>JAJJWW010006835.1:0-498558 GCA_023531295.1 Papaver armeniacum
GAACGTGAATCTTGTTTTTGGTACACTCAATTGGAGCACTACCAGTAGCCTCTTATGGAACGCTACATAGTTTACTACATGTGACTGGATTTCCTCTTAAGATGCAAAATCTTATATAAGAGCAAAATGCGAAATTTCACGCCAATCATAATGACAGCCTTAATCGATTTGATCGTGACGGGAGAGAAATTGATATAACTTTTAAGTTAATGAAAACCAATTTTTGCTAGTAGTGTATAGCTCCCCCTGATTATGAGCAAATTTCGTAAAGTATTATCCGTGGTTGTTTACAATACCAGGTTGGACAGTAAATACTGACTTCAAGAGCCATAAAAAAAAATTGTCCTAAGAAATAAAATTGTAGTCTAGCTGACATACAAATTTAACGTCAACCATAAATTTCATTGGTTCAACCAAAAGCATATAAAATATGCAAATAAAACTCCAACGAGATAAAATTTGTGACCTATAGGGCCAACGAGATAATAATTCAGAACGAAATTCAAAAGAAATAAATTCAAGATCAATTTAGTCACTACAGGGACTAATGATATAGGCTGACAAGCCGGGTGCGCACCCTTTGATCTTTAGTGTCTAATTCCAACTACAAGTGGAATTATTTTAAAATTTTGGAGATTTACCATGAGAAAAAAAAAAGAGCTCAATATCGCTTAAGAATACAGTAATTCCTCTAGGTGTTTGCAATTGTTAATATTATAATAACGATACTTTATATATCCCTTTAGGACCGATAGGGAAAAACCAAATCAATTGGCTTATATGATTCTTTTTAAGAAAATAAAGAGATCATTTTCGTTACTAAGGAATCCATTGTTTTCCCGTAAGAAATGGAAATCAATGGTTTATTAGTAGAAGAATAAAACCATAATCGGTAAAGGTTTGTTTAAATGATTGTCGTCAAACTATGACAGAAAATAATAGTGGCTAAAATTTCTTAGAATGCCAATTTTAACATCTCCTTCCTCAGAATTGATGGAGAAAACCAATACCGGTTGGTATGCACCAAAATTGCATCGACAAAGAGAAAAAAAAAATGTCGACTTAGTCATCACGTAAGGAAAATCCACTTTGTGGTTAAACGAATGGTTTCTTGTAAAGGGATAGAAACAAGATATATAAAAAAAAAAACATATGATCTTCATCAAATAGACGAAGATACCAAAATTAATTGGCCGTAGGTTTTTCAACCATGCATACGATTAACTACCGTAAAGGTAGCTAAATCGCGATGACACCAATTTTTGGTGATTACAGTTTCATTAAAGGAATAGAAACCGTAAACCATCTTTTGATGGATTTTTTTTTTCTCTATGAAGAGAATTAGAGAAGAAAGGAAAATCAAATTGATTACCCGCGCCCCAAAAATATAGGTCATGTCTATTTGACTAGGATTGACCAATGGATTTTAATTGTACCATAAGTAAGATATAAAATCCATTATAGAAAAATAATCCATGGTGCTTTGAGTAAATAAGTAAACAGACTGGATAATCATCTAAGAAATAATATGCACATGTGCCATAAAAAAAATGGTGTAACAAAATCAGTCGGTGAATACATAGTTTACCGTAAATATGTAGATGCGTATCTTGGCGACGAAAAGGTCTGCTAGTGGCCGACACTGGTGTGGGTTGATTCATCCTTGGGTATGAGTAACCAACGCTAGTTAACCTAGCCGTATGGATTTGCACCGGTGTTGACGTCAAGCATGTAGTTGAGCCCATGCTCACGTGACTAGTGTCCATTAGCTTGTTAAAACTTCGTATGATATTCTTCCATGAATATGAATTTGATCCAACTAAAGCATGGGAAACGACAAACAAAAGAAGACCCCTACTAATCTATAAAGTCGTGCATACTAAACAGTACTACTTGTATTGATCAAATCGAAAACCATTGATATGGCCCTATAGAAAGGTTTACTAAGATTTTCGATCATCATGAGCACTGTATACAATTAAATGCTGTATAATGCTCATGACCCAATGTTTGGTAAAACAAATCCAAGAACAAATCCAAACGTATAAGAAAACATATGTATTCCTCGACTGCAGTTTTGATTTGCCTATTAATATCGACAAACCAAAAAATCCTAAGAGGAAAAATAATGATATAATTATCAAAAAGAAAATAAAAGAAAATTTTTATCAGTCCGTAGAACAACGTGCATGATAACGTCTTATAAAATAGAAGAAGAGAACAAGAGACACAAATCAGGGGAAGAAGGAGGTCAAGAATTCTATTCATAATTATATGATTACAAAGGTTTGAGACTCTATTTATAGAGTTTACATACTTGGTGCCCAAGTAATGGGGTCCCACTAAAGTGGGCATCTACCTAATAAACTTCCGTTTATAACAATTTTATACTCCCTCCGTCTCTATTATATAGGCGGAGTTTTAAAAATTTGTAGTTCCATTAGATAGGCAGATTTTCAATTCCAAGATGGGTTTTTCCATAAATTACCCTTATTTATTATAGGTAGTTATCACCACAATTAAGTTAATGTCTCTAATGTTGGAAATTGTACCCGCACGACCTTGCGGGATGCCTTCCCGCAAAAGCGGCTTCTAAGTCGTTAAATCACTATGTCCCACAACTAAAACCTAGATCCATAAGCCTTGAACCCTTTAGGGGAAATGGTGGGTCCCGAAGTGAAAGCGGTGGGTCCTAAACTGAATACAAATCTAACCGTTTATTTGCTCATCCAACGTCTTAGAAACGGCTTTTGCGGGAAGCTATCCCACGAAGTCGTGTGGGATAGCATGTCTTTCCTACATTCCGTATCAGATTCTAAATTGTAATCGTCAGATTCCTCGCTGGTTCTTTACCCTAGCTTTGGGATCAACCACATGGAAATATAAATATTTAGTCAACAATTTTGATTACTTAAAACTCATATTCAAAGCCACTTTTATTTATTATTATATATATCATAAGTAATGAGGAAAACAGACACGTCTTGCCACAGAGACAAAACAACGCCAGATCCAACATTAACTAGATAGACACCACACACAAACAAATAACAAAGACCCCAAGAAGGAACGACCCTTCCATAATAGGAAAGAATTACTAGATCACCCTCCTCCTCACACTGATAAAAGACAATATAGATGTCTTGACTTGACTAGACCTTAACTTAGACTGACTTTGAATACTAGGGCTGCTTCAGCAATAGCAAAACCCTAAACCACAGAAACAGCACAGCTCTCTATTTCCTCCACAGCTTTGATATCTTCCCAGCAGTACATGAAAGACTTGATTGGAGCAGTAATGACACGTTCTTTCTCAGCAGCTTTGAAGCAACGGTACACAACAGACGTACCACCAGCTAATTCTTGCTTCACTGAACTCTCGCATGAGTATCCATCTACCGCATCTTCTTGGCCCCAGGTGTCGACACCACCGTCACAAGTGACAGCAATAGAGAACTCAGACGGACCGAAACATTTCAGAACTCTCTTGATCAATGGTTTGAACTCAACTAGAGAGGTGTCAAATCGCATTGATTCATAGCTGGCGTAACTAAAACCATCTTCCGGAGTCACATGAATGGTCGATAATCCTGATCCATCAATGGCGTTCATCGAATACCCACAAGGATCGAAATCAAAATCACAGATCTTGGATTCAGGTAAAATTTCATTAATCCCAGACAAATTAGTCATTTCTTTGGCAGTGTAATCAGCAGACTTCTTGAAGAACACAGAGGCACATTCTTTGTTCAACCCAGTCATGCACATTTCAAGGGTGACTACTGGGGACTCTTCAGTTTCTTCTTCTTCAACGTCATGAGAAGCTGAGTAGATATGCCAGTTACGGTTTGGAACCATTGGATCGCCGAGAACATAAGCGAGTCCACCAGATGGTAAATCACCAAAATACCCATTAAGAACAGCTACTTCTTCAGAAAAGTTACGGTGAGGGGCAGGCTGGGCACCAGGGAAAATGAAACTTCCTCGAGAGTATTTGACTGAAAATACAGATAGACTGAGTGACTCAGCGAGTTGAAGAATCGGTGGAATCGCCAGCAGAAGTTTAGTAGTTCCACAAGTTTTGATGATCATCTTCAGTGGGTAGATAAAAAGACTCGACTCAGAAAGAACATACGAGTCAAACTCTGAGTTAGATAGTTGATCAACAATAGTGCACTTAGCAGCATCAAGGATTGTATCAATCTGAGGACGAGTCAAGGCTCGGAGACCGAGTCCTTGTGGATCAACAAAAATTGGAGCTTCAGAGAAAGTTATCTCAAGACGTTTTTCAAATCCTTCGAAACCAATTGGAGATGGTGGGTTAGCGTAGACACCCATTGTGATTGAAATTGAAAGCTTTTAGAAAGATTAAGTAGAGGAAGAAGAAAGACTGTTTCTTGGTGTGATTATTGAAGAAGAAGAAGAAAATAAGAAAGCCAGAGAAATTGATTGTAAGATTATTTTTTGCAGAATTGAAGATTAAACTGGAAATAGGGAAATCCTACTCTACGTTTGAAAACATATAAGGTCCTATCAGGATGGTTTCCTCACGCACTGCATACAAAATAATACAACAAAAAGATCAGGAAATGGAACTTGTAATAAAACAATCAAGAAATCATATTTTCAAAGAGGGATTATGAATCTTACGTTTGAGTATGCAGCAGATCTGAACTTTTCAATTCCTCCGTTTGGTCGAATGTCTTCAATGCAGTATCCGAGGGGTGCTTCGTATTGTAAAGAACTACTACTACTAGACTTTTTACCACCTTTCGACTCCATTAAAACATTCACGATCTGCACAAAGATTAACAGCATAAACTAAAATCAGCAAACCTAGATAATCGACTGAGAACCTATGATTTTCGCATTTATCAGTAACGAAAAGGGATATTTCAGCAACCCTAAATCGAAAAAAAAAAAATAAATAAATAAAAAAATCACGATTGAAAATCTGATTTGAAGATGGGTTTGACCAGATTCAAAAAGATCGAAAGAAAACCCTATAACCTGATTGAAAGATTATGAGACTTACGATTCAAATATATATTTTTTGAGGAAGTAACTGGTTCAAGATGAATCCGGTTTGCCTTCACTTTGATATTTCTTTTGCTTTGATCTTGGAACGTAAACCAGAGTTGGAGAGGAACAATAATTTATGGAAAAGAGAACTTGGGTTTTTTTTTGTGTTGATGGATGGATGAGAACGAAGAGAGTATTTATAGGGGAAACCCAAAGGATTTAGGGATAGGAATTGCGTATACGCGGCTCACACAAATTCTACAACTGGCTATCTTTTAATGGGCGCATGTATTTACATTAATATCCTTCGATATCTTCCAAAAAAAGAAAGGACTTGGAAAAGATTTTCTATTAATTACTAAAACCCTAGCTTATCAACCATTTAATGTTTTTATAGGGGTGTGCAAAAAGTCCGGAACCACGGATTTCACCCGTATCCGTCCGTAAAATTACGGGTGAAACCCAAACCGCAAGATTTACGGGCCGGACACGAGTGGGATTCTCAAATCCGCACGCGGTGCGGTTGCGGTTGTCCTTTGAAAACCGCGAATTACCCGCATCCGCATATTTCAGGAGGCACTCCAAATTTATTAGAAGCATAACTAAGGCAACATGTGTATGATATTGATGATTCATGGAGTATGAAAAGCTTAAGTATTTCTAAAAATTGGAATACATATAATTAATTACCAGGAATCCTCTTAAGTGTCCGCCTTGACGAATCCATTTTATACCGAAGAGAACCAATGCGGAATACGCATTCCCATAAGGTATCTTAGCCATTAACGAGAGTCAAACGAGAAGAAAATACAGCATATGCCAAGCATACAAACTATGGTGACGAGGAGAGCCAATCAACCCAAGGATACACCACACATACTATCCACCACATCCACATATTCGGGAAAAACAAATTCACTGAATAGAGGAAGTTTATTCGTCAAACCAGAACAGGTGATTGGCCTGCCCGATTTCATCTCTAAATTCAGAGCTGACTTACGGGATAATTGATCTCGGATCTTGGCTCTTCCAACTGCAAAAGTAAATTTTTTTTTATTTTTTTTTTGACTAAAACCGCGGTTAATCCGCATCCGACCCGTACAATCCACTGATCCGCAGAGGTCAAATCCGCGGGTGATTGGGCCGGTTCAATTTTCCAAATTCGCAACTTTGACGGTTTGGTTGCGGGTGACCCCTAATCCGCAACCGTCCGCCCGTTGCACACCCTTAGTTTTTACCCAAAAATATTAGCATGAGAAAATTAGGCGCAGGCCCAAAAAAAAAATATTCTTATTGTCAGGCCCAAGATTAACTTTTAGTTCCATGACACCCATAATTATCTGAAATTTTGAAAAATGTCTGCATAACGGGTTGTGCATCAGGGGTATATTTGGTAACGCAACTTGGATATAACATATCTAAAAATCCGCGCATTGGAATTTTACAAATTTTATATCGTTGGAAATCTTTTTAAGAAAGCTACACAACGAGTACAAACAACAATATCAAATTTAAGTTTTTTTGCGAAAAAATCGGAGGCGATTGTTCTTTTAAGCAAAATTTCCAAAAATTTGGTACATAACCATTATGCAGCCACCAAAAACGATGCATAACACATTATGCAGACATAACAAAAGATGCATAAAACGTTATGCAAACATATTTTGGTTCATGCATCTATTAATTTATGCATAATGATCGGTTGTCAATCCGTCAAAAATAATTTCACTTTCTTACTCACTAAATTTAAATGAAGCACAAGGTAAGGAAGAGTTCGTATCCACAGAGAGGCAATTGTTGTTATGCAATTTTCAGTTTCTAAAGTAACCAAGGGGGAATGTTTGTTGTTTAAGCGAAATACTAAAGTAAAAACAAAATAAAGCAAAGCAAATAGTTGGAATAATCAATAAGGAGAAGATATTGGTCACGGGATAGTATCATTCACAAACATGTATTTTCATCAATGATTAGAATTGGTATTTTAATCTCGTATTTACTAAAAGTCCTAGGATACCTTGATCGCAAGTATAACCCGTTAATTCCCTGATTTCATCACAACCACATTAAAAGATGCATATGTGAATTCTTCGTAGAAAGCAACCTAAAGTGTAAAAGCACAATTAAGTTTAACTCCCTAAAAGCAATAAGTATTATGGAATAAGACTAATCAATGCAAACGAATGTGTAAAAGCACTAAACGTTTTAACAAAAGTTATGATTCACTTGTGGCTAGTAGGATATATCACTACAAGCACTACCCACAATTATGCTACTTAGAATCAGGGATAAACAACTTTTTCGTATTGAAAACCCTAATATAGCTCTAGAGATGAACGCAAATCGGATTGATTAGGACTCAACCTAACAAGTTTTCAAATCTTATAACACTATTAATTGTGAATCACAAACAATAAATTACTGAGACAAAACTAATTCATTGAATCAAAAGCATGTTGAGAAATCAACTTTTATCCCATAACCAATAATATGTTTAGCTACTCATAGCTATGGAGTTCATCATAATAATATTAATTGAAAAGAAGAAGAAGATGAACAAAAGCAAACCCTAGAAGCGTAAACAAAACGGCTCTCCCAAAATTCCAAGAATAAGATATATTAAGTTGTAGAAGACTTTAACTTTTATAGCTTTTCTCCAACTTCTAAAATTAGGTCTAGTCTTCAAAGTCCATTAGATGAGAATCCACCAAGCCCATAAGAGAGAGAAACCCATGTAGAAAATATGTCCCAAAAGTGGTCGCCGGAAATATGGTATTGTGGCCGGAAAGGTCGCCGGAAAACGTCTCAGGTGACCGGCAAAGTCCGCCCGGTCACCGGATCAGCGGGTCAACTCGGTCAGACCGAGTCAAACCGATTCAGGGAGAGTCAGCCGAATCAGACGAGTCAGGTCTGAGTTAAGGTGAAGTCAGATTCAGCTGACTGAGTTAACTTGGCCAGGCCAGGCCATTGCGCAGGCTGAACTCTGATGCACAATCCTTGTGTTGTACCAATGCTCTTCCAGCCATGATGGCCTGCAACTCATTAACACCTGCTTTCCCACCATTTCCTGCAATCCCTGGCAAACAACATCAATCTCAGGCCAGCACCAACCCTTTATTTCAACACCAGCCATGCTGCAATCATCTCCATTG
This sequence comes from Papaver armeniacum, assembly GCA_023531295.1. Classification (NCBI taxonomy): domain Eukaryota; kingdom Viridiplantae; phylum Streptophyta; class Magnoliopsida; order Ranunculales; family Papaveraceae; genus Papaver; species Papaver armeniacum. Next base: position 8,172 of record JAJJWW010006835.1, read on the forward strand.
AGTTCAATCCTGCAACTCCCATTGACTAGTTCAAACACCATTTAGCTATGCCACAGTTCACTCCCTTGTCAGCTCAAGGTTAACACAGCCAACACCAGCTCCATTGCCTGTAATTGCACCATCACTTCCCATAACATCAGTGCCTTGCTAACCACCACAATTCCATGGCACAACACAAAACCCATTCATCAGGCCACAATAATCTCTATAGCATCTCAAGGCTCAACTCCATTGTATGTAGCTTATTTAACTCAGCTCAGGCCAAAATGGCAGAAGCAGCACACATAACCCATCACTCCATCAGGCCAAATACCAGCAACACTTCAGCTCAACAGAACCAGGCCATCACCAACTCTGTAACTCCTTTTCTGTAGCATTCATTACTCATCCACAATAACCCCAGTGCCATGAGCCTCTGCCTGCATCATCTCAACCACCATCTCTTCCTCATGCTAGTATTGCTTCAACAGCCTCAAATCACCTGCAACAGTATCTCAATCCATTACCTGCAGCTGCAAAATCACTCTTCCCTGCCATTGGCAACGCCCAGCTTCATTCATATACAACAATCCATAGCATCTCCTCTCATTGCAGCTGCAATCACCACCAACTTCTCATCTCCAGTTCAAACTCATCTCAGACCCCAACTGCAATTTCCTCCAATTCCACTGGCAATACCACCATGAGCAACATCAGCACATGAGTCTCCACCAGAGCCTAGCTTCTGTATCTTCCACCTTCTCAAATCCTCCATGTACCACTGACTCCATAATCACCACCAGGCTTCATTTCTCAAGCATCAACACCTTTACTAGCCTGAGCTGCTTCTTGCTCACCTGCAATTCCATCTCAGAGCCATGAACTGCAATCCATTCATTCAAGAGCAAGGATTCATCAATTCCTTCTTCACATTCACTTTCATACCCATTTGCTTCAAACTTCCACAGTTTCGATACCCTGAGCTCTCTTCTCTATTACAGCAGCAATTCTTCAATAACACCACCAGCACCAACATCAATTGCAGCTCATACCCACACAAGCAATTCATCTCCATAACAGCTCCTGAGCATATCACTTCCACCTGACCCATGAAAACCACCCAGCTTCTACCATCACCCATAACAGCCTCAATCCATAGCTCAGTGCAGCAAATTCAATCTGAGACTCAACCCAGAAGTCATCAACCCCATCTTAAATTCCTCTTAGTGAAGTTCTCAGCTAATCATTTCCTCAATCATCAGCAGCATCAATTTCTCGATCTGGATTTCCTTCAATCTCAATTCCTCAGTCTCAGATTCAACCTTCATCCATTACAGATTCCCCTTCTTGTTCTTCTTCCCATCTCAAACTCAACAGATTCCTTTACTCAATCAACACAGACCAGATCCCCGTTCTAGATTCGAAACAACATCTCCGTCTTCACCACCAAATCACTCGAACTCAAGAACCCATCTGAGATTCGAGCCACAGAAACCATGTCTCTCGTTCTTCTTCTTCTCCCCTGAATTTCTCCAACTCTCAGTTTCAGGTGAAAAAATGAATGAATGAGAGAAACATCTTCTCTCGATTTAGTTTTTAGGATAAGGCTAGATAATGACACCCCTTTGCATCAGATAAGGGATACCCCAGTGGATGCCCCATAACATGTGGTCACCCCTTAACCACAGCTGGCTGCATTTAATACTCCTCCTAATAGAGTTGCCTCTTAACCTTGGCTCAGCTCCCAATAGCATGTGGAATGACAGTTACACCCTTTTTGCTCAAATTGGATAATTTCTTCTTCTTTTCCTCCGTGCGACTCCAGAATACCTAATAACTCAAAAGCGCGCGTAAAGTACATGATTCACAAGAAAAATAGCAAAGAAAGCGTAACTACTAAATAGTAAATACGGTGTATTCTACACCTATCACATAACATGTTGTGCATCAATTTCCTTCGATGCATAAAAGATTATGCATCCATTTTCTCGACTGCATACCATGTTATGCATATATTATTGTAGGTGCATAAAGTGTTATGCAGCCTTTTTTTTTGTTGGTTTCAATACTAACAAAAAAGTAGCTACATAACGTGTTATGCAACCATTCTCTGGACTGCATAACAAGTTATGCAACAAATTTTGTAGATGCATAACAGGTTATGCAACCAATTTAATAATACATATGTAGATTATTCAACCATTATGACCAATACAACACTGATACATATGTAGCTTCCCAAACAACAACACCAACACTAATACATATGTAGATTATTCAACCATTATGACCAATACAACACTAATACATATGTAGCTTCCCAACCATTATGACCAATACAACACTAATACATATAATAACTATCCTACTGACGATCTTTCCATTTTGGAGAAACAGAATTTAGACCTTTCCATTTTGGGTTATTGTAAACAATAAACAAACCCATATACGCTTCTGTTGAGTTTGATTTGAAAAGACAACACATGAGTGGATTCTTTACTCTGAGACCCACCACCATCCTTGGATAAAACTAAAAACACGTTCCCGTGAAACAGACTAGACTACTGCTGCATGAGACAAAGCTTGTTTGAATTTTCTTTTACATAGAAGTGATCTTTGTTGGAGAAAATGAGTTTATTGTTTGGTTTTATGGTTTTGATGGGAATGGAACTTAGGACCTTTGGGTCTCTAAGAGCACTCACTCATTTTCTTATGAGTGAATGAAATAGAACCTTTAGTCCCACATTGGGTATAACTAAAGAGGAGTTCCACTATCTAGATATTCCTTTATGGATAGTTAGTAAAACAATGTGGGTGGAACGGGTGGGGCGAAATATTTTTGTTTTCATAAAGGTTTGGGCTTAGGGCTCGTGCTTCCGCCATGGACAAGTCAACCAAGACTAATCTTTTTGGCAAAATTCTTTTGAATTATTTCCTAAACGTTTTGAAAATCAAAATAAATTTTGTCTTAATTATGTGGGGCGTATGACCCATAGGGAATTATTTCTTTCCATTTTTTATTGTGTCGACATAATGTGCATGGATGTTTTATTACCGTTTTGAAAAAATCTTGAATTTATTTGAATTTATTTTTGTCTTTAATTCTGATTTATTCTCTCATTAATTCGCTCTTAATGCACAATCAATTCGACCTCTCTCTTCTCCCCTATATAAACCACTCGAGTTCTTCATTTCAATTTGTGTCGAGAAGAGCTACTATCCTCTTCTTTTCGTCTCTCTCCCTCTGTGTGGTCTTTTCTTTTCTTTGTGCCATTGTTGTTGAGTTCGTAAGAGTGGGAAAGTACTGTAGTGCTAACAGTGCTTGCATCGGGCAGTTTTATCCCGGATACGACTTGACCACAGGGTATAGGCATCACTCATTCTTGAGGCGTACCGGTCAACTATCGTGTTAAGGACAGCGTGTTGAACACGTGACTCTGTCCTCTGTTTGCTATCAATTGAGTGTTTATTTACTTTCCAGAAATTTATTTCTAACATCTTCACATCTTCTTTTAGTGTTTTATTGTTACAATCGCAACAATCTTTAATAATGAAAGGCTCGTGAAAGGAGGAAGTGGGAAGGGACTTGGATACAAACTGATTCTTGTGTTGCACAACACAATGTTGGTTTTAAATTCATCCATAAAACAACAACACAAAGATGCAAACCTCCACCTGACAAGAGATGCAAACCTCCACCTGACAAGTATTTCTTTGCATCACTTCAGTTCTATATCCCTAATCTGCAGCACCAATTCCATCTACAACTGCCATTGTTTCATTTGAATTCTCAATACTGCTCCACACAACCTATTTGATCACCAGCAGCATTAAACAGCTCTCCTTGTTTATCTCGATCTCCGCAGCTCAAGAACACCTCCAATTTCTTCATACATTCTCAATTTGAACCTTCATTATTTCCTTCGGCTGCAAAACATCATCATCTTCTCTATCAACTGAATCCAAATCAACCCATTCTTAACCACCTCTGTTGTCGTCTTCCAATCCTTCACAAACCCATAAATCACATAACCCGTGATCTTCTTTCTTCTCTCAATTTGACAGCAGCATAAAACCCATCTTAATTCCATTATCCGGCAGCGATTTATCGTCTCTTGCTTTAACAGGAACAACCAAAACCCATTCTATCTCTGAACTTCGAAATCCAACTGCTAGCCATCACAGATTCATCTCTTTTCCGTCAAAATATCTTCTCGAACCCTAAATCACCCAATACCAATCGAATTTCCAAATCTACTGTTGTTGTTGCCGGTGAAGAGACCCCCAAATCAATTGGTTATTGCTGTTGAAAGAAGTCCACAGAGGCGTTGATGTTGTAAAGAATCAATCTGTCCGTGATGTCATCTGCTATTCCATAAGCTGAATCCACATCTCGATCTCGCCCCATAATTCAGGTGGAAAACAAGTGAAGGAAAATAGGCTTAGGGCATGTTCTTTCCGTTGAATTTGTGTGATATTTGGAACCGAAGTTCCCAGATCTAGAAAGCTAAAAACGAAAAAAAACTCGTCAAATCACAAGAAAACTATGAGATATAAAAACCTTGAGATAATAAGTTCATGAAATCAAAGTTCTTCCGTCGAATCGGTAAACATCATCTGGTCTTAATTCCTCTACTCAAAGTTTTTAAAGAAATAACCAGAAACCAAAAACTACGAATGGAGAAGAAATAAAAGGAAAATTATAATTTTAAGAAATATGGGCCCGTGAGAAATTTATTCTCCAAAAATGGGTGCGCGCCTGAATTTTTTTGGGCGTGGGTTTAACAGTGTTCAAAATCTGAAGAATGGGTGTGGTGGTAGTTTTCACTATTAGCATTTAATGGAAAATTAAATAGGTACCTTTGTTTTGAAAAACTTTTTAAAAAGTTTCTGATCAAGAGACAAAATTGCATGCAAATTTGGTTTCAACATTGGTTCCAACTTTGGTTCAAGGGTTAAGGATTTTGCCGTGTATTGGTCCTTACCTAAAAAGATTTTTTGGCCTGTGATGCATGGCATGTCGGGATAAAAATGGCAAATGTTCAAGACACACAATGGTAAATGGGAGATTGGGAATGGGAAAAGTGTGCATATTTGGATAGACAAGTAAATCCCTGACTTAGAAGGCAATCAAATCTTTCTCAGTGGGATAGGCAGTGATACTGGCCACTTTCTTGTTGTCAGCCTCATGACTGACACTGGATGGAACATTCAAGTCCTTGAACTCCTTTTTGATTGGGATGTTATCAACAGAATTCTTAATATCAAAGCAAACAAGGATAATGAAGACATTTTGAGGTGGTTGGATAACTCCAAGGATCTTTCACTAGTAAATCTTTGTATGATATTCAAGATAAAAAGGACTCTCAACCGAAGGATAATTTAGCTGGGAAGATATTGGGCATGCATGTTATACCAAGAATCAGTTTTTTCACTTGGAAAATGTAACAAAACATTTTACCTTTTAGTGGGCACATTTATAATTATATTCCTCATATTAACCCTGTTTGTGTGATGTGCAAGACATATAGCAACATGAGAACACCTTCTAATGCAATGTAAATTTACTAGAGCAGTTTGGGCTCATTGTTACTTAAACTTGAATGCTTTTACCTTTGATTTTAGATCCCTAGATGATTGATGCTCCTCATGGTTCTCTGGAAACCATCCTCAAACACATTGGGGGTGCTTGGGAGACTGTAATTGTAACTTTATGCCGGTTCATCTGGAAAGTCATATGCGATGTTGCTTTACATGATATAAATCCCAATCATAAAACCACGGTATATCTTATTATAAACCACCTGAAATTATCTTAGAGAATTACAACCAGGGTTCCTAATACTACTGCTAATAGAATCATCAGAGATAATGATAATAATACATGTCTGAATACAACCTTTGCTTACATGTCCAACTTTAACTCTGATACAAGGATAATATGTGTTAGTTTGACTATTTTAGGACCCTCAGGAGATACAATTGGAAGGACAACGAGAGGAGTCAAATCAATAACAAAGAGGAAGGATATTGCATAGATGGGCTACCATGTTAAACTACAGAGTTTTCAATCTATCAGGCAACAACAAAAACCTGAATAACATTCTGCAAGGTGGGCAAAGAAGGACAAAGTGGAAGACTAATACAGTTAGGCAGTCTATTTTCTTCTCTAATTACTTTTGAAAAGGTCATTTGTAAGGACATTCAGTCCAAATACTTCCCTGACCTGCAGCATCTTACTTTAATCGGTGGTAAAAACCAAAATCCTCAAACTTGTGAGGCACAAAACCTCTGTATGATTTGCTCCAATTAGTAATCTAAATTCTCTTTTATTAAAAAAAAAAAAAAGTGCAAGACACAAAATTGGATTTGGTCTGCTCCATTGTTTGTCCCACACGTAATGGATTTTTTTCAAGTGCGTTGGACATTTTATGGATACACTTTACGGATATATCCTGGACACGCTTAAACATGATTAATGTTATAGGAAAAGGTAAACTACATTATAGTAAAAGGTAAACTACATTGGGAAAGCTGAGGGAAAATTTTTTTGAGTTCGAAATTGAACTGGCAGCTCTACAACCTTTGGATAATCAAGATATGACATCAAATAACTGTAGACTTAACCACAATTACATAGCATGTTTTTGAAAGTAACTACCATTGCCCATATATTCAAGTGTTTCGTGTGGTACCAATTTCAAAAACTTCTCCAGAATTATATACTGGTGGCTACGTACTATCATGAATTTCTTTTTCTCGAATCTCTTGTTATGAAAATTTCTTTAATGTTTGTTTCATCATTATGTAGATATTTCGTAGTTTTTTTTCTGGGTCTAGGCATTTACTGCTACTAGTTGGGGCTTATATCCATCATAATTAAATTCATCATTTTCTTTGTTTACCTGATTAACATTACCTCATCTTAATTCAATATAGTATAATCAAATAGAGCAAGATCAGTAACAAAAAATAACATACGGGTTCTCGTAAAAGTTGATTAACCTCTTCTTAACTTCATTGCAATTCTGTTACAGGAGTACACCGACCTCTAATCATGTTCTCTTTTATGATGATCAATTAGTATACCAAATTAAAATATATTAGGTTATTAGTTGTATAAGAGTGCACAAAATTGTTCTGAACCACTGAGATATATACTACAACGATATGTCAAATCATCTCAATATTGCAACAAGGAAGACAAGTGGAAAAAAAAATCATAGTTGGAAAGTATCGTAATAAGTATCCATGGAATATGAACTAGCATCTTTAAGTGATCATGAAAAACAAACACTATTGATCGAGGTGAGGAGTATATAACTGGAAATGATAATGGTTGTTGAGATTGTGGCGTCAAATTACAAAGATATTACAATATTAGGGTATGTGAAAAAAAAATGAAATTGGCAAGATACGATAGTTTACTTCAAAATTTTGGTATGTAACTGTGTGGTTAAGTATTTAGTTTGCTGATGTCATATCTTGATTATCCGACAATAGTAAAGTAGCTAGTTCAATTTGAACTTGAAACTGCGAGATCAAAATATTTTCCGAAAGCTAACTATGGTCAACTAGAAACTAGGAAGAATATCATTGATTCAAATTCAGGAAAAAATTATCATTCACCTTTTGTTACTTTGTCTCCACCTATAAAAAATACCAGCCACCCCTCTTTCGATCCTGACTGAATTCCAACCTCATCTTCATGACCCCCCATTCTCCACCTTCATTTCATTCACCATCATCATCCTATTCAAACCCCTAACATATCAGAAAGTGGGAAAAAGTTGCTCATTATAGATGACAAAATATAACATTTACCAGTAACTGGAAGGTCATTGAGCTCGGAGTGAAGAACGAGTTCGGGTCGAGTCAAGGATAAGAAGTTCTCAGCTCAAACACGAATAGAAGATAATGAGTCAACAGAGAATGAGAACGATACAACTAATATCGTGACACATGCGAGACATGAGTTCTGGAACAAGAAGCGAACATAAGGCCAAAACTATCAAAGTTGAGAACTAGAGATCGAGATAATGAACATAGGTCGAGCTATTAATTTACTAACAAAGTAAACGTCCGAGTGGATCATGACGTCACCGCATGTATGCATGAGTGATCTCCATTAGACATATATTTAGTGTGATTCAAACACGACATAAGTAACTCTATATAAGTCCAAGAAGACTCACTTTGCAATCTAAGACGTATTAGTCAGTCTAACTTGATCAATAAAAATGATCTTTTCTATTGTTTCTCTCTCCTACATTCCTTTAGAACTCAACTATGATTAACCGACTTAGAGATAACTCGGTAATCACCAAACTGGACCAAGAACTAGGTAATCTACAGAAGAAGATCGATAATCATATCAAGTCAGGAGATAGATTCAAGCAAACAACCATATCATAATCTTGTGGTAATGAGTCTAATGACTGATGGGTATGATGTATATACACAATTTGTAAAAAAAAAAAAAAATAGAAGAAAAAGGTTACAACTAGTGTAGTTGGTTCAGTTGTAGTCACATAGTCGTCTTCAGATCCAACGACAGTAACCATCCTCTTCCTGGTTGTATCGACACATACAACCAAATCCACATACATTCGGACAAAATCAGGATATTAATTCGCATTGAGTGTTTAGCTTCCAAATCAAGCCTCTAAACCTTGTAAAATAGTCACATTATCACCAACCATAGCAACCACACACGTCTTTAGACTGTCATCAAACCATGGCTAATTACACACTTCTTTTGCCTGATTTTCAACATAAGAACTTGACCAAGACCACCACAGTTCAAGCCATCTCTGTCATGTTCTTTTAAACTTCCAAAATCTCTCAAATCCACGCAAGAAACTCATGAAAACAACACTTCTTTAGGCTGGTTCTCGGCATAAATAAGTGAGGGGTGGTGAAATGTGATGTTTTTGCTAGAAAAGATGATGTTGAATGGAAAAATATGCCATTCTTGACAAGTTTGGTACTGAGTTAGTATGAACCCAAAATTTACTTATTTCATCATATCATTGTGGAGATGATTAATAAAATGTAGCTTTATTACTACCGAGAGGAATGTCAAGTTTAAAGCTAATAAAGATATCAATGTTAGATTTCAATTAGATAATTGGATTTACAATAATTCTCTTAAGGATGCTTTCCCTAATCTTTATGTTGCTTCCATAACTAAGGATGATAATGATGCAAATATTTGCAAAGAATAGGCTGATGGTATCGTATGTCCAAATTAATTAATATTACGTATTGGACTTGTATCGGCGAGGTGACATACATCTCGACAAAGGATTATATTGGTTTTTATTGGGGATACATAGTTAACCTTGTAAGTTTAGAATCTAGATTATTATATGCTACTCAAAAATGTTAATATAAGATATTTTTAACATAATAATGTCAATCAATCAAGAGAACATGTTACATATACACAAAACTTAGTTTAAGTTCCTAATGAAACCAACCGGGTGGGGGTGGAGTCAAGTGCTTGTATTCTCTCGGATAATGGCCAATACGAACGATATTAACTACATTGAGTGTGGCATTTGTAGAAGTTTTAAGATTTTAGTTGGATTGGTTTTTAAGACATGATGATGCGGTAGAATGGTCTCCTGGTAACAATAAGATATTTTCAGTCAAATTTACTTATGACAACTTAACTCTCCCTAATACTAATGATGGAGGTTTGGCTTTGTTCACGTTTTCATGGGAACAAATTTATATCCTCCTAAATTAGCCTTTTCATGTGGACTCTGGCTCATAAAAATCTTTTTTTTTTTGGTAAATCCAAACTATATTGTTAATTAGCAAATTCACAACCAGAAGCTTAGTTAAAAAAAAAAAAAAGGTCCGAAACACCAAAAAGAAAAATATTCAAACTAATTTAAACTAAAATAAGATACATTTGGATATTGTAGTAGGGTAAAAACTAATTATGGAGAAAAGAGTAAAAGTGGGTAGGTTGATGAGAAACAAATCTAGACCCTAAACAACTATACTGCACATGAGTACTTTAGATTCGAGAGATCTATTTGTACAATTCTTGCCTAAACCAAGAAATGGTCGTTCCAGATTTGCTTCGGTCACAAAATGAAGGAGAATGGTTGATCTTAGGGAATAAAACAGAGAAGGTGTTGAGATAAGGGAGATAAACTCTGTAATGTGTGGTTGTTTATGACTTATCTCAGAAAATGAAACTTGTTGCAAAAAATGGTAAGCCGTAAGTTCTTGTGTTATCTGGATACTTGTGTTGATTGCTGATTTAATATATTAAAAATCTATTTGTATCAAGTCATGTCGAACACCCTGATCTTATATGAAGTGGGAGTTGTGGAGTAGTGAAGTAGTGGAGATCGTGTGAAGGTAGTCCCTATTATGAAGGTAAGACTGGACCATTGTGTACCCACTTCTCCTTTACTCACTAACTGCCCACTCTTCCCGTCAATTTATCATAATGGGTGTATTGCACACCGCACGTTGTAGGATGCTAGACCAATACCCTGATGAACATCCGTCTCGAGTGAAAAGTTTTAGAAGAAGTCGACTTGCTCGACTAGGCTGACTTGTATGACTGAAAAGTAGTTATGAAAGGTGGATAAGAAGACATGACTGTTTAATCACTAAATATGTGGTGTTGATCGTGCACGTAGGACATGCGAGTTTGGACCAATCATATGTGAGTTATGTTACATGTAGATAGTGGCAAATCGAGTCTCCCATGGCTTGCCGAAAGTGGGGCTCTTCGCTTGGTTGTAGTTAGATTTTTGAACAAAACCGACACATGTAACATACCATTATTAGGTTTTATACAAAACCGATACATGTAGTGTATCGATAATAATAAAGTGTTGATGGTGGATTTTCAACAAAGGTCAAATCCGTAAAATCATGATACTGCATGTTTCTGATACGGCTTCAGGCATGTGACGATTCATATTTTACGAAGCCATGATGAATATGTATTTCGAAAAGCCTCCACTAGCTGAGCGTTCGATCCCTGACATTTCATTGTGACCTCTATGTAGAATAATAGAATTGGGCGGTCCTCCTACATAATTGTTTGTTGAGAGGGCTTAACTCCTTCAGGACGTCGGTGATACTCACTGTTCCCTAACTACAGGAGAGTGACCCACCTCTGCATAGAAGAACGATTGGGCGGTTCTCCGTCAGATTGAGAGCAACAACGCCTTCAGGACAGTGATACTCATTGATCCTGACTATGTAGAGCGACGTGTATAGACTCGAGTGTTCTCCATAGTGTCTGAGAGCACCCTCAGGATTAGCCGTATCCTGACTATGCACATAGATTAATTCTGCTGTGACATTCACCACTGAATTCCCAGAATAATCTATTATTGCTCCTATTCCATGGTCGAATCCACGGCACGATCCCATGGAATGGCAATAAAAATTGCTCCTATTCCATGGTCGAATCCACTACCGATCCCATGGAATGGCCATGCTTTCGATTCCATGATCGAATCTACGACTTGATCTCATGGAATGGCAACAACAATTTATCTCGTTACTTCGATTTCATGATCGAATTCACTGCTAATCTCATGAAATGGTAATAGGTAATTTTATTACTCCGATTCTATGGTCGAATCCACGATCCCATGGAATGGTAATGCCTATTTTATTATTAAGAGTTCATGGTCGAATCCATGGTGATCCTATGAATTGATAATAAATAACTACTTATTTTATTGTCTCGTTTCATGAATTATGTTACACTGAATTTCATGGATTAGCAATAAATACTCAACAACCGGGCATCTGGACCATCACTGAGTAAGCCCCACAAAAATGTTGTAAGTGTACTCGACAATGATGCACGACTGAGCACCCGGATGCACGAACGAGCATCCAAAAATATGGACAAATGAGGAATCCTACGCAAAACAGGAGAAAACAACAAATATTAATAAAATAATAAGGAGCGCCCGGGGGCTGGGCCCACCGGCCGGCCGGCCATGCCCCTAGCCGTGGCCAGTCCCCATGCTTCTCTCATTATTTTGCCCTATTTTGTTATTTCATGAACTCATGAAAAACTCCTTGATTTTAGCAACTTTCCTTGTTTTTACAGAATTCATGAATTCTCCATAACTTCACGTATTCATGAAAAATAATAATATTATAAAATACGGAAAGGTGTGCGGGACCGGGCAACATGGCCAGCCGGCCATGCCTTAGCCATGGTCGGTCCCACACCTTACAATCCTTAGCCTATTATAATAATCATTCCCCAATTTCATGAAACTCCTTGGTTTCAACAAAATTCATGGGTTCTCCATAACTTCATGGATTCATGAAATAATATTATAAAACAGGAAAAGGTGTGCGGGACCGGGCAACATAGCCGGCCGGCCATGCCTTAGCCGTGGCCGGTCCCACACCTCACAATCCCTAACTTTTTATAACAATTATTCCCCAAACTCATGAAACTCCTCCGTTTCAACAAAAGACTCATGGATTCTCCATAACATCACGGAATCATGAAAATAATATTATAAAATAGGGAAAGGAGTGCGGGACCGGGCAACATAGCCGGCCAGCCATGCCCTAGCCATGGCCGGTCCCACACCCTGCAATCCCTAGTCTTCTTTTATAATTATTATTTTCCTCAAATTCATGAAACTCCTTGGTTTGAGCAAAAATCATGATTTCTTCATAATTTCTCGAATATTGCTCAAATCATGAAAGTTCAAAAACCAACGTGGTCACATGACCAGCTAGCCTCTCACGGAAATTTTGAATATTAAAATACTCTTATTTTAATATTTACAAAACATTGATTAATTGAGCATACATGCTCATTCCAACAAAAATCAAGAATTTCAGTGAAGATGAAACTCTTCTGAAAATTCACAATGTTGCTCGAATGCACATCAGAAAATACCGAAACTCTCAGTACGGAGACACGGACACCACGGCAACACGTGCATGCCTTAATGACCGACCAAAGTCATTCCTAGGGCTTGCACAAAGCCGGTCCCACACGTTTTCACGCTTTTGACCTAATTTGCGCAATCGCTCATATTGGGCCCAAACTCTCTCCAACCAACCTGGGGATTGCTCGAACGGACAACATCCAGTCCCGTGACCACCAAAAGCCGGCCCCATGCTCTCTTGGTCGGTCACCCATCTTTCATACTTAGGTTTTTGCCTAATGTTGAACCCAGCAGTAATTCAATAAATGATGAAACCGACACTTAATCATCATTCTTTCACCAACTCTCCAACTGAGAACCCTGGTGTACGCTCACTCGAGCACTGGGCACCACATGGACGCTCATCATTCCATGTGGTCGGTCCCTCTATCACTCATGACCTATTTTCAGCAATTCATCAATTGTTGAACAATTGCTCAAAAATTAGGGTTTCGAACAAACGTTTCACGGAATCATCATTCTGAGCAAGTTCAAACACCAAATGAATTTATGTTGATCCACGGGGATTAATTATACAATATTTGGTAATCTACCAATATTTTAATATTTTATTGGGTTACGTTACCAATAAATATTTCGTCGAATTGAGCGACATTTGCTCAGTTGCTCAAATATTGGTCCAGCTATAAATATTTGGTAACCTATCAGTAATTTGTCGAATGGAGCAATACTTGCTCGATTGCACGTCAAATTATTAATTTATCAGTAATTTATCGAATCGAGCAATACTTGCTCAATTGCACGTCAAATTCTTGAATACTCAGTAATTCGTCGAATTGAGCAATACTTGCTCAGTTGCTAGAATATTGACCCAATTATCAAATATTCAGTAACTCATCAATATTCAAGAACTTGTTGAATTTACAACATTTGCTCAGACAAGCAGCATTAATCTTCATGAATCACTGAGCATTTGTCAAACATGCTCGATTCAGCAAAACCTAGGCTCATTGCCTAATCGGTCAACTACTGACAAACTAAATACACGCGTCGTCATGCAGGCTCCACGATTCGTGAGACATCAATCACATCAAATTGGGGGATAACAACTAGGGTTTTGGTCTGGCGGCCTACAACACGTGGATTCATCCACGACGAGAAATGTGCGTAAGTTGTGTCAACGGTTGAAGGAGTTAGCAAAGTAGTGGGTGCACGATCCGTAAAGTCTCCACACGACGTGGAACTGACTTTACCACGATCTTCCATTTGCCCACTCTCCCACTCATGAAACCGTCACACTTACATGGATCAAGGTGTTCACAACTCTGACAATATAAATAAGTTTCTGAATCCATGATTAAGGACAACGTTTTTTGGGTCTACAGAATTTCTCGAGTAACTACTCTCAAGAATTCATCAATCCATCAAAACTTATTCGAACACAATAGTTCACCGATTATTGCAAAAAAATTCAACAACCCACAATCCTTGATCATCACTGATCCCACACAATTCTCAACTTCCCTCCTACAAATCAACACATCTCCCTCTTTGTGACCGAATTGACTCTGGAACGGCCATTGACTTGGTTTAGGCCGGAATCCTACAGATTGATCTCTCGAATCTAAGCACTCCCTTTGCAGTGCATCTGTGTGAGGTTGAGCAGTTTGCCCGGTTCGAGGAGTCTCGACAACACGCTCGACTCTTCACTTTCCTAAAAAACCAGCGAACCGTTTTTCCCCATCCACAGATTGGCGACCACAGTGGGAGATTAATCTCTCGGTTGCAATCTCTCATTTTCACAAAATGGTTGGTCTTAGGTCTAACTCAACAACTTCGAATTTCGGTCAGAATCTTTCGAATGGAAATGTTCCTCCTTCCAACACTCCACTCAATGGAATGGTCAATGCAGAAATCCCGACTTTGATCGAGTTGGCACGAGTACAGGAGGTCATACAAGGAACATGGACCTGATGAAAGAAACGATGAATAACATATTGAACTTCCTCATCAGACTGACATCTGACTTGGGAGGTGCTCATGCTCAGGAAGTTCCAACGTTGGTAGCTGACCCCTCAACCGGTGATCACCCCCGAATCAACAGCTTCACCACTTATGAAAAGCCGATGGAACAAGAAGTCACACATTTAATCTAGAATCTATGTGAACTCCTGCATTTCTCCAGAGATCAGCGTACAGACATGTTTGCTGCACTCAACAAAATATCATCTGACGTGCGAATATCTCCATCATCTCCGGAGGTTGAATAAGTGTCCATGGTATCTGAACTTTCGATCAACAACATCACCTTCACTGAGTAAGACCAAATGGCGGAGGAAGGACACAACCGAGCTCTGTTCGTAACTGCTTCTCTCAAAGATTCCGAATTCAGGAGAGTTCTCATCGATACAGGTGCTTCCACGAATCTCATCACTATGAAGACTCTCAAGGAAGCCAAAGTTCCACAAAGCAAAATCGTTCATCATCCCATATTGATGACGGGTTTTGAAGGAAGCCAGAGTCACACATACGGGTGCATCTATGTGGATCTAAAGGTGGGGCCGATTCAATCCACTGTCAAGTTTCATGTGATCGAGAAAGATCCAGATTATCACATGATACTCGGGAGACCATGGCTTCATGACAATAAGGTTGTTCCTTCGACGTATCATCAATGTATGAAAGCTTTGTTCAACAACAAAATTGTCCGTATCCCAGCTTCAGTGTCGCCTTATGCTCCGGTTCATGATGCTGAGTTCCTGGAACCCCAAAAGAGTATCCCCGAACCTCCAAGCTTGGGAATCTATTGAGAAAACCGACAAACCATCATCAAGGGATGCTAAATCTGTCAAACCGTCTACCACACCGCTCAAGCGTCGTCAAAGTCAAGGTACGGCTCATAAGAGGTCCAACTTTATTACTGATTATGACGCAGAAGGGAGAGTCATTTATCTCCATCGTAAGGATTATCAATTAACAGGGGAGATCGATGTAAAGTCTCCCCGCCCTGAAGAGTCATGCCAGATTGAGCAATCACCCGATGAAGAAGTTTGAGATGCACCACGGCAGTTGCAAGATGCCATAGATTCCACAACTGATGACCTTGAAACTATCAACATCGGAACGGACGAGAACCCAAGGCCAATCTTAATCAGTTTCGCTCTCTCACCGGAGGAACGAGAAGGATTGATAGGTCTGTTGAAAGAATATCAAGATATCTTCGCCTGGACGTACGAAGAGATGCCCGACCTGGATGATAAATTAGTTACTCATCATTTGCACATCACTCCCGGTTCCAAACCTGTCAAACAACCGCCCAGGAAATTCAGACAAGAAGTTGAAGAACAAATCAAGGTGGAGATCCAGAAACTACTAACAGCAGGATTCATCAAACCCATTCAACATCCAACGTGGCTGGCAAACATTGTCCCGGTCAAGAAGAAAAATGGTAAGATCCGATGCTGTGTGGATTTCAGGAACCTGAACAAGTGTTGCCCGAAGGATGACTTTCCATTGCCAAACATATATATGCTCGTTGATGCAACCAGCGGTCATGACATGTTCTCGTTCATGGACGGTTACAGTGGATACAATCAAATCAAGATGTACGAGCATGATGCTAACAAGACCGCATTCCGAACTCCCATTGGAAACTTCCACTACACAGTGATGCCTTTCGGCCTGAAGAATGCAGGAGCCACTTATCAGCGAGCCATGACCGCAATATTCCATGACATGATGCACAAGCAAGTGGAAGACTACGTTAATGATGTGGTGGTGAAATCAAAGACTCGGGCGTCCCACCTAGACATTCTAAGACAAGTCTTCGAAAGATGCAGAGAGTACAAATTGAAGATGAATCCTCTGAAATGTGCTTTTGGTGTTTCTTCTGGAAAGTTTCTCGGATTCTTAGTCACTGCAGAAGGAATCAAGGTCGATCCAGATAAAACAAAAGCCATCAGTACCATGCCTCCTCCACGAATTGTGAAGGAACTCCAGAGTTTCATGGGCAAGGTAAACTACATTCGGAGTTTCATTCCCGGATTGGCTCAACTCATTGCTTCATTCACTCCTCTTCATGGACAACAAGAGGCATTCCAGAAAATACAACAAATATTACTATCACCTGCTGTCATGAAATCTTCTGTGCAAGGGCGACCATTAATACTTTACACAGCCTCCAGTGATGTTGCTATTGGAGCACTCCTCGCTCAAGAAGATGAAGAAGGCATCGAACGCCCAATCTATTACTTCAGTCATACAATGAGGGATGCCCAACTCCGATACCCAAAGGCTGAGAGAGCATGTCTAGCGTTAGTCCACGCAATTCAGAGATTCAGGCATTATCTTTTATCAAACAGGTCGTGCTGGTGGCCAAAGCTGATCCCATAAAGTTCTTACTGTCGAAACCTTCTTTGATCGGGAGACCAGCAAAATGGCTGCTTCAAATGTCAGAATTCGACATAGCGTGCGTCCCTCCAAAAGCAATTAAAGGACAAGCGGTTGCAGACTTACTTGCTGCTTTCCTGGAGAAGACATCACAATGTTGCATGAAGAAGTGGCCGGTGAGTTTCCAGAAATTTCAATCATTCAAGAAAAAACATGGTTACTACATTTTGATGGATCTTCTACTCCGAGCAATGATACTGATGGAGCGGGCATTGTGCTAGTATCTCCATTCGGTGAAGTCTTCTCACATTCATTCAAGCTAGATTTTCATTGCACCAACAACTCGGCAGAATATGAAGTTTTTCTCCTAGGGTTATCTTTAGCCAAGAAGGCCGGAGCAAAACACTTAGAAATCAGAGGAGACTCAAAGTTACTGGTCAATCAAATGAATGGCATATACTCTCTCAAAGAAATAACACTTTCTCCATTCAGGACCGAGGCACAATGACTATTGACTCATTTTTCTGATGCAACAATTGTCCATACCGGTCGTACCAACAACAAAAATGCTGATTGTCTAGCGACTCTAGCATCTGATAAGATTTTTAATTTGTTTGTTGTAGTAATAAGGATTCGAACTCTAAGACTTGTGAAGATTAAATTTAAAGGTTCAATGAAAATAATAAAAGAGAGAGTTACTGGGTCTAGGATTCCACCGAATTCATATCAATAGGTTCAATTATTTATTCTTCAACAATTATAGTTCAATAAATAAAAACATGGACTCTTAATTTTGCCAAGGTAGATTCTCCAAACATTTTAGTTATAAATCGTAAGCATGGGACATCAAACATCTAAGCAAGCATGACCCATCTAATAAAATGATAACTAATTTTTTCAAATCATAAAACAATTTAAAATAAATGCAAAAGTCATAAAAAGAATAAAATAATTTTACCCATGTATAAAATTCGGATTCCTCCGTCGACCCAGTGATGGGGTTTAGCTACTCATGATGTAGACACTCTCAAAAGAATTTTTTATTGCTCAAAAAGTGTGTACAAAAGTAGAAAAGAGAGAAAATAATTAAATCCAGAATTTCGTAATTTGTATAGACGTTACGAAAAACACCGTTACAATGTAAGCTTAATTCTAATGCATCATGAAGCTTAGAACAGTGTTACGAAAAACTGTCGCGGACACTGTTGAGAAACGACAGTTCTCGGCGGCACTATGTTCTTCGTCTCCTTCTTCACCACCAGAACTGGGTCTTCTCTGCAACTTAATTTCTCTCGATCCTAAACCCTCTGTTGACTCCCTAACTCTCGATATCCCCTCTTCTGTGATCCGAGCAGCATATTTATACTCCTGAGCCTCATTTAATCACGCCATAATTCTCAATATTCTTCATTGAACTCGGGCAGTAAAGAAAATATTATGGGAATATTTTCTTCCCTGATTTAGCTTCTCACGCGTTTCTACAGCTGAAAAATCTCCTTATTTATCTTTGTCAAGGTCCAAAGTGTTTCTCGAGTCATCAGACATGAGCATAACACGTTTAAATTTTCCAAAACTCATGCAATCCCGTGAACTGTTCCTCTCATGCACATGCTGCCCTGTTTTCTTCTCACGGATTTTGCAGGCAAATTTGATCGACCAAAACACTTGTAATAGCTTTATATATGTCCCAGGAACAATTCCATAAATTTTCAGCCATTTAGTCTCCCTATAACACCTCCGAATTCTTGATTGAAATTTGACAGTGATAAACATTATTTTCCCGCCAATTTTGAAATTTGAATTTGAGAAGAAAGTCACCCCTTATCCAGTGGTCGCCCCTATCCGTTCTTTGAGTCCGAATAACATGTGTCCTTTGGGGTGCCTTAAGTAATTTTTCTGGGGTGTTTCCAACATATTTCTGGGACGCCTTTAACACTCCTTCGGGGTGCCTTAAGTACTTTTTCGAGCCGATTCTTCCAAAAACGTTTATTTCCTAAAAATACCTACAAACAAGTTTATTAGTGATAAAATGAGTCCCATCTAATGTATTTATGGGTGAAAATGTGTCGCACTTTCGTGCTCATCAAATTTCCCCACACTTACATTTTGCTAGTCCTCGAGCAAAACAGAAAATTGACCCACTACACAGCTGGTCATATAATAAGAGAGAGTTAGACCCGCTACACAGCTGGTCATGACAAATGCCATACACAAGACCCGCAACAATTTTTTTTTTTTTTTTTAGACCCGCTACACAGCTGGTCATAACATGCAAGGAAAAACAAAAAACTCGCTACACAGCTGGTCATAACCCTAAAAATCATAACAATTTTTTTTTAAACCCGCTACACAGCTGGTCATAATATAAATATTTTTATATATTTTTAGACCCGCTACACAGCTGGTCACAATATGCAAGAAAAATCATGAAAAAGAAAAATAAAAAGTTAATAACCACTCCCCCACACTTAAATATTACATTGTCCTCAATGTAATTGAGTCATCCAACGTAAAAATTAAGATGGGAAATTCAAAAATAAAATAAACAGACATAAATAAACAGACATAAATAAATAAATAATTATACCTACTGGAATGTACAAAAACGGACCTCCAAAAATTAACAGCCTGAAAATTTGGGGGTCAACCTAAAATACAATATTTACAAATGACGGCTTCACAAGTATGTTATGAAAATATGGGGACACTGAAACTATCAAAAACCAAGATTTACCCCCAAAACCAAGTTTTTACTACACATGGAAGTGCGTAAAGAACAAAATATGGGGATTCTATTGAGACTGGGGAAATATCAATTGATTCATGCACGATATCAGGAATAGGCAAGTCCTATGGGTACTTAGATGCAAAGTAATCCAACAACACTTTAGAAGCACACAATTCTAACCCTAAATTAGGCAACTTTTGGAAGTCTAGGGGTATAGAAACAACCTCTAAGTCGGGTGAAAAATCTTGTGAGGTAGATTCATCTATGGAATTAGGCGAATCATCCACACAATTATCCACAGGGTCATCTATATGTTCTGTTTGGAACAGAGAGTCACTACCAGATTCATTATCATTAGCAAATAATCTTTGACATTCAAGAACTCTCAATCTTTGTTCCAAACTAGGCGGTGTGTGTTTGTAATACTTCTCATATATAGTTTGATGTGATTCTTCACTTACCTCATGTGGAGCAGAAACTCCATACCATTGCCTACGCATATATTCATCAAGCGTCATCTCAGATGAGGTTTCCTGATAATTTGACTTTCTACGCTTATATTCCGCCAGCGTCATCGTAGGTGACGTCTCCTCAGAAGAAGTCATCATCCTCAAAAAGTCCCTGAAAAGAAATACAAAAAGAAACACATAAAAAGGAAAAAATAAAATCTAAAATGAAAAGAAAATACTGTACAAAATAAAAATAAAAATAAACCTAAAAATTAATCAAAAAACAAGTCCGCGTCGGCGGCGCCAAAAATGATAAGATTTTTAATTTGTTTGTTGTAGTAATACGGATTCAAACTCTAAGACTTGTGAAGATTAAATTTAAAGGTTCAATGAAAATAATAAAAGAGAGAGTTACTGGGTCTAGGATTCCACCGAATTCATATCAATAGGTTCAATTATTTATTCTTCAACAATTATAGTTCAATAAATAAAAACATGGACTCTTATTTTTGCCAAGGTAGATTCTCCAAACATTAGTTATAAATCGTAAGCATGGGACATCAAACATCTAAGCAAGCATGACCCATCTAATACAATGATAACTAATTTTTTCAAATCATAAAACAATTTAAAATAAATGCAAAAGTCATAAAAAGAATAAAATAATTTTATCCATGTATAAAATTCGGATTCTTCCGTCGACCCAGTGATGGGGTTTAGCTACTCATGATGTAGACACTCTCAAAAGAATTTTTTATTGCTCAAAAAGTGTGTACAAAAGTAGAAAAGAGAAAATAATTAAATCCGATTTTCGTAACGCTTGTATAGACGTTACGAAACACTTTGTTACAATGTAAGCTTAATTCTAATTCTGTTGCGAAGCTTAGAACAAGTGTTACGAAAAACTGTCGCGGACACTGTTGAGAAACGACAGTTTTCGGCAGCACTATGTTCTTCGTCTCCTTCTTCACCAGCAGAACTGGGTCTTCTCTGCAACTTAATTTCTCTCGATCCTAAACCCTCTGTTGACTCCCTAACTCTCGATATCCCCTCTTTTGTGATCCGAGCAGCATATTTATACTCCTGAGCCTCATTTAATCACGCCATAATTCTCAATATTCTTCATTGAACTCGGGCAGTAAATAAAATATTATGGGAATATTTTCTTCCCTGATTTAGTTTCTCACGCGTTTCTACAACTGAAAAATCTCCTTATTTATCTTTGTCAAGGTCCAAAGTGTTGCTCGAGTCATCAGACATGAGCAGAACACGTTTAAATTCTCCAAAACTCATGCAATCCCGTAAACTGTTCCTCTCATGCACTTGCTTCCCTGTTTTCTTCTCACGGATTTTTCAGCCAAATTTGATCGACCAAAACACTTGTAATAGCTTTATATATGTCCCAGGAACAATCCCATAAATTTTTAGCCATTTAGTCTCCCTATAACACCTCCAAATTCTTGATTGAAATTTGATAGTGATAAACATTATTTTCCCGCAAATTTTGAAATTTGAATTTGAGAAGAAAGTCACCCCTTATCCAGTGGTCGCCCCTTATCCGTTGCTGGAGTCCGAATAACATGTGTCCTTTGGGGTGCCTTAAGTAATTTTTCTGGGGTGTTTCCAACATATTTCTGGGACGCCTTTAACACTCCTTCAGGGTGCCTTAAGTACTTTTTCGAGCCGATTCTTCCAAAAACGTTTATTTCCTAAAATACCTATAAACAAGTTTATTAGTGATAAAATGAGTCCCAGCTAATGTATTTATGGGTGAAAATGTGTCGCACTTTCGTGCTCATCAGCATCCAAACTACAATTTGAAGGGTCCGAGAAATCCATCATTGTACAAAGGCGCTCTGTATCATCTACTTGGTTGACTCAAGGCGAAGATGCTCAATCGAACGACTGGCGGGCTCCCATCATTCATGAATTGAGCAACTCTCTTACGGAGGGGAAGATTAGCCTCAAGGAATTAAAAAACTTTTTCTTGCTGCACAGAGCATTATACTATCGCAATCCTGATGGATCCCTGTCACGATGCCTTGGAGATAAAGAAGCCAGTGAACAACTCAAGCGCATACATGAGGAAATATGTGGGCAAACCCTGGTAATCACGCTTTACAGAAGACTTCAGAGACTCGGGTATTATTTGCCTTCCATGGAGACTCAGTCAAGAAAGTTGCAAGGGTCCTGTCCAGATTGTCAGACACCACCTCATCACTTGGAGGTTCTAACACTTCATCACACTGGGGACTGGAGAGAACCATACATAAAATATCTTCGTGACAACGATCTTCCATCAGAGAAGAAAGGTGCGATCAAACTCATTCAAAGAGCCAAACGTTTTGTCTACTTAGAAGGGATTTTGTATCGCAAAAGCTTCGGTGGGAATCTCCTGAGATGCTTGGCCGAGCATGAAATTACCACAGTCCTGAAAGAAATGCATGAAGGTGAACACCAAGGAAAGAAGAAATTATTTCTCCAAATTCATGAGAAATATTATTGGCCAACCATGGAAGACGACGCAGTTGCCTACGTTCGGAGATGTCATCAATGCCAAGTTCATGGTAACCTCATACACACTCCTTGTCTTCCATTACATTCTGTGAGCATCCCATGGCCCTTCTACAGCTGCGGACTGGATATCATAAGAAAAATCAACCCGGCATCTTCAAAGCAGCATGAATACATCATCACAGCAACATAGTATTTCACCAAATGGGTCGAAGCTGTTCCTCTTCGAAGCACCACTGGAGTCACGATCGCATCTTTCATCAAAGAGTTCATCATATGTAGATTCGGCGTGCCTAAACATATCATCACGGATAATGGAACTCCTTTTGCCAACAAACATGTTGCATAGTTGCTCGAGGGATACGGAATCAAACAGATTTTCTCCACACCCTACTATCCCCAAGGAAACGGACAAGCGGAGAGCACCAACAAGACTCTGATCCGGATTCTTAGTCGAACAGTTCATGACAATCCACGAACGTGGCATGAAGAGTTGCCCATGGCTTTGTGAGCTTACCGAACCGCACCAAGGAGCTCTATTGGGACGTCACCATACTCTCTCGTCTATGCGCTGATGCTATCCTCCCAGCTGAGATCAAAATTCCCTCCGCACGAATCGCAACAGCTAGTGGGGTGCAATGGGATGAAGCTGAAGTGTCTAATTCGAGAATTGTTGAATTGGACATGCTCGATTCAAGAAGAGCCAAGGTGGAAAAATATGTGGAAACCTACAAACAGAGAGTTTCCAAAGCATACAACAAAATGGTAAGACCTCGAACATTTCAAGTAGGAGATTTGGTTTTGAAAACAGCAAAGCATATCCAGCAAGACATGTTCGCTCCCAAATTCTCTCCTAAATGGGAAGGGCCTTATGTAGTTATCAAGGCAGTGTCTAGCGGATACTACAAAATCTTAGCTGTTAACGGAGGAATCGAAGGAAACATCATCAATGGCAAATGGCTCAAGGCGTATTATGCCTGAACAATTATCGAAATATTGATCTTCTAAATGTAATTTTATTTCCTCCAAAAGAATATGCAGTATGCTCATTCATTCAAAATTCAAAGTATTTCACGAATCTCACAAGAATATTTCAATCACCTACTTTATTCAAAGCAAAATCTCAAACCTACATAAAAGGTCTTTCTCTCAAACACTCACTCAGAACAAACCATCCAACAGAGGATAATCTCTATAGAAAACTCTGTCAAGCTTCTTCTGGAAATTTTTGGTCTTCACTCTCAAGTCCTGGACTGCCTTCTCAACTCTTGTCGACTCCAAAGCGAGTATCTTCTCCTCCTCCAATATGGCAATGGTTGCAGAAATCGCGTCAGCAGCAGCTGCCGCCTTGTGAACTTTGATTATCTCAAATCGATAACGAAGCCAGCCTATGTTGAACTGCAGAGTTTCGCAATTGGATATCATCTCGTCCCATCTGTGCAGTTCATGATTTTTGACATCTCGCAGATGCGTTTGGTCCATCTCTTCAATGATCGGTAACAACCCTGCAACTGTAGTCAGAAGGGTTGGTAGAAAACCTTTCCATACTTTGGTCGTAGCAATATGCACGTATCTTCTCCAAATTTTGGTGTACAGGGGCGCGTGACACTTGGGAATGATGAATCCACCAACCACTTCATTATTCGGACAATTGTTGATCATGGGAGCCTCAAATGGGAGTCCAGCTGTTGGATACTCAGGAATTTGAACTCTAACCTCAGTCTCTATGGAATCGGTAGAGTTCTCATCACGGTTGCTGCTATCATCGACTACAATCACGGATTTCCCGTTCTTCCTCTTTCTACCATCGACAACAACATGAACGTAAACCTGCGGTGGAATGAAGAGGTATTTAATTTTATTGATCTTCGAGCATGGTAAAGTTCCAGCCGAGAAGTTGTGGTGTTACTTACGGATGTTCTCGCATCGGCATGAGCTGACCTGTACCGGGCAGGAGCCTTGACAGTTTGTTTGGGTCTCAAGCTACCGGAGGAAAGTTGATTCTTTTGATTATCCTACAACAAAATTTCTTCTGATCAATCACCCTGATCGAGCAAAGACAAGAAGAATATATAACTCACCAAGTAGGATGTCACAACATCTTCTGCAAGAGATTCACTACTAGAGGAAACACAACTTCTGGACATGGTGACACGAGATGGTGATCAAAATTTCTTCTGATAATACACAAGATCAGCAGATAGCCGCCTGTTTAAATAAAACCCTAAGAGCACTAACGGATAAATAAGTCTGTTACGATTTCTATTGGAGACCTAAAATCTCGAATCAGATACATGACAATGGGAGAATCGTAACAGTACTGGGGATTGACAGTTCGGGAAATAGTCAATATCATGACTATGGATTGATCGTTTGACATGCCATGTGTCTCCTAAACAATTCGTGTGATCACATTCCGCGGGGATTATTATCTACATGGACATTGGTCCGTCAACTGGAGATGGGAGTAAGATTCAGGTATCAAAAATAAAATAAAATAAGTCAAATCACGTTTCCAAGAATGATAATCCCTAAAGAAATGCCTTTACAACCAAGCTATTGAAATAACCAGAAAGTATCCACTTCAACGGAAAACAAATAGTCTCAGGGAGGTTCATAAGCGAGATTAATCATCAGATTCGTCGGAATCATTTGATTCGTCAGAATTATCAGATTCTTCATCATCGTCTTCTTCATCAGAATTACTATCAGGGCCATTGACGAAGTCTGGATGAATGTCAAGATTGTCAGAATCCGAGTCTTCCTCCTCTTCACGCTCAGCCGCTTTGATAGCTCTCTCAATCTCCCTAGTACGCCGATCCGGATTGATCTTGCGTTCTGGTGGCACCCACACAGGTTCATCTTCCGGAGCATCAGAATCAGAGGGCACACCATCAACTCGAGTTCGAAGCTTCTCCTCAGCTGCTATTATTGTGCGCCAAATTCGGTCTTTTCTTCGCTGACGATCTTCCATTTCATCAGTCTCAGCTTTTCTCTTCATGAGCTCAACACAAGTAACTCTGCGGTTGTTGAGAGGTCCTCCAGGCTCCGTTTTCTTAGTACGGTTCATCTTAGCCCGTGGGTTCGTCTTAGCTCGTGACTTGGCTGCAGAAGCTTTGGAATCCTCTTCAGAAGAACTGGAAGAGTAGTAATAGTCATAATCGTTGATACTGTTACTAGGAGTCACCATTGCCTGGAACCAGAAACATGGGATTACAGATATGCTAACACCAAATCCACAACAAAAATGGTAATCCTAAACTCTTACCTATTTACGATTTCACGAACTTAGTGATAACAACGTAAAACCCCAAGACTTGTTCGTTCTTTCAAACCTGCAAAGTCGAGCATAAAACATATTATTCAAGAGTCAACACTGACTTTTCATGAAACTATGAATAATTCACACAACCTTCCATGTGAATATTCACTGATTTTTACGTGTACAGACACTATAAAATCGCCAAACTTGCACATACACCACGAATTCATCGACTCAGGGAAGCATTGTTTGCTTTCAACAATTTCCCATAAATCAAAACTTGATTTTATTTTATTTTATTTTATTTAAAAAAAGAGGGGGCAAATCTTGAACAGATCACGTATTCTTTTAAAAAAAATAATTATGTGAGCTAATAACTCACGTAAATACCAAAATTTCGTGAGTTAATAACTCACGTAAATAAAAAAAAAAAAAACTTTTTGCTCAATTGAGCATCCGTCACGAAACCAGGGTCTTTTTTATTTTTGTAAAAGTCCACATGTTCCAAATAAATTTTAAAAGTTTACAAATAAACTTTATCATTGTAGATGGGACAAAACGATTTGCTGGTTTTTATGGAATTGAGGAGATGATCACGCGGAGGAGACTCCTTGAACAGAGCAAAATGCTTTTGAATTCGAGAGATCAATCTTTAGTACTCCATCCTAAACCAAGACAATGGCCGTTCCAGAGTAAATTCGGTCATAAGAGAGGATGGGTCGGTCTGTAGGAGGGAAGCTGAGAAATGTGTGAGATCAATGGTCAAAGATTGTAGGTGTGTTGTGTATTCTGAAAATAAGATAAGTTTTGAATGATTGAATTTGCTCTGTTGAGAGTTGGATTGTTAATCTCGTGTTGTCTGTTTGACGTGAGATTTTCCTTGTTTCAATCATGATTCAGAGACTTATTTATATTGTTGGAATTGAAAACACCATGATCTCATGAAGTGTGACAGTTGATGGAATCAAAGAATGGGGAAGTGGAAATCGTGTTAAAACCAGTTGCTCAACGTGCAGAGACTTGGTTGATTTTCCATCCACTACTTTGTTAACTCCTTCAACTGATTGCACGACTTGCTCACATTCTCATCGTGTGTATGAACACACGTGTCGTAGACCGCCAGACCAAAACCCTAGTTAATATCCCCCATGTGACACGATTGATGTCTCGTGTGATTGTGGAATCTGCAAGGCAGACGTGTATTTAGTTAGTCAGTTGCTGACTTCATGACTTCATGGGACGATGAGTCCTTGTATTGTTGAGTCGAACGTGGTTTGGAAATGTTCAGAGACTCATGAATTGAACATGTCTGTTGAGACAGAGATATGATGTGTGAATAAGTTAACGTGAGCAAATATTGCTCATTTGATGAATTGTTGAATATTGATAGTTGAACCAATATTCTTTGATTTGAGCAAGTATTGCTCATCTGAGCAAATATTGCTCGTTTGATGAATTATGGTAGCATGACCAAATAAAATATTAAATCAGAATACTGGTAATTGAACCGAGTATGATAAATAAAATGTTGATCACGGGATCAATGATAAGCACGAAAGTGCTACATTTTACACCCATATTTATATTGGCTAGGACTCGATATTTTGGCTAATGACTCTATTTTAGTGCTTTTGTAGGAAATACAAACGAATTCTTTCGTTGAAGATTAAGCGACTAAAATGGGAGTTAATTGATAAAAATGACAATTTGAGGCTGGCATGGTATTCTTTATATATCAGCAGCGCTCATATTACTCACAGCACCAAAGACTAGAAAGTTAGCTACTGACAGTCATGGGAGTTAGATAATTATCGCATCAATCAAGTATCTCGGCAAAATTCAAAATGACGAATTGTCATTTGCCGTCCCAAGCGTTGGAAATGCCAAGGGAGGTAACTGGGACATGGAAATGAGAACCTGGTGGGAAATGAAATTAACACATGATGATATATGGACATATATGGCAATGGTATTCTCTTATTCTTTACATTATGACCATGCATGAATATATGGCCAGAAGATTAATTATATGAATACTATATTCCTATGTATTTATGGTGGGAAAGAAGTTGACTGAGCACATGGGTGGAGTTGAAAAAGGAAAGCCAGGACATGCATTACCTTGTGTACGTGAAAGTGGGATGAATTGAAGTCAAAATGAATGCTAGGAAATCAACAGAATCTTTGCAAATACAACATTTATACCTTTGTAAATGGTATTCACATTATTGCCATATTATATTCCCATTCATAGAAAGTTTAAGGGGTGGAGATAAAAAGAGGAGGTAGCTTGTGAAAAAGGGAGGCCGGTTTTGGATTTTTGGTTTTGTTCTTCTCGGTTGGTGACAAACGGAGAGGGGGAAGATCGACGGCTGGAGGATTGGAGGTGAAAGAAGACCACGCTGTGTAGTTTTACAAGGGGGTTTAATCTTCTTCTCGTCATTCTTGTTATTTCATTTTTATGGGTTTTAAGAAACCCATAGCCATGTCTTGCTAGGGATTTTTGTGACTAGGGTTTATGGGTGAAACTACTTTGGGTATTAGGCTACTTTGATTGATTATATAGCAATAGACCATTATGATTTGGATTAATTAGTTCTTGAATAATGTTTATTGATTGATTGCAAAACAAGTTGTTGCTTCACCAGTTTTAAGAACCTTTATGCATAATTGATAGTCTTACAAATATGTTTGGTCTCATTGTTTGATAGTCCATTCTTGGGTTAAATTCTTTGATGGGTTATGCTTAAAATAGT
This sequence comes from Papaver armeniacum, assembly GCA_023531295.1. NCBI lineage: Eukaryota > Viridiplantae > Streptophyta > Magnoliopsida > Ranunculales > Papaveraceae > Papaver > Papaver armeniacum. Next base: position 37,160 of record JAJJWW010006835.1, read on the forward strand.
CAAATAATATTTGTGAACTAATATTTAGTTTCGTATAATTTTCTCGCTGATGCAATTTGATGGTGTATGCTTGGATTTATTCTTTTGATGCACCATGCTTAGGGTATACCAGTGATATTTGCGACTCTATGCTTATAATAGGTGATGTCAATAGAACGAAAAATAAACAAATATTCATAATTATGTTTCATTTCAGTAGTAGTGGATATCATAAAACCCTGGTTATCGGCTCTTTCTCATTGATTTTATTTTTATTAGTTTAATTTTATTATTTCCTTTTCAATTATAAAAATCCAAAAACATCATTTCTTGTTAATTTTTATTAGAGATATTGATTACAGTATTTCCACCGCTCCTTGTGGGAACGACCCGTACTTGCCTCTGTCTACTAGTTCGACACCGTGCGATTGCGGTTTATTATATAGGCATTCCCCAAAGCCTATCAATTTTTGGCGCCGCTGCCGGGGAGCGGTTGTGGAATATTGTGATCAGTATTGCTGATTTTGTAAATAGTTAGGTTTTTATTTCATTAATTTTTATTATTTTGTATAGTCTTTTTGTTTTTATTTTTAAGATTTCTTTTTCCTTTTGACTCTTTCTGTGTTTTAGTATTTCTTTTCAGGTGCCTTTTCGAGAATCATGAATTGTTTGCACCAGACATCTGAGATGAGGCTTGGTGAATATAAGTATGGGCCACGGTATAAGGAAGTTCTTGCTTATAATCGTCTCAGGTATGGAACTTGGAATCCACGTCATTTCTATATGGGTGGCTATTCATGTATGTATCGATCCCAGTACTTTGAGGATGATGAGGAACTTGACACTACTAATGATTTTAGGAATAATGATACCATTATAACATCCGAATCTAGTGTATCTTATCCAACTCATGATCATTGGTAGGCCTCGAAAGGTGTTTCTATTTAGCCTACAGTGATACCGCAAGTGCACGGCGTCTATCGGAGACGCGGCAAGTACGGGTCGATCCCACAAGGACTTGTGGTGCTCTGATGTTGATCTAAAGCTGCTCTACTGAATTCTAGTGACGGTAACACAATTGTTGTTTTGCCGAAACGGCTGAAGTGTTGAACTGAAGTGACGCTATGCTAAGGTAATCAGTGACAATGGGGATGTTAGAGTCTTTAATTCCACCACTAACCTATACTATGTTTCCAATTCATGATATTATTCTTATCCTTATGACAGCTAAGGGAGAGGTGTCGAGTCTGCCTTATGTCTAAGATGTTTCTCCAACTGATAATTTTAATCACAACTAAGGTATTCATCCTAAGTATTAACTGTCTAACTAAAGCACAATTAATCTGAAGACAAACATTAGTCTAATTGAGCTTGAGTTGTAGCATAGTCATCACAGGGATATTCCAACTACAGTGCATACAAGGCATGCACTGTGAGAGCAATGCATTGACATGCTAAGATTAAAATCTATCTTTAAAAATAACTAAGCACTAAAGAATAATACATGAAGGGTGAAAAAACACGGTGATAAGCTAGGGTTTCATCTCAAACCCTAGCACTTTGATTTAAAGCATCTAAAACAACAAAGAACAAAAATTAACTCTAATTGAAGCACTGGCTAGCCTGTGCATGAACAAAATTATCTTCTACCTCTCTTATTTATACATGCACAATCAAAATACCAAACCCTAATTTTAAAACAGAAATTAAATGAAAAGACAAAGTACCCATACTCGAATCGTGTTCTCCCTAACTTGTGCGGCTCTCGGACCTCCGAATTGACCATGCATGAGGTTTGGTGAAAAACCCTAGCTTCAATCGTCTCAATCCTAGCTTCTACCATAACCTAGAAGCTATGGATGGAGAAGGGTGAAACAAGGGTGGCGAAGATGGTACTGATGATAGTTGTTGGGATGATGGTGTGACAGGAGATAGGGTGGTGGCGAAGGTAGCTCTGTCAGGGAGAGGGAAGGAGGTGGAGGAATGGGTTCTCTGTGGAGTTGGTCGGAGAAGAAAGAGAAGATGAAGAAGGGAATGGATTAGGTCGATGGGGTGTATAGGGTTAGGGCGTTTTGTTGTGGAGCGAGGATAGCAAGCTTTGATGAGACTGATGGAGCGAGCGTCAGATCTAGGAGAAGAAATCTCAACGGCTCAGCATGATTTGGAGTGATCTGGTATTGCACGGGAGCAGCGAACTCCGATGCGCGTGGAGGCAGCGACCGTTGGATGTAGACGATATAAATCTCGACGGCTTGGAGTGTGCGGGCTCGGATCCGGGTCATGGGTAGCTCTAGCCCAAGTCTTCCTTGTTGGGTTGCAACCGATTCGCGCGTGGGCTTTGGCTATCTGCTCCATAGATGCTCGACTCCATTCTCTGCTCCTTTGGCTCCTCAGATTTCTCCGGACTTTATTTAGTACCTAAAAACACAAAATTAATTAATACAAATATTTATTCTTGAAAACAAAGAAAACACAGAATCTGGGATAATATCTGATTTCTAAGCGCAAAAGATGAGTAAAATGCCAATAAAACGGTGTATAAATATGCACTATTTGGCACTCATCAAATACCCCCAAACTTGAATTTTACTTGTCCTCAAGTGAAACAGAAATTAAGAAATCCTAACTATACCCCTGTCGCAGTCTCTCGAATGCATTTAGCGTATGCACTAAGCCTTTAAACCCCTAGGTGTCCCTAGTGGACGAGTTGTAGTCTCGTGAGGGTTTTGAGAGGTGTACCCACAAAACCTTCTCCAACTTCAGAGTGTAAAAGATTCTCAAGCATCCAAGAAGCTATGAGGACATAGAGTTTCTGCGTGCTAGTAACATGAAGTTAGAACTACCAAAGAACGCATTCTCATCCTTAAGTCTTTGAGCGAGAAGTAACCATACCATATGAAAGAATCGGATTCGATTGTGATCATAAGCCTCGACTTCGCCTCACCATTAGGGTTTTATGATAATTGCACTCAAAAAGATCGCTTTTTAGTCTCTCATGTGTGCGAGCGGGAGTAAAGAGAGAAATCCCGCACACGTTGTAGGTAAGAAGGATAACCTTCCGAAATAAAATCGGAGACTCCACGAAGTGTGGACAAAAAGAATCTTTTTCTTGATGATCTCTAAGAAAGGAAATCAACCATTAGCAAGGGGTGGGAGTACTCACTCATTTCTCACCCGATCGGCAATTAATATCACTCTCTCATAAGAAACCATAGAAACGTCTTCAATCTTCGGTCTTCGGTCTTCAATTGTTGATGACGAACTTCTAAACTTCACAAAACTTGACAATTTTTAACTTTTCTACTCAAATTCCTTGTTGTTTGGATTTTTCTTTTTGAACTCTTCTTTACCATGGTGGTAGCAAAAATAAACTACAATTTTTTTATTTTTTTTTTTTTAAACAAAAAGTGAAAATAAAAATACAAATAATGAAATAACTAACTCCATGGACAAAGGACTTTATCACTCAATTTTTCCACAACTTGTATTGTCTTGATTTTATAAATTTTATTAATTCTCATCCTATTTTCTTTTCTTTGTTGCACATAAACCTTGGACTATATCAATTTTTCTTTCCATATTCTGATGATGCTCCGTTTGTTGACGATGATGTGTTTCTATGGGTCTTGCTGATTGAGAGAGAGAGTGATGCTAACGGCAAATCGGTATTTAGAAGGAGTTTTCATCTTTAGACGTCACCCTCATGATTGACAAAAACTAGCACTCAAGAGATCAAAAGTAGTCTTTGAAATTGGTGCTAAGTTGGGTAGCTCACCATTCCTACCCGGAATTTACGTACGGTGACACACACTCTAATGACTTTTCTAGAAAGTTGCAAAAAATTGAAGGTTGGTGCCTCACTTGATGTAAATTGGGTAGTCTCCACTATGGGTGATCACAATTCTACTACCGAATATCTAAACAAGCACCTAATTCGCCCTCCGGTATGGTTAAATCCAACTTTAACGCTCTAATCAACTAAGGAACCCGATTGCGTTTCTCCTAGACTTCTAACTTTTGTTATTTTGGTCGACTCTCTATGTAAACATAGCCAGAAGCATGCTAGTGACTCTAAAATCTCTAAAAGTTGGAGGTTTTTTATTTGCAAAAAGTTTTGAATTTTTTTTTTTTTTTTTTTTTTTTTTTTTTTTTTTTTTTTTGAAAAATTAAAAGATAAAATAAAAGACTAAAAACTCTAAATGCAAATGCAACCCCAAACCTAAATCAAACATTGTCCTCAATGTGTCGACATATAGAAAAAATTTTAAACAGTCACATACCGAGAGAACTATGCTGATAAGAGAAAAGGGAAGAAATTACCGGATGTCGGCAGGAGCAAGGTTGAGCTTCATTAATCAAGGCAAAATCCAACATTCTCAGTGGTGATCATATCGGATTAGCACAAAAAATGCACAAGAAGACTCAACCGATTCAAGAAAGAAAAAAAAAAATTAACAAGTCCTACTGGATTATATACAATGAAGATAATGTACAGAAACATTAACATTCTTACAAATATAACAAAAAAAAAAAGGGCTTTGGTTTATGTGGGAAAAAAATTTGGTTTATTGGGCTTTGGTTTGTTGGGCTGATTTGGTTTTGTTGGGATTGATTTGGTTTTTGTGTATAAATATGCACTATTTGGCACTCATCAATCATCTTATTGATTATTTGCCTATTCAAAAGGACGAGAGTTGTATTAGAGACACTGTTTATTCAGATAATGATGATTTAGAAGAATCTGTATATACAGAAGATACTATTGTTGAGTCTAACGACTTAGAGACAGTAGACGTTCATAATGAGATACCTTCTAGTCATTCAAATAGTGAGATTCCTACGAGTCATGTAGTTACTGATAATAATGAGTCAATTGTTCAGGATACTTCTGTTCCATTGAGCCCATCTTTCGTTGAACCATCTTGTGATTCTATGAATGCTTATGTGGATGTTGAACATATTGATATTGGTCAGATAACTTGTACAGATGATTTCGAACCTTTATCTGTTTGTTTAGCCCACTTTCTTTGATTCCAATGACCCGATGCTTATTGATATTGTCAATGCATTGTGCCCTTCAATGGTTAATAATCAATGTAGCTCAACAACGGAAGTTATTTCCGCGGACTTAGAACCAGATTTAGGAGTTACTGATTTTTATGAACTTGAACCACTGAATGTTTTAGGTCATTGTGTTGAGTTTGATGATACTTTGCCTTTTGACAATGTCAATTCATTACTTCCTCTTATTCCTAGTGAAGATATTGTGTCGACGGAAGTTATTTCAGTTGATCTTGAACCTGATTTAAAGTATGTTTCCCAAATAGAAAGTAATATAGATTCTCTGTTTGTTGTCCATTTGAGTGATTTATTTATCTCGATTAAGGACTGTTTGTTGTCTTCTTTTTGGAGTTTTATAGTGTTTGCAGGTTCATATTCGCTTGGTGACCTGATTTGTTGGATTGATCCCCAACTTTTCAGACTTTATATATATGCTTTGCTGCTTACTTTGGTGCAACCTCACCTTGTTTGAGGTTCTTTATGTGCGCAAACATGGATACAAAGATTATGCTTTATGGGAGTCAACCCAAATGATTTCGCTTCATGGGAGTCAACCCATCAGATTTGTTTTCTTTCCTCTATCTTTTATTTGTTTGCTTGAATTTCCCATCTTAATTTCTACGTTGGATGACTCAATTACATTGAGGACAATGTAATGTTTAAGTGTGGGGGAGTGGCGCTTTCGTTAGGAATTTTGATTTAAAAAAAAAAAGTTATTATCATTATAATTTTTAGGGTTATGACCAGCTGTGTAGCGGGTCTTTTCGTTTTTGCATGTTATGACCAGCTGTGTAGCGGGTCTCTAAAAAAAAATAATTGTGTGTCTTGTGTATGGCATTTGTCATGACCAGCTGTGTAGCGGGTCTAACTCTCTTTTATTATATGACCAGCTGTGTAGCGGGTCAATTCTTTGTTTTGCTCGAGGACTAGCAAAATATAAGTGTGGGGGTATTGATAAGCACGAAAGTGCTACATTTTACACCCATATTTATATTGGCTAGGACTCGATATTTTGGCTAATGACTCTATTTTAGTGATTTTGTAGGAAATACAAACGAATTCTTTCGTTGAAGATTAAGCGACTAAAATGGGAGTTAATTGATAAAAATGACAATTTGAGACTGGCCTGGTATTCTTTATATATCAGCAGCGCTCATATTACTCACAGCACCAAAGACTAGAATAGTTATCTACTGACAGTCATGGGAGTTAGATAATTATCGCATCAATCAAGTATCTCGGCAAAATTCAAAATGACGAATTGTCATTTGCCGTCCCAAGCGTTGGAAATGCCAAGGGAGGTAACTAGGACATGGAAATGAGAACCTGGTGGGAAATGAAATTAACACATGATGATATATGGACATATATGGCAATGGTATTCTCTTATTCTTTACATTATGACCATGCATGAATATATGGCCAGAAGATTAATTATATGAATACTATATTCCTATGTATTTATGGTGGGAAAGAAGTTGACTGAGCACATGGGTGGAGTTGAAAAAGGAAAGCCAGGACATGCATTACCTTGTGTACGTGAAAGTGGGATGATTTGAAGTCAAAATGAATGCTAGGAAATCAACAGAATCTTTGCAAATACAACATTTATACCTTTGTAAATGGTATTCACATTATTGCCATATTATATTCCCATTCATAGAAAGTCTAAGGGGTGGAGATAAAAAGAGGAGGTAGCTTGTGAAAAAGGGAGGCCGGTTTTGGATTTTTGGTTTTGTTCTTCTCGGTTGGTGACAAACGGAGAGGGGGAAGCTCGACGGCTGGAGGATTGGAGGTGAAAGAAGACCACGCTGTGTAGTTTTACAAGGGGGTTTAATCTTCTTCTCGTCATTCTTGTTATTTCATTTTTATGGGTTTTAAGAAACCCATAGCCATGTCTTGCTAGGGATTTTTGTGACTAGGGTTTATGGGTGAAACTACTTTGGGTATTAGGCTACTTTGATTGATTATATAGCAATAGACCATTATGATTTGGATTAATTAGTTCTTGAATAATGTTTATTGATTGATTGCAAAACAAGTTGTTGCTTCACCAGTTTTAAGAACCTTTATGCATAATTGATAGTCTTACAAATATGTTTGGTCTCATTGTTTGATAGTCCATTCTTGGGTTAAATTCTTTGATGGGTTATGCTTAAAATAGTCAAATAATATTTGTGAACTAATATTTAGTTTCGTATAATTTTCTCGCTGATGCAATTTGATGGTGTATGCTTGGATTTATTCTTTTGATGCACCATGCTTAGGGTATACCAGTGATATTTGCGACTCTATGCTTATAATAGGTGATGTCAATAGAACGAAAAATAAACAAATATTCATAATTATGTTTCATTTCAGTAATTGAATAGAAATAGTAGTGGATATCATAAAACCCACAGTTCTGGCTCTTTCTCATTGATTTTATTTTTATTAGTTTAATTTTATTATTTCGTTTTCAATTATAAAAATTCAAAAACATCATTTCTGGTTAATTTTTATTAGAGATATTGATTACAGTATTTCCACCGCTCCTTGTGGGAACGACCCGTACTTGCCTCTGTCTACTAGTTAGACACCGTGCGATTGCGGTTTATTATATAGGCATTCCCCAAAGCCTATCAATCAACGTAAAATTATTAGCGTTTGAATCTGGAATCATTAACCTTGGACTCAAAACCCTAATTTGATCAATTGATGATTTATTGATGGTTTATTGAGAATTAACCACAGAAAAGGAGGGACCGGCTACATGGGATTATGGGTCGACCATGTAGTGCCCAGATGCTGACGTGAGCAAATATCAAGATCTCCTGAAGACCAGTTAATTTGTTGATGAAAGGATGATTAAATGCTGGTTTAATCATTTATTAAAATAATGCTAACCTTAGGTGATAAAACCCAATTAATTATGAAGAGATGAGGGACCGACCAAGGGGTCATGAAACTGCCACAGGTGTTCATGGGATCAATTGATGATCGTTCCATGAAGTTCCAAGTTTTTTGGAAGAGTTTTGGACCTAATACGTGCAATTGTGCGAATTAGGTCAAATCATGAGAATACGTGGGACCGGCTTCTTGCAAGCCAAAGAGCCAACCTTGGTCGGTCAAGGTAACATGCTCACGTCACCAAAGTGTCCGTATCTCAATTCTGAGAATTTTGATATTTTCTGGTGTGCGTTTGAGTAACATTTTGAGAAAATATAAAGAAATCAGGGTTTTTGCTGAAACCGTCAAAACCTTCATGAGATGAAGGAAACTAATAGAAAATGAGGGAATCATGAAGTGTGGGACCGGCTATGACCAAGGCATGGCCGGCCGGCCAAGGAGCCCGGTCCCACGGTGTTTTCCCTAATTTTTATAATATACTAGGTATCACCCCGGCCTACGGCCGGGGCTCAACCTTTTAGAATTTTGTTTATTGTTTGGTCGATCGGTAAGTATCTTCTCATATTTTATTCCGCCTATCTTCCCATACAATTTTAGTCCGTATATTATAGTCGGGAGCATTCCGGTCATACCAGAACGATCCCGATATTTAGTTGGTCGTATCATATTATAGCTTGTTAGTTAGTCGGGTCACAGTAGTGTGTTTAATTAGTCGGGTCATAATAGACGGATGGGGCCGGGGCCTACGGCCTCGGCCGTGGATTAGAAAATTTAAAGGCAATATAATATCCACATTAAAATTAGCCATGATTAAGTAAAATCTATAGGGTCTTCAGATTAATATTTGTTTTTCTTTTGGTCGGCAATATTTGGACGTGTCAAATTAGCCGGGGCTTACAACCCCGACCGTGACTCTCAAGCATGCCCTAATTTTTCGTTAGTCGGGTCAAATTAGCCGGGGCCTCTCAAGCATGCCCTAATGTTTTATTGGTCGGGTCAAATTAGCCGGGACTTACAGCCCTGGCCGTGACCTCTTAAGCGTGTCCTAGTGTTTTATTAGTCGGATCAAATTAGCCGAGACTTACACTGTGGCCTCTTATTTTATTTTGGTAACTGTGGCCTCTTATTTTATTTTTATTTTATTTTGGTCAAAAGACTCTGGACAAATTCATCAGGTGAGATGAATTATAATTGAGTAGGCTTATGCCATGCGTCCACCCAGGGGTGTACCACTATTGGGTGAAGAAAAAGAAAGGACCAATTCCAACTTGTTTTGTTTTCAGGGTCCATGATGTTGGATATAAATATTTAGCTAGGTGTTAATCAGCGAGCAACAAAAATAGAAGGGGTATTTTTCTGGTTGGTCATCGCTTGGGTGCGTCCGAATATATATCCAGTAGAAGAAAGGTGACACCAATCTTTCCAAAACGGAACACCAAGCTAATTAAGGAAAGATATTACGGCCACTTGTTATTTCCCTTTTTATCTAAGATTAGGTGTTCAATCAAAAAAAGAATTATGTGTTGGACGGACGTCCGGTTTATACTTCGAACAAAAGGCTGTTTTAGAGTTCTATAATAGGAAATTCACCTGGTTATTGATGTTGGTCCGTAGTTAGCTATTGATGTTGGTCCGCAGTAGCTAACCGAGTCATATAAGGGAAATCAAGTTATTATTAATAACGGCCCCTAACAATATCAGGAAACCAAGGGATCCGACGCACGAAAATATCCCTCGCCCAACTCACGATCCCCGCCGTCAGATGACGAAATCAATGGTTGGATTTATCAGTCTACACAAACACCACTTCTTTTTATAATATAGACTAGGTATCACGCCGGCCTGCGGCCGGCGCTCAACCTCTCGTCGATTTACGATTTATATATTCTTAATAGAAAAATATAATATAAAGATTTACTTAAAGAATCAATATGCAAAGTTTAGTATGTGGCCATAGCAGAACGGTCCCAATATTTGGTTGGTCATGACATATTATAGTGTGTTAGTTAGTCGGGTCACAGTAGCGTGTTTAATTAGTTGGATCATAGTAGCCAGAAGGGGAGATTTTTTCTCTATGAGAAAATTTAAAGGAAAATGTAGTGCGAACATTTGAATTAGTGTGTTAGTTGGGCTTGTCTATAATAGTCGAGAGCACATTTAGTTAGTGTGGAGCATATTTAATTAGTCGGTCCCAATATTTAGTTGGTCGTGTCATTTAGTTGGACAATATTAAAGGCGGTGGTGAAATTTTAAAGACGTGTGTAGTGCCCAAATATTTAGTTGGTCGTATCATATTATAGTGCGTTAGTTAGTCGGCTCACAATAGTTTTTAATTACTTGGACCCTAGTAGTCGGATAAGTAGGGACCTACGTCCGGCGGTGGAGAAAATTTAAAGGCAAGTGTAGTACACACATTAAAATTAGTGTGTTAGTTAGTCCTATCTATAATAGTCGGGAGCATATTTAGTTGGTCGGGTCATAAGCAGACTCGGTCCCAAATATTTAGTTCGTCGTATCATTTTATAGTGTGTTAGTTAGTCGGGTCACAATATCTTTTAATTACTTGGACCCTAGTAGCCGGATAGGGGGCCGGGACCTACGGTCCCAGTGGTGGAGAAAATTTAAAGGCAGATGTAGTGCCCACATTAAAATTAGTGTGTTAGTTAGTCTTATCTATAATAGTCGGGAGCATATTTAGTTGTTCGGGTCATAGCAGAATGGTCCCAAATATTTAGTTGGTCGTATCATATTATAGTGCGTTAGTTAGTCGGGTCACAATAGTTTTTAATTACTTGGACCCTAGTAGCCGGATAGGGGGCCGGGACCTACGGTCCCGGCGGTGGAGAAAATTTAAAGGCAGATGTAGTGCCCACATTAAAATTAGTGTGTTAGTTAGTTCTATCTATAATAGTCGGGAGCATATTTAGTTGTTCGGGTCATAGCAGAACAGTCCCAAATATTTAGTTGGTCGTATCATATTATAGTGCGTTAGTTAGTCGGGTCACAATATCTTTTAATTACTTGGACCCTAGTAGCCGGATAGGGGGCCGGGACCTACGGTCCCGGCGGTGGAGAAAATTTAAGGCAGATGTAGTGCCCACATTAAAATTAGTGTGTTAGTTAGTCCTATCTATAATAGTCGGGAGCATATTTAGTTGTTCGGGTCATAGCAGAACGGTCCCAAATATTTAGTTGGTCGTATCATATTATAGTCCGTTAGTTAGTCGGGTCACAATAGTTTTTAATTACTTGGACCCTAGTAGCCGGATAGGGGGCCGGGACTCAACCTCTCGCCGATTTTTTTCAAATCGAATCTGGAGATTTACTTAAGTTTTGTTTATTTTTCATTTATTTGGTCTGTCGATTAGTATCTTCTCATGCAATTTTAGTTTGTAGTCAAAACAGGACGGTTCCAATATTTAATTGGTCAGTGTCATATTATAGTTTGTTAGTTAGTTGGCTCACAATAGAGTGTTTAATTAGTTGGATCGTAGTGGCCGGAAAGCCGGGACCTATGGCCCCGACGGTCGAGAAAATTTAAAAGCAGATACAGTCCTAAATATTTAGCTGGTCGTGTCATATTATAGTGTGCTAGTTAGTCGGCTCACAGTAGAGTGTTTAATTAGTTGGATCCTAGTAGCCGGAAAGCCGGGACCTACGGCCCCGGCGGTCGCGAAAAATTTAAAAGAATATATAGTGCCCAAATATTAGTTGGTTGTGTCATATTATAAATTAAAAAAAAATTATAATACGGAAATTTAGTTAAAGAATCTAATTTTTTTATTAATTAAAGATTTAATAGCTAAATAATAAGAGAATTGAACGTTAACTTAAAATACTAAGACAAATCCCTCAACCTCTTTAGAGTTTTGTTTATTGTTTATTTGTTTGGTCTGGTTGATCGATATCTTCCCATGTAATTTTAGTCTCATGGTCATAGTAGAAGAACGGTCCAATATTTAGTTGGTCGTGGCATATTATAGTGTGTTAGCTAGTCGGGACACAGTAACGTGTTGGATCATAGTAGCCGAAGGGGGCCGGGTCCTACGGCCCCGGCGGTCGAGAAAATTTAAAGATAGATGTAGTGCCCACATTTAAATTAGTGTGTTAGTTGGTCCTGTCTATAATACGCAAGAGCATATTTAGTTAGTCGGGTCATAGCAGAACGGTACCAATATTTAATTGTTCGTGGCATATTATAGTGTGTTAGTTAGTCAGGACATTGTAGCGTGTTTAATTAGTTGGTTCATAGTAGCCGGAAGGGGCCGGGTCCTACGGCCCCGGCGGTCGAGAAAGTTTAAAGGTAGATGTAGTGCCCACATTTAAATTTGTGTGTTAATTGGTCCTGTATATAATAATCGGGAGCATATTTAGTTACTCGGGTCATAGTAGGACGGTGTCAATATTTAGTTGGTCGTGTCATATTATAGTGTATTAGTTAGTCGGGTCACTGTAGCGTGTTTAATTAGTTGGATCATAATAGCCGGAAGGGGCTGGGTCCTACGGCCCCGGCGGTCGAGAAAATTTAAAGGCAGATGTAGTGCCCACATTTAAATTACCAACCAAATATTTAGCCGGATAGGAGGCCGGGACCAACGGTCATAGCAGAACGGTCTCAAATATTTAATTGGTCGTATCATATTATAATGTGTTAGTTAGGCGGGTCACAATAGAGTGTTTATTTAGGTGGATCATAGTAGCCGGAAAGCCGGGACCTTCGGCCCCGGCGGTGGAGAAAATTTAAAAGAAAGTATAGTCCCCAAATATTTAGTTGGTCGTGTCATATTATAGTGTGTTAGTTAGTCGGGTCACAGTAGAATGTTTATTTCGATGGATCATAGTAGCCGGAAAGCCGGGTCCTTCGGCCCCGGCGGTGGAGAAAATTTAAACAAAGGTATAGTGCCCAAATATTTAGTTGGCCGTGTTATATTATAGTGTGTTTGTTAGTCGAGTCATAGTAGAATGTTTAAATAGTTGGATCATAGTAGCCGGAAAGCCGGGTCCTTCGGCCCCGGCGGTGGAGAAAATTTAAAAGAAGGTATAGTCCCCAAATATTTAGTTGATCGTGTATTATTATAGTGTGTTAGTTAGTCAGGTTACAGTAGAGTGTTTATTTAGGTGGATCATACAGATGGAATTGTGAAAAAGGAACCCATGTTCTTCTATTCAACATCTAGATTTTCTATTACTCAAATATTACATCGACATATTCTATATGAAACCACCTGAATAATGATATTGTTCAAGAAAAAACTTATCTAGATTTAGAAATTGATCCAAGAAATGACATACAAACATGAAGCCGAAACACATTATTGGAAATCAAATCAAAACATTAAAACAAAACCCATATGATAATAACCAGGCAACATGCCTTTTATGCATTCAAAGAGATATAAATATCACCAACTGAAGGCAACACCCTTATATAAACTGTCCCATCATGTGGTTGTCATAGGATGAAGTAATCTTCTAAAAGGAGTACCAGAAAATCTGCAGGTATACCAAAATAAATAGGCATATGATAAATAAAAACCACTAATGTAAATAGAAACGTCTTGATCACATATCAACACATATAGGGCTAACTTAGCAAGTTGATTAATGTTAAGATGTAGTTAAGGCCTCAAGCATGAAAATAATAACTTGTATTGATCCTATATCCACCCTTTGGTACATCTGGCACATAATAGTTCTATGTAGCGACATATATTTTCAACAATATATAGAAACGGATAGTGCAGGAATGTTTCCAAGTGTTCATAAAAACTGATTAAATGTCAAAGAAGATATGCAGGGTTTCATGAACTTATCTACATACTAAAATAAAATATGCACTCTAGGTATCTCATGAAAACCAAATGACCTTAATTTTTCAGTTTGATCTCCTAAGCCATCAAAAAAATCTAAAATTCCAGTTCCAGAGTTTGAAAAATCAAACAATTCTGCACAGGCCCCAAAAGCAGTCCTATAACATGATCTTCCTCACAAAAAAATTAATTTCTAATTGATAGAAAAACGAAGTATGAACCCATAAATTAAGAGGATTGGATAACCTTAGAAGTTACTCCGCCGGCACTAAGCAGCAATCCAAAACCGTGGAGCTTTCCGGGTACCTGATCAGCAAAAAAGACAATCGGAATTTTGATTTGGTAATTTGGTTTATTCAGATTTAGCGATTTAGATTAATTCTGAACAAAAAAGACAAAACAAAGAGTTTTTATGTTCGAATCTCATCCGTAATCTGAACAAAAAATTGGTGCAGTTTTCTTGCTGTGAGAAAAATAGAGTTTAGGGTTGAAGAGAAAAGAGGATAAAAAGATAGTAGGGCTAGGTTTCTCTATCGGGTTTCACTCTCTTCGAGCAACAGGATCGCATCTATATTGTCATTCTTGTTTGAGATTGAGGCAGGGTTAAAATTCAACATACCTTGTAATATGCATCATCTCCCAGCTAGAGTCGATTTTTCAAGTATCTGTCATCAATCCCCTCCAATGTCAAACCAAAAAAAAAAAAACCTTCAAAACCGGCCTGAACTCATAATAATACCTTGAAGATGGAGCCTTCTATTTGGTAATAATACTTAAACTGAGCCAAGTATTAACCTGAGCCTTCTCTTTGGTAATAACTTGAATGGAGACTAAAATAAGATGCAAGAATATTTTCAAAATTGAACTGTTTCCACTTAGTAGAAGAGAATTAAAAAAACTTCATTCCAAGATACTGCAACGTCTCTGATGCACTTTTCTTGTTTTCTATACAGTTGCACCACCGACACTCAACTATCGCTGCTTGATCATTCTAAAACAACAACTATGTATACACTAACATATCAATAAGCATGTGTTTTCCAAAGCATATTTCATTCACATAGCAGAAATAATCTGAGAGCACAATGCTAAAAGAGCAATTAGCAAGAACCACCTTGTGCATTTTAAGAGAATGAGAAACTGTTAAACGGCCATAATGTTTAGAAAGCAAATAATTTATCTAAATTCTTAAAACACTCTGATTTTGGTTCATGGTCATTTTAAGTTTAGACTTCACAATTAAATTTTTTAAACACTCTTATTTTGTTTTGTAATAGAGAACAAACATTGGGTTTTTATAGTGGGTTCGATCTGAATCCATTTGTACTTCCTATGTATGACTTGAAGAATCACTAAAGAAACATACCTGAACAACTTCAGCGAAGTATTATTTCCTATGGACCTCCCTGTCCATCTTGTATGATATCCATTGTAGCAATATTCGAATCCAATTGAGTTCCAATTCGCACCGGAATTTATCACCTGAAATCACAGAAGCAAACCAATTATTTAGAGCCATGTAAAGAATTCACATCCATATCTCTTGATCCTACATGGACTATGAATACTTGGCATCTCATCCATTAATCACCCAAAAATACGACATTTCTTCCTTATTCTCTCAGCCAAACAGTAACCTAGAATTCTTAAACTCGTGTCTAATATATAGCAGCCAACCAAAAACCAAATTCTAGGTTTTGTGTGAAAGAAAAATACTGCGGGGAGAATCATATTTACTGTTTGCTTAAGGGTCGCAAAGTTTTGGTCGAAACAGAATAGATGATCGGATTTATCTCTGAAATTGGGGAAGACAGTCGGTAGAAGGGATCAATACCTTATTCGACTCCTATTGAATTACAACTCGCAACAGAATTAATCACCTAAAACCACAGAAGCAAACCGAATATTTAGAGCTGAAACAACAAATTGTTTAAACATTAAAATAATTAGACATAAGGAACTACATCACCTTGGTATTGGCTGCTCAATTTTGGATTTGTTCTCAGTGACACAACTCTTCATCCTTCTCACTAACTACTCCGAACGGCCATCCTCCTCCGTATTTTACCGCCTTTATTGGGTGGAACAACAATTTTATCGATATCTCTTTTTATGTCCTGCTGTAGATATCAGCTGCATAATGTCCTGCAGAACTTTGAGTTTAATAGGTTGTTACTTATTTGGGTATCGATAAAATACTAAATAGAACAGAAGCAGGCAGGTCGATGGTCTCTCAATCTTCTGTTTTACCTACCTAAGCTTCAGTATAATGTTTGTATTTTTGGTCCAGTAATCAACACAAATTTCGGAATGAGATACATTCTATGATACTGATGGTAGCAGAGAAAGAGTGACATGGATTTGTTTCATAATTGGTAGATCATTCCAGCAGCTGTAACAGATACAATAGGAATTAATCTATAAACACTGTACTGCAATCTCGGTAAAATTAGCTTGGGTACCAGTATCGAACCATTTTAGATTATTGGTTTTAGGGACAATAAGATTTATTACATATTACTTTGAATCTTAACAAAATAAGCATTCAATTCAATCGGTTACCAAAATCAAATTTTAGAATAAATAACGATAATCCACAATGCCTGGTGCTAAACCTAGTAAAAGAATCGATTCAAAGAGAAAAAGATAAATCTCCCAGCTAGCTTTTATCTGAATGATGATGACAAATCTTGCATAGCCTAACATGGTAATTTTTCCCCATCATGAGTCACAATAAAGTCTAATTTGACAACCGCCATAGATTAGGTTATACAATTATAGTTTGCAGCAAGACACCATATTCTACTATACAATAATCTCAAACACTAAGCTTTTATTTTTGCCTAAATTGGCAAATATATAATGATAGCAACAACGAACATTAGGTATATATCCACAAAACTGAAAGCAATCTAGCACATTCAGATAATGAACTAATTGAATGTTTGTCAGAAATAGTACCTTCAGCTTAGAAATTACCTCACCATGTCGAAAATTCCTCATCGTCTTTGTCGAAGTATTCTTTACTTCGTCCGCTTTTCAATCAAAAAACCATGGCTTGCAGCTACATAAAGCTAGGGAGAACTGGCCGGGATCTCGTTCCCTGCAACAATTTTACATTCAACACAAACCCATATTTCATAGATCTCTAAAACATCTCTTCAATTCCTTCTCCATCGGCAACAACTCACATCTCCAATGGCAGTAAACTCCATCTTCCCTGATTTTTCGACAAAATTATCAAGAAGGAAAACACAAACCCATTATTCGTTCTCTTCTCAAAACTCTTAACACACTATTTCTCTTGATTTACTGATTCATAGAAGAGTAAAAAAGAAAACCCTAAGAATATAATTTTAGGGTTTCTATACGTATACCTCCTTATATTCCTATCCATCCTCACCCATGTGATTCAGCAATACCTTCTAAAGCACAAATTAAGAACCCTGAAAAAGAATCAACAAACTGTAATCAGGACTTACAACAGAGGAGCAAGGAACGCAAAAAAGACGAAGCACAGAAAACAAAATTCAACCTTTATGAGGAAACGGAAATTTATCTAAATTATTGTTTGTAATTACTTACGAAATTAAATTAAACAAATCGATAACTAAAACCAAACCAAAACTATATTTAAAAGCTAGGGTTTGAATCATTACAATTGGAAGAGTTTCTTATGAATTCCTTGAACCTGCTACTAACTTTAAATTCAAACTTGATGTAGGATTGCAGATGCTAACCAAAGCTCGTAATCGTACCATATACCTGGAAAGAAACTGTTGCTGAACCTGAGGTAAGAATTAGGTTAAGAAGAAGACGAAGGAAGACGCCGTGGTAGTGGTAGTGGTAGCGTAGGACCAAAATCAGGTAAACCTTTGAGAACGTTGGACCAAAATCTAAACAGAATCCACGGCCCACAATCACTCTAATCCACGGCCACGAATCACTCCCGATAAAAAGAATAGCAGACACAATCTGGACGGTCACGAATTACTGACCAAAAAATCTTATCAGTAACCGTTGGAACTGCCATCTTTTAGCGGATAAAGATTTTCTAAAGAGATTGCATTCCCTGGAAACAAAAACTGGGCATAAAGTTAACTTTTCCTCCCATTTTTTTTAGACCTTAACAAACCTAAATTCTGAACTTGTTTGAAAACACATTGACGGCCCTGAATTACTCCTGACGAACGGATATATCTCCGGATGACGATATATCCTTGCCCCAAAATCGCCCGAACCTAAATTATGAACTTGTTCGAAAATACATTGACGGACCTGAATTACTCCTGATGAACGGACGAACGGATATATCTCCGGATGACGATATATCCTTGCCCCAGGATCGCCTGATCTTCTAATCAAGACCTTAATAATTAGTTCTTAACAAAGCTGTACGAATAAATTCAAATTATGAGAATACGTTAGTACCTGAATTCACCCAAATATTTGTTGGTACAATGCCAACTATTTGTGCCTTGCTGGTAAAGGTCATTCCCTGTCATGTACTATATATTAACAATCGATAAGACAATAAATTCACTATTTGTTTTTTTGGTACTCACCATAGTGATCTT
This sequence comes from Papaver armeniacum, assembly GCA_023531295.1. Classification (NCBI taxonomy): domain Eukaryota; kingdom Viridiplantae; phylum Streptophyta; class Magnoliopsida; order Ranunculales; family Papaveraceae; genus Papaver; species Papaver armeniacum. The sequence goes on from JAJJWW010006835.1 coordinate 55,476, forward strand.
ACCAGATTATCTTCATTGTGAATTAAGCTACATCCTTCTTCCAGAGTCATCCTGTTATGAAAAATCATCTCTTCGACTGGTTTTTGCTGATTCATCTCGCAATCAATAAGCATTACTTTTAGTGATATGAAAGTAATAAGAATCAACTACATGAACATGAAAATTATAGTTATATACCAGATTGCAAGAGCAGTTTTCAGATTTCCTATTAATAGAAGCAAAGAGATTTGTACCAATCCCAAACTGCACCTGTCCAGCAACCAAACCAAAAACATTCAAACTATGAATTAATACCTAAAACTCTTAAATAATAGTGGTGCTGTTAAAAACTACCAAAGCACAGCAGCAGATGACAAAAAAACTGGCTAAAGATCTTGAAAAGCCATATCATCAAGGAACCACTCCATGTATTAGGGAGCCAATCACATGTGACAAACAAAAGATGTGTCCACATTTGGAATGTGCAATGATAACTGGTATGTAACACAAAAGAGAATAAGAAATCGACATGTACAACAATTAGTAGAAATTACAAAAATGAAAATGTTTCCTCTCGGTGGGATCTCCTTGATTTCAATATGAATATAAAGTGATTCCGCTTTGCATCCTAAAGCACAGGAGACTCATTACTTGTACTGTAACCCCGATTAAAGTCAGTCTTTTCACATAATCACACCCTCTGTGGGGTATGTACAGTCTGTGCATCACCTACAATTACCTGATTCAAAATTCACCCAAAGATCCCTACAATGATGTAAGTATTCAACAGTTGAATGATAGACCATTGCACCATTAGCAGTACACATACATTACCCCTCTTCGTCGCCTTTCCGATTTAACTTCGCTCCCTAAATCACAAAATCAAGCCATTGTTATTATTTTTTGCAGAGACAATTGAAAAAAAAAAACACAAAAACTATCAGATTTTAGGCATCAATGTCCTGAAAACAGAAATTCGTCACGATTAATTCGAAGAAACCTAACCATTATATATACAAAAAACTGAACTGGAATGACAACAATGGCATGAGAGGCGATGAATTTACCTGGAATAAACCCTAATTCTTTCTAATCTTCTAAACCCATCTTCGAAATTCATCTCAATGAATCACCAATTGAGATGTTAGTAGGCTCTCGAGTTCGAATTCCAACATTACTATTTAGGGTTCGTAGGTTGCAAAAAGAATTCTCCCACAATTGATTGATTGCACCTCAACTGATTTGAATCCATCCCAAAAATCCCCAATTACTGCACAACTCAAGAAATCCCCTATTACAGCACAGCCGCAGATTTGTTTGTTTTTCATTGCGATCTTCATACACTCCGATTGATTTCCGTCATGTTATTAACAATATTATACCTACATCAAACAATCAAAATACAATTATCAACACACAGAGATTTAGTTTTTTCAGAAGTTGATAGTTAATAACGAAGAAGAAACCGATCTTCTTAATTTTCTAAAAATATATGTATAAAAAGATACGGTGTATACATAGAATACCTCAAATTAGGGCTAAAAAATAAATCAAACCTAGGATTATGGTGTTAGAAAAGAGGTTGAGGGAGAAAAGAGCCTAGGGTTAGAGTTCTTACCCAATCTTCAAATCAGCAATGCTAATAGATTTTTTCTTAGAATTGCCTTCTCAAAATCAGGTAACAAATTCAAGTAAAACCCTTCCAATTTTTTTTTTAGAATTGCCGTCTCCTAAATTTCCTCGAATCATTCAACATCAATTTTCAATTTCCAGTAGAAACCCAGATCCAATAAATTTCCATCTTTCGTTGTTAATTGCAATCTTGATTCCCCTAATCATTAACCTATTCTAATGGAACTTCGTTGATAGTTAACGAAGAAGAAACCTATCTTCTTAAATTAGCCAAAACAGAACCGAGATTTAGTTTCTTAAAAATATATGTATAAAAAGATATGGTGTACGCGGGCCTACTAAGACAAAAAAGAACCGCCCGATCATGTCCACAGGATCGCATCTCGACGGCCACGAATTACTCCACAGGATCTCTCGCGCATCTGGACAATCTCGAATTACTCTCCCGGACGTTTTTTTTCAGGCCCAGAAAAAGAACTCTAATCTGGACGGTCACGAATTACTGGCCAAATCCCACGGTCATCTTTATCCCGGACATAACCACCACTTTTCCTTAATAAAGAGACTAGGTATCACGCCGGCCTGTGGCCGGCGCTCAACCTCTCGTCGATTTACGATTTATATATTTTAAATAGAAAAATATAATATGAAGATTTACTTACTTAAAGAATCAATATGCAAAGTTCGGTCTATGGCCATAGAAGAACGGTCCCAATATTTAATTGGTGGTGTCATATTATAGTATGTTAGTTAGTCGGGTCACAGTAGCATGTTTAATTAGTTGGATCATATTTAGTTAGTCGGGTCATGGCAGAACGATCCCAATATTTAGTTGGTCGTGTCAAATTATAGTGTGTTAGGTAGTCGGGTCACTATAGCGTGTTTAATTGGTTGGATCATAGTAGTCGGAGGGGGACGGGCCCTACGGCCCCGGCGGTCGAGAAAATTAAAAGGCAGATGTAGTGCACACATATTAATTAGTGTGTTTGTTGGTCCTATCTATAATATCCGTAGCATATTTAGTTAGTCGGGTCATGGCAGAACGGTCCCAATATTTAGTTGGTTGTTTCATATTATAGTGTGTTAGGTAGTCGGGTTACTGTACCATGTTTAATTGGTTAGATCATAGTAGCCGGAGGGGGCCGGGTCCTACGGCCCCGGCGGTCGAGAAAATTAAAAGGCAGATGTAGTGCCCACATTTTAATTAGTGTGTTTGTTGATCCTGTCTATAATAGTCGGCAGCATATTTAGTTCGTCGGGTCATGGCTGAACGGTCCAAATATTTAGTTGGTGGTGTCATATTATAGTGTGTTAGGTAGTCGGGTCACTGTAGCGTGTTTAATTGGTTAGATCATAGTAGCCGGAGGGGGGCGAGTCCTATGGCCCGGGTGGTAGAAATTTTTTTAAGACAGATGTAGTGCTAGATTTAAATTAGTGTGTTAGTTGGTCCTGTTTATAGTAGTCCGCAGCATATTTAGTTAGTCGGGTCATGGTAGAACAGTCCCAATATTTAGCTGGTCGTGTCATATTATAATATGTTAGTCAATCGGGTCACTGTAGCGTGTTTAACTGGATGGATCATAGTAGCCGGAGGGGGCCGGGTCCTACGGCCCCGGCGGTCGAGAAAATTAAAAGGCAGATGTAGTGCCCACATTTTAATTAGTGTGTTTGTTGGTCATGTCTATCATAGTCCGTAGCATATTTAGTTAGTCGGGTCATGGCAGAACGGTCCCAATATTTAGTTGGTCGTTTCATATTATAGTGTGTTAGGTAGTCGGGTCACTGTAGCGTGCTTAATTGGTTGGGTCATAGTAGCCGGAAGAGGCCGGGTCCTACGTCCCCGGCGGTCGAGAAAATTAAAAGGCAGATGTAGTGCCCACATTTTAATTAGTGTGTTAGTTGGTCATGTCTATAATAGTCCGCAACATGTTCAGTTAGTCGGGTCATCGTACAACGGACCCAATATTTAGTTGGTCGTGTCATATTATAATTTGTTAGTCAGTTGGGTCACTTTAGCGTGTTTAATTGGTTGGATCATAGTAGCCGGATGGGGCCGGGTCCTACGGCCCCGGCGGTGGAGAAAATTTTAAGGCAGATGTAGTGCGACATTTAAATTAGTGTGTTAGTTGGTCCTGTTTATAATAGTCCGCAGCATATTTAGTTAGTCGGGTCATGGTAGAACGGTCCCAATATTTAGTTGGTCGTGTCATATTATAGGGTTTCAGTTAGTCGGGTTACTGTAGCGTGTTTAATTAGTTGGATCATAGTTTCCAGAGGGGGCCGGGTCCTACGGCCCCGGCGGTCGAGAAATTTAAAGGCAAATGTAGTGCCCACATTTAAATTAGTGTGTTAGTTGGTCCTGTCTATAATAGTCAGGAATATATTTAGTTAGACGGGTCATAGTAGAAAGATCCCAATATTTAATTTATCGTGTCATATTATAGTGTGTTTTAGTTAGTCGGGTCACAGTAGCATGTTTAATTAGTTAGACCGTAGAAGCCGGATAGGGCCGGGACCTACGGCCCCTGCTGTAGAGAAAATTTAAAGGCAAATGCAGTGCCCACATTAAAATTAGTGTGTTAGTTGGTCTTGTCGATAATAGTCGGGAGCATATTTAGTTAGTTCGGACATAGTTGAATAGTCTCAATATTTAGTTGGTCGTGTCATATTATATTCTGTTAGTTGGTCGGGTCACGGTAGCATGTTTAATTAGTTGGATTATAGTAGCGTTTCACCACTTTCCTTTTAACACCATAATTGTTTTCATTAACCTTCTTTCTTTGATCATTCACGCCTTCCCCTTAACTGATGTTTATGTTCGTAATCCTATCTGGAGTCTCTCCCTATGACTTCCGATTAGTGATGAGATATTAAAGATTTTAAGACCAAGGATAATCAACAGTATAGATTTAGGTTAATGATATATATTAAAGATTTAAGGCCCTTTATAGTGTAAGAATACTATGGCCCATTAGAATATCTCTCAATCACATGCCCAGTATTAGTTACAACCCATCTTTACATCTCCACATGAAACCCAAAAAAGTTCAGCAGGATGATTACAGCTGACGTGAAGATAGGTTTGGAAGCATATTGCCTCAACCATGGTTCTGGTAATAAGCTACTCAAAGCTTAAATAAACTTTCTTATTTGTGGCCTCACACCATGTTACAGGAGAAAGCTTTCAGTGTGAAGGATAATAGTCCCACACTGTTAATGTCCCTTAATAAACTTAAAATATAATATGGAAGGGCCACTCCACTCATTGCCAATTGGTTTTGAGTTGGATGCCCGCAGACTTTAATTTGGTATCAGAGCTAGGCCCGTGTGTGAGTAGGCCCAACGGTCACCACACAACGTAGGTCCACGTGTTAGACCCAACGAGGCTACACGTGAGGGGGCGTGTGAAGGATAATAGTCCCACACTGTTAATGTCCCTTAATAAACTTAAAATATAATATGGAAGGGCCACTCCACTCATTGCCAATTGGTTTTGAGTTGGATGCCCGTAGACTTTAATTTTCAGTTTATCGAAGCCCTCTATGACTACTTGTTCCCCTTTAAGATATGCTACCAAGAATGAAGATATAAATAGTGAGAAAAAGTATAACGATGACCATACATTTACTCTCTTTCTCGCCTTTCTCACTTCCGGTTCCCCACAATACCCATCTTATTTAGTAGGAAACTCGTGAAAATCCCATTCCATTATTTCTCATATTGTTTAAGGCTGGCAAATGTAACTTTTAAGGCACACGCGACATTTGATCTTCTAATATAACTACCGACCCGATCAAAGTTGAGAATTGCGCTAGTCTATGTTGACAATTGTAATTACTCTGCGTACAGGCACAATCAATATGGGACAACAACTGAAATGGATTTGGATGTATTCAAGGTGCCTCCACATTATACGCTTTTAAATTTCGAATTAGTGTATTTTTGTTTTAGTTCCTCATGCAATAAAGAGTTCTAAGCGGCAAATTAAATCAACAAAAATGACCGAATTAGTGTATTTATTTAAAATATGAAGCACTTGTAAAGCTCAAAAATCATCATGTCACTGTCCTTAGCAGATCAGAAAATCCTTTTTATTGAACACTAACGTTTCACATTGGTACTTTCGACTCACCTAGGCTTTGCAACGATGACATCCTTTGGAGACACAACGTAGTACATCGGTACATTCCCAACAGCCCACTGACCATCTACATAGTTGTTACCTGTATTTCCATGCGAGCGTTACAACTGCTAGCGTAAGGACCATCAAACAAAAGCTACTCAAAATTAATCGACTCTTTTGCAGTGAGTTGACTGTGCCAACATTCTGAGCTACGTTCATAAATCCCATCTTTACCTACCATAGACCAATTCACCACATTAGATTAATATATAAGAAATCTATTTCAAGGTATATGATATGGCGCCCAAATCTCACAGACTTGTTATACTCTCGATCCTGTGTAAAATAAAAAATTCAAGTAAACCCGAACTCTCTTGCAAATAGAAAACCGAAGTCACTGCTAAAGCACTATAACAGTTGGTTCCGGCTCAAGTTGTTTTATTGACATATGCCATTGTGACACTGAACTTACAGCTGCATCCTTGAGATAATTAACAACAAAAGAAAAAGAAAACAATGATTCAAAAACGACTCAGTAAGATGACCCTAACCCCAGCGATTATGTCGTTTTATTCAATGTATTCCAAGATAACTAAATTTGAACCATGAACCTGACGTGATTCGAACACTCATCCTTCTGATATAGAGTCAGACGCGCTACCATTGCGCCACAAATTCATATTCGTACCCATAAATCAGGGGTTAGTTTAAACAGCGAAGGATAAGCAAAAATTGTGCACATAACTCAGATGTTTATCAGCTCTTGGTTACATTAAAAACACATATGGAACTCAGATAGTCTAAGCATTTAACTCAAGAATAAAGCGCGAAAATTTTAATATTTCAATTGTTGATGCTAGTATTTTGTTGGGTGTATTTGTGACTTAAAAATAGAATTACAAATGAGGTAGAGAAGAAATTTGGAAAACAAATTAAAGATCAAAGGTTAATTTGGTACTTGGGCCAAGCCCAATATATAATAGTAAAGTGATGTTTCGTGGTCGGACACATAACCAAAGAGTCCATCTTTTGCTCGGTTGCTCGGTCAGTGCTTCAGGAGGAGATTACATTTCCTTGATTTGCTCGAGCTCCATCACCCCCTTTCCGTCAAACCTGAGCTCCAAGTCTTCTCCAACACAGACTTTGCTTGAGTTTAATCATAGTGGCAGTCAAACCAAACTCCGGCAACAGCTCAAGTTCTTGTTTGACGACTGACTATTTTCCACAAACACATATCAATCACCGGCGAGCAGCAAACAACTATTCCTCACTGAACTCTCGGCATAAAACAGCCCCACACCCATTTATCGACCACAGGATCATCAATCGCCGTCGACATGCTCATTCTCCATCATCCCAGCAGTCACCAATCAATAGAAACAACAGGGAAATTAACACTCTTCTATCACCTCCATCCCATTATCATCAATGGTAGCATTCAATAACTCGAATCTCAACTAATTTCTCGACTTCAATGACTGTCAGCAAACCACTCCCGTCACCAACATCAGCACTCTTCCTTGGAATGGGAGCAACTAATCTTCATCAGCAGTAATCATATATGCATCGTCAATGGAAGCAATGGCACTACTCTGGGTCTCAACCCTTTTCTCTCACTCGTTTCAACTGCGATGACCAAACTTGAGCTATCATTCACAGCAGATGCCAAACTCAAATCCATCATTCACAGCAGATGCCAAATTCTATCACCGATTATAGCAGAAACCACTTTCTTCTTCTCTTGTTCAAACTCGCATTCAGGAGTAATGGCTAGGTTGGGCCTAGCTATGTCCCAGGCCACGACATAATTTCAGCAGTCCTATATAATAAAAGCTCAATTGTGTACATAAAGGATGGCCAAATATAGAGGATCCAACATCCATTGCGTCAAGTTAAAGTACACACAAACTTAGAATAACTAAGAAGCATGATCACCGCCAGAAAGAAGAAAGGGTACTTCTGCAGAGGCCACAATGTAACATGTAGAATATGAAGAAATAGTGAGAATAGCATCAGAATAAAAAATCAATCGCTAGTGGGAGAATTTCCGCACTTCACAGTTGATCTAATGCTCAGGAGTAGTAAATAAGAACTAAAAGAATGAGCAAAGCCACATAAGGTGAGATCAGATGGTCTCGTAAAAGAAGAGGGAACTTAGAGCAACACATTAGGCCAACAATCTTTCACTATTTTAGCTATTAACTCGTGCCTCTGGTTACCTTAATTCGGAGCATAAATCGTGTTCTGCTACCCATTTTAGTTAAACTTGGAGTTTGTACTTGTATTTCACTGAAAAGTACACAGCTGAATAGAAAAACACATTATTTCAGAGGGGATGTATTGTACTAACCGTTGCTGGTAAATACTTGCTCAAGTCTTCATGATCTCATACAATAAACTCATCATCGTCCCATTCATCACCATAAGTTTCCGGTCGTGTTTTACAATTTCTTAAATGTATATTCATAATTAGTTGTGTCCACTACTCCTGTGACTGTCACAGTCTCAGCAGCAAGCCAATCATAGTACTCATACTGACAATCAAAATGACTTAATTAATCATTTGGGTCCAAGTGAACACATACACAATTTGCATAATTCGCTTCTCATCGAAGTAACAGATGTGTTGGCATCATTTGGGTCAAAGTGAACACATAATTCGCTTCTCTTCGAAGTAACAAATGTGTTAGCAGTTTCTCAATGAGCTTTTGGTAAACAAATGTATACCATATACCTACTTTTCTGCCAAGAAGTGATCACTGTAACATTTTGGGACTGCCACTGCTTTGAGTTTCAAATAGAAGGCCTCGACATCCGATATCATCTATTCTTGGGATGGTATGAAATTCAACCAGTCAAAACACCTGCCAAGCATGGGGAAAGATAGAGCCTGGTGACAATGAAAAAGAAAGAGTTAATGCATAAGTACTGAGACTGCAATAATGTCTCCATAAAAAACACACCAACCAAGGTATCCCGATAAAAGAAAATTCTGCATCCAACTTAGACGGGAAAATATGCTTGTATGCAAACAGATCCTGCATTTGTACTAATTCAAATTAGCATTCAAAAATCAATCAAAGCAAATGGTATTGTTTCATAGAATTGCATGCCGTCAGTTATCTAAAGAATCAGCCATCAAAGTCTCAAATTTATTATACTTGTAACTGGTTTAGTCTTACTATTTAATCTTACTATTCTACAAATTAAACCACCTAAACAGATTGGTTCTATAATCCATCCAGTTCGCCACCTAACCCACTGTAATTTTGTGTCAAGCTTAAGGGATGTCATTGGTTCGAATCCAGTTCCATAAAGAAGAATCACAGGGCAGGTGTTCAAATGTAAGCAAAACAGATATTGGCATCTAAAGAATGCAAATGAGGGGGACTCACCATGTTGAATTCTGCAATGGTGCCCAAAGTGCAACTATCACACACAAAACAGAGAATGATAATATTTGCCAGAAGGCAGGGATAATCCATGCAGTCTGCCACCGCTCACTGTATACTGTGATTTTCCTTTAGGTGTAGCTGCAGAAGACATACGCAAGTGTATTTACTTAACCCTTGCTAATAAAAAGATTAAAATTAGGATAAAAAAACAAATTGAAAAATTTTAAGCTTACATGAAATCAATATTATCTCATAAAAGACATCAATAGAGAAAACAACAATAACAACCACAACATTTATAAATTTTCAACTTGTCCACTATCCATCTTGCTCGTATGACCATACCTGTGACCAAGCAATAGTAACAAATACACTGTTACGTATTTGTTTAGAAGAGAATTACAATTGTGACAGGCATATGTGTTCGTTTCTGTCTTTCTAACTAAAATAGGGTTAGTATTTTCATCTCTAACCACAGGTGCCTCTTAGAGCACTACAGATTAGACATAGAAATACTAACACAGATCAATTAGGACTGGACATATGAATGAAGGTAATCACAGAAATATTTTGAAGATCAGCCCCATTGCCCTGCAACAGAAATATGCCACATCTAAGATTACACCAGTGACCCTATAAGAGATTTCCGAGAGACGATACTCTGTAAGAAAAAAAAGACAATTAACATGCAATTACAGTGAAGCTTACTACATTAAATTTGAACCATGAACCTGACGTGATTCGAACACGCATCCTTCTGATATAGAGTCAGACGCGCTACCATTGCGCCACAAATTCATATTCGTACCCATAAATCAGGGGTTAGTTTAAACAGCGAGGGATACCCAAAAATTATGCACATAACTCAGATGTTTATCAGCTCTTGGTTACATTAAAAACACATATGGAACTTAGATAGTCTAAGCATTCAACTCAAGAATCAAGCACGCAAATTTTAATATTTCAATAGTTGATGTTAGTATTTTGTTGGGTGTATTTGTGACTTAAAAATAGAACTACAAATGAGGTAGAGAAGAAATTTGGAAAACAAATTAAATATCAAAGGTTAATTATAAATACGTAATAGAATCTGCATCCTATGATAAATCTGAAGTAGGCATTTTGTATAAGTGCAATACAATCCATCTTCTTGAGTAAGAACCCATTCTTGATATTCAGTTGATCAGCAAAAACATCATCTTTTAAGAGTTGATCACTGGGTATTGAATCCAAATTGTCATTTTCCGACAACTCCAAATTCTAAATTGTTTAAATGCAAAAATCTCATAACCTTTTCTCTTTGAAGAATAAGGCCAGATTTTAGTACCTTCAGGCAGACGGTATGGTGAAGAACCTGCAATATAGAGAGAAAGAGCATGGTATTTCAATTAGAAAAAATGAAGAGAGAAAAAAGTAGAGATTATAAAAATGAGTGGAGGGAGAACTTAAGCCAAGCCCAGCTGATGTTTACTACGAAAGAATCAACCAAGCTCGAGAAACAACGCAAGGGAAAAGAAACTAACCCAGTAAATTTTTAGAACCAAGTCCAGCACCATCTATGTAAGTTTTGTACCTATGGGTACCGAAGATGCAGTCAACCATGTTGGTCGAAAATTTCATTTATAATGTGTAAAAATGATCTTTATAGGATCTAAATACCTGACAATCTGGTATTCCATGTATTTTGGGTAGTTCACCTATGTACTGCGAAATGTGTAACATCATAATGGCAATTTCAATGCTACTATTAGAAAGATCCACGGAGTTTCAGTAACAAACAAATATAACACTAAGGCAATTATATGCAAAAGAATCTGAAAGCGATTGCTATTCACATCTAAATTTGGCTTTTACTTAAACTGAATAGGATGTGAACTGCTTTTGTTACCTATCCTGGATATGAAGGATGATTAAGCGGCAATTGTTACCATATCCACATAATCCTGTTCTAAAATAATATATACAATGAGGTTCACCTAGCAGATCGAGATAGAGTTTTGAATTTGCGACCACACCATTTTGGGGATGAATTTTAATTACTGCGTCGCTTCGGAGTAACCATAATCAGACTAAGTAAGCCCTCTGAAAATTCAATAGCAATCAGTCAGCACGAAAATTAAGTTTTCATAGTATGATCCAAAGCTGAATACATCATACCTAAAAGTAAAAGAAACCCATGTACTGTAAAAGTAGTTTATTAAGGCAGACAAATAAATAAGCTTAAAAAGCCATTGTTATACACCGAGCTACTGTGCAAATCAAGACAAATGACCAATTTTCCAACTTATAGAACTAATGTTTCACAATTACCTTTGTGGATAGTATAGTGTGGCATTTGTCTTTGCTTCTATCAAGGCTATCTGAGCACAGAAATTTCTCGAGACAGACCTTTGGGAAACCCATTATCACGCATTCTTGGAAGCCTGAGTCTCGTGTGCATAGAAAATTGGACAAAACTTTAAGTAAAACGGATTGAACTGATGGCAACAAAATTCAAATGGAAAAATAAATGCTACCTCAATGGAGTTTCCTAAGGATTACCTTTGTGATTTCCCTTGCTCTGCTTTTTCCATCCTTCCCTGGGAAATTTGGGTTCCAATGTGTCAATGATTCCTGAACGGCTGAACTTGCTCTTTGTTTATCATCTTGCTATATCGTTGCCACTCCTTGAATGAAAAAACAAAAAGAAAACACATCATTTAAGTATATGGGAATGCAATTACTTAGTTTAGATTTTCACTTTCTCTAACAACCCCAACATATAAAAACATTGATACATTTCTAATACGACGTAAAACAGATTGGAAGATGAAAAATACTTTCCTATGTCAAGATTTCAATTCCACGTATGAAATAATATAAGCATAAAACTTGAACTTGATGTCGTATCTTATTTTCCCGATATTAATATGATATACGTTTATTCAAGGACTTTTATGCCTCTTTTTTAGCCTAAATGAAGAAATAATATCTCAAAGTATTAAAGCCAGTGAAAGTAGAAAGACATGGACAATGTAATATAAAAACCAAATATGGACCACTAAAGGCTTGCATTTGACATGAAGTCAACTATTTTCAAATTGGCATAATATATCTTCAATTATGTGCTGACTTGCCTGAATTCGAAAGAAGACAGCTGCCATAACCATCTTCCGAGGACTTATCTACAATGATAACTCAAAATATTTTTAATATAGAATGCTTAATACCTTGGAAAGAAGCATGACCAAGAGCATAGTCCTTTGCTAATGCTGAAAACCATGAACTAAGAGCATCAGTTGCAAGCTCAGCATCTGTAGATGTGAGTTCTATTGTCCAACCATTCAATCATATCCATTTATTGTTTGACTTAATACATCTAACATGATATGTTTTTCGATGCAAACAAACACAGATGTACGAATGCTAACCAATTTCAGCTAGGAGCAGCAGTTTGCGTCAACACCAGCCAGCAAAAAAATGGAATTTCACTTTTGGTCCAATAAATGGATCTTGTCTTTTATACTACATACTGATTTTGCTACATCCAAAGACACACACAGTTCCCAATTAGAATATTCACGCACCTCATGTTATACACCATCCATAGCATTGATCTCTCCGTGAACCTGAATTTGAAAGAAAAATATCTTTAAAAATAAATAAGTACTTTGAAGTAATAATCTAAATAAAAATAATAATATAAAAATAACAGAAAAAAACATTACCATTGCTCAACTACATGTGTCAACACCCCGCAGCAAAATTCTGGTGTCATTGTAAACACCCAAGACTATAAAATTGCATGTCTTTCCTTTAGTGAGAAAAGATTGCTCTGGACATGTTTCAACAAATCCATGTCGTATCTACGTGTTTAAACAAAGCTAATTATTTAATCCATCATGTTACTATTCCACTATTCACAAACCACAATAATTGTTTGATACACAAACAGGGATTTCAAATCCTGAAAAAGTTGCGCAGAATGACTAACGTACCAGGTCTCTTTCTGCATAGATTTTTTGGTGGCATCCATTGCACGTCAGATTAAAACATCCCTTGCTCTCAACCAACCCAACGTTTATTTCCTTGCACATGGACGTCTTTCATTGAACATAGTACAATATGTACATCATTAAGTTCTTAAAGCATGTGAGACGATATGAATTACTTTGTTATTGAGATCTCTTAACATATTGGTCGCATCTAATACTGATGTCTTGCGTCCTGTGTGATTCAAGGAGATCACTGATTAGGATGGAAACATTCTTAGAGTAAAACACAATGCAGATAGGATCGACAAATAGTACGCACATTCTTAGAGTAAAACCAAAAATAAGGGTTTATCACGATGATTAGGATGATTTGCAAAGAAATTCTTACCGTCATGTTTGATAAAATACAGTAAAATTACACTGAACAAAATAAACAATCAAGTATCCAGAATTAGGGGTCACACCTGTAAGATCAACCTAGGATAGACTATCGACATAGTCCAGCATCAACCTAAAAATCATTCATACAAAGCAATCAGGACAAAACCAAAAACAAAAATTGAATCTCAAAATTACACAAAAACAGAACATCGGAATCAAATAAGATATAGCAAAATTGAATCTGTACATCGAATGCCTATGGTTCAGAACCTATTTCCAGTCCCGGGAATCATATATCCTGAAAATTAAACCTGCAAAACCTATCCCAATCAATCAAAAAGCTTAATCAAACGAAGAAACATAAACAAAAATTGAAACCAATGTAATTCCGGCAACAATATTTCAATATACATCTTTTTCTCCACCAACAAAAAAAAAAAACAGGATCCACCAAAATAAAATCAGCCATTAAAAGTTGGATAAAATAAATTAGGGTTCTTCATATTCCGCTTCAAAGACCTGGCGAAGAGGAATATGTTACCTGGGAGATTATAATCGAACCAAAAAATTAGCTTGTCTCCCTTGAAACCCATGATTTTATTACAGCTTCTGAGAGAGAAGAAGAATTTCTTAGTTGCGTAGGGTTTATGAGAAAGAAATAGAATAAGAAGAACCCAGTTATATGAGGCAACTCAATAATTTCTCGGTGTATGAGATATGAAATATGAACTTTGACGAAATCCCCAGATTTTTGTTTTTCATTGAGCTGATTCGATTGAAACAGATAAACATCTGAAATTAGGGTCGAAGGTTACAGAGAAAAGAGGAGAAAAGATTAGGGATAAGTTTCTAAATAACATTTAATCTATCTACTCATATCTATTCTTCAGAGGAATTGTTGTTGTTGAGATGCAGTGAAGGAGACGAAGAATCAATTCGAAATCAAAAGATAGATGTGAGGGAACGATGAGTTTTCTTTTTTTAATTCTTCTCGTGATGGTCGTAGTGAAGAAACAGAATCCACGGCCCCGAATGTCTCTCATCAACGGCCCAGGACCACTCCCGATAAAAAGATTAGTAGACACAATCTGGACGGTCACGAATTACTGTCGAAATCCCACGGTCGTCTTTATCCCGGACATAACCACCACTTTTCCTTAATAAAGAGACTAGGTATCACGCCGGCCTGCGGCCGGCGCTCAACCTCTCGTCGATTTTTATGAAACAATATCTAAAATTTATATTATTTTAAAACAATAATATTAATTATAACAATAGTATATTATTTTAAACAATATCTAAAACAATAATAGAATTGTACATTAATTGAAAATTCTAAGAACTTATTAATTGAAAAAAATTCTATAAAAGAAAAAAAATCTAAGAACTTATTATCAATAAAAGAAAAAAATTCTATAAGAATAGTTAATAAAGTTATTTAATAATTGTGCCTGTTCAAGGCTTTATTTGTCATACTAGGCATCCGAGACTTGTAAAGTTTGTTGGTGTAATTATAACTCTTTAAATTTTTCCTAAATATCTTTGAACGGTTGTCATCCAATGCGACCACATCATCCAAGGCTTCTCCTCCATTTGCATCTTTCTTAAAGGCTTGTTGGATTCCAGCAATCCAAGGCTTCATATCCGAAAGGCATGGCGTGGTTTCTTTGACCACTGCCAGGGTTGCTCGCGTCACTTGAAGTTTCGTCAGAATGCACATCAGGGTTGGGTTGTTTTCTTGTAGATGCTCGGGTTATCTGACAGTCGAAAAAAGCAAGAATTAAGTGTTGCTGCTGTATGTTGGTTTTCATTGTTGTTAGAAAGAATAATAATACCTTCATTGATTTTTTGGTGGCATCTATTTCCATAATTTCTTTTGCTTCAAAAGACATGATTCCCCATGTTAGTTTTGTCACTTCTAAGCGAAAGACACATGTATAGCCCTTTATTCTGCTCGTTATTTCTTTTCTGAATTCTTTTTGGGTTGCCTGCAATTAGGGGTTGTTATGTAACATGTTGCTCATTAGCATAAATATTGTTTTTTTTTTTTTTTTATTATTACCTTATTTTACGTTGACATTTTTTGAATGTTGTTTACTTTCAATCCAGTTAGTTCCTCGGCGTCTTTGTCAGGTGTATCAATATCTCAGCTTTGCCTGTGCTGTCTTTCACTTTGAGTCTTATTAGCAATCTGTAGATTAGGTATATTAATAGGTTTGTTATTTAAAAATCAGACTAAATTTGTTCTTCTGAATAATTTTAAAACGTTACCTTGCTGTTGGAGAGGAAATTTGTTCGTTGCACTTTGAACACCAGCTTAATTCATTATTTGTTTGGTATCTTTCATCGCATCTTGGGCAAGCATAGTAAAACCATTCTTGTCTTCTTTTAAGACGTACGATTGTTGCAGTGATCTTTATTGAGTAGCGCTGTGAGTTAAATCAAAAATAGTTGAAGAAACAAAGATTACAGTGAGAGATATTAAGCATATAGCATAATCAAATTGTAAAGTAAAAATCTAGAACAAATAATCATTAAACGTTAATAATGCTTGGCACTGCTAAAAAATCTAAATATTATTTGAGATTGATCGTACCTTATTTTTCCCGTACAGGTCTTGTTTTTCCAGATAAGTTGAAGCTTTGGTTATGCTCATTCTACTTCTCTTTATAACTCGATCTGCCATCTCTTGTTTGTAATTGCGTTGAGATATTGATTGATGTGCAGAATGTATTTAACTTTGTAAGCTATATATAGACCCATAGAAACTTGGATGTCAAGTTAACTGTAGGAATTCTAGGAAACTGGTTTGTGTTAGGAATCTGATGTATACGGGATAGTTTAAAGAATGTTCGAAGTTGTTTTGGTTTAGAGAACTTTCATATGTATGGAGACTTCTTGCGTTTTTTATGGAAACTAATGGAATTTGTTTTTCTGTGGAAACTTCTAGTTTTTTTAGTTTTAGGAAATCGATTTCTATCACAACTGTTAGGTATTAGGTGTTGTATAGAGTATGTACTTGTCATGTTCCGGTAGGCTTATGTGGTAATCAAACTGATCAACTGTCCGTTTTTTTGAAAGGATATAAATCTAATCCAAGTCTTATCTCAAGTCGTTAACTTTTAGTGGGGACGCTGTAACATGACTGGTGCTCCATGTTGTGATTGAAGAGTCATCATGGTTCTTCAAAATTAAATGAAAAGTTCTGTAGAATTAGCTTCAACAATGGCGAAGTTTTGCCCTATACAGATCTTTGGTCCCCATCCAAACGGAAAAAACGTTAATAAGTGTAGGTAGTATCCAATAAAATTTTGAGCGTTGAATGAAGATCAGAATAACTTCCTACCTACGGCAAAGTAGATTATTAAATGAAGCTGTAAAAACTATCCAATAAAATTCCTTAGTAAAAAAAAAATATAGTAAATAAACACATAGCCAATCAGTGATATTTCTTGGCGATCTTCTGTTGGATATTATTTTGTTGTTTGTTCTTGTTTTGTATAACCACCATTTTCAATGGTTCATTGCTTGTGGCGTTTGTGATCCATTTGAAAAATCTTCCTTGTTGAAACTTGTTGTTGTCGATATATATACCTATATTGTGTAGGGCTTGCGATTTGCTTTCTTCCAGGAGGCATGCATAGCCAATTTTGATTGAGAATTGTCTTCTACTGAAAATCATTTGAGATGCATCATCGGCTTTAGTAGTGTGCACCCTTAATAAGTTTATTATTCAATCGGATAACTTGACATGGAAATCCTGGGCTATCATATTCTATTCTTTTTAACAGCATTTGGTTGTGTTTACATCTGAATCTGCACTTACGTATATGTGTTCGGCTAATTGCAGAAGAGACAATCTTTTGTACTCAACAGTAGGATATACCTGATCTTACAACCTACATGACATGACATAATTAATACTACCTTATTGACATAATAAGCATCCAATTCATAATGAATCAAAACTATTCACATCAGCAACTCTCAGCAATCCACAGTTGAGAAACCACATTATTTAGTGCTTCTTGTGTATCTTTTTAAAATTAATAGCATTAATACAAATTTTAAAGAGGACTAAGATTGTTCATGAATTATAAGAAAACTACTCAACGAATAACAAAAGAACATAGATAAGCCTAAGATGTCTAGTTTTAATCTCATAATTCTCAATTAACCATATATGGAAACACCCCTTGGTAAAAGGTCAGTGTCGTTGTAAACACCCATGACTATGAATCTTCCTTTTTGTATCCTCTCGTTGCACTTTGCAATCAGCACATCAAAAACATATGTCTTTCCCACTATTGAATCAAACAGCGATAATGTCTCTCTGGTTCGTTTGCTTGCACCTTGTTGTAATGTTCTTTGACATTGCAATTCATGAATGTTTCTGCTAACTTGCCTTTGATCACAAATATTGCATTGGACGTGTTGTCTAGCACTATCAAATTCATCTTGTACCTACAGGAAAAATAGAAGTAGTAAGTTATCTAAGGTATATGTTATTAATCCACAAAGTATGTTTTATACATACACCGGATTTTCTAATGGAGATGAAGTTTTGCATCCAATGCAGTACGACCGATAAACTCCGGAATTATTAGGCGACTCTTTTTGCACAGTTTTTTCATTGCACCACCTGCAAGTCAAATAGTACCATTTTTTGCCCTGTTCTAGGCCATCTATTCTCGCTTTGCACATAAACGTTTTTCCCTGTTATTTTGTGATGTAAAAGTCGTTAAAGGTGATATGATAAACTGTGTACCGAATTATTACATCAAAATACATGTTAGTCGGAGTTAAAAGTACCTTGTTATTGGGATCACCTATCATGTTGTTCGCATCCAATAAAGATCTCATATCTCTAACTGGGATTGATGAAATAATTGAACAGTTATGTGAACACTAAATTTTACTTGTGGTGGCTTATATAGACTACGGAAGTTTGATTTTTGGAATTGTTATTGGTTTCATATTTATAGAGTATGTTTGTTAATAGGAAACCGTGCTTTGTGCATATTATTAGTATTCAAAGTCCAATTATAATTTGTTCATTATTTAATCTTTTGGCTAAAGTTTCCATAGTTTATGTATTGCCAAAAACCACATTAATTTGAAGAACTTGTATGACGAGTTATAAGCGTAATTTTAACGAGGTGACACATTGTAATAAAAGGTTTAAGTTAATAAGTAACTTTTAATATAAACTAATTGAAACCAACAGGTTTAATGCTCTCTGCCTCTCTATTTGGACTGTATGACTTATATGGCCAATGGCAGAACATAGTCATTTGCGGCATTGTGTCCGTTGACTCGCAGTGTGCCTGGAATCTTTCCGTTACGATGCCAACGGCCTGATCAATATTGTCACCTTCTATTACCTGCGCTTTGAT
This sequence comes from Papaver armeniacum, assembly GCA_023531295.1. Lineage (NCBI taxonomy): Eukaryota > Viridiplantae > Streptophyta > Magnoliopsida > Ranunculales > Papaveraceae > Papaver > Papaver armeniacum. Next base: position 74,356 of record JAJJWW010006835.1, read on the forward strand.
CAAGAATGAACTCTCGAAAAGAGGATTAAATTACCTTAGAAGTTGTACAAAACAATCCCAACACCGTACCTTGAAGCTTTTCACATACCTGATCGGCTATATTCCCATGTGCTTCGAGAAAAGAGAACATTAGATAGAGCTATTGATCATTAATTTGTTAGTAAATATTCGTATTATATTTTCTACTTAGCGAGTTGAGGATTTTTGGGATGCGGCGACAAGTCGGTATATTTGCAATCTTACCAATTTAGAAGCACAACATATTTGGCCGTCAAGTGATAAATACATAAACTCTAAAGTTGAATTCTTTCCACTTGTTTACGACTTGGACTCGACGGTGTTTGATTTTCCTTCATATAAGGATTTTAGGCCAAGTGATGCACCATATTTAGGCGATATCATTCATTGCTGCAATGTTGGTTGTAGTCTCTTAGTTTTAGTTTGTGGTTGAATAAACAACATCTTTTGTAGTGTTTAAAGAGGATCCCGGATAATTCGGTTTCTGTACGGAAAATATACCTCGTCGCATCTTGACGGCCAATGTAAATATATTACCCAAAGGAATCAAGATGCATGAAAACTCTATCACACGAATTCAAATGAAGCAGTCTTGAGAATATTCTTGAGTCTTGAAATGGAGATGAACAAAATCATCAATTATTCACGGACATTGATCGTGCAGTTTTCCAACAAAGAGTATTGCAAGTCACTGAAATTCACATATAATGACATGTGATTCTCACCTTCGAACTTACCAGACACCAAATGCAAGATGCTAGAATGGTATAAAGCATTTATCATGTTTAGAATTTTATTATAATTTACTAAGAATATTATCAGGTACAAATTCATGTTTCTACTCGTGCAGATAGTAAATTGGAAAATTCAGCTAAAGCCACTTTTACCAAATCCGAGAATCTCCGTTCTTGTTGCCATTGCACTTGTCGTTCTCTTTGCAGTTATAGCGACAACCATGACTCCGAGATTTATCTAGGTTGTCTGGATCAGACTTTTGGTTCCCAAAAGAGGCCTGTAAGACATCTTCTTCTTATTGTAGGCTCATCATATAAGCTTCTAAAACCGTGTTACATGCCATCAGCATCTAATCAACTCTGACAATTAAAAAAAAAAAAAAACTATGCAAAATAAAAGAACCCAAGTTAAAAATATTGCAATTCAATACAGCAGAAAATGAGTTAGTAATCTCGCTCACATACTTATAACATGCGCGTGTAACACTCTCTAATATGTTTAGATTTTAATGCCATTCAAAGCATGTTCATGAATAAAAGTCACCTAGTACACTTCAGACTTATTTCCACGGAATGGACTCGACGGTCACAGAAACAAAAGAATCAAGGTCACTGGACTACATAAATTACAGGTTGTCACTTGAACTACAAAAATTACATGCATGTAAGGTATGTAAGGTATGTCCAAAATAAAACCAATCAAAACATCCAAAAATAAACAGCATAGTATAGCTGCGACATTCTAAGTACGAAACAGATTGTAATAAACAGCTGAAATATTTGAGAAGTTCCCCACGTGTACGCAAGATAACTCTAATATTTGATGCCTTTGGTTGCCACATTTATCTTATGTTTTCAATTTCTACTTCTTGTTCTGCAGGAAATAGGTTGTGCTTTCTTTGTTGAACATCGTGTCCTCTTTGCAATTGGTTCTAGATTGGCATACCAAGCAAGCATTTTTTCTATCTTTGAATTATCGTATTCAGATTGTATGTTCTGTTGCCTTTGTTGCCGCTCCCGGTTTACTTCGCTTTACGTATGCAAATCGAGTAATTTGTTGTTGTTCTTTGTCGAGTTCTTTGGAAAGATATACACTGAATCATCGTTGCTGCTTGCATCATCTTTCAGTTCTTTACTTCTGCATATCTTGCAAGAGCAATCACTATCATCCGAAATATTAATTACCGATTTATCGCTGCTTTCTGCATCACTATCATCCGAAATGTTTATGAATTCTTCATGCAAGTCTTCATTTGTGTTTTTCCTCTTCTCACTTAGACATATCAGTTTAGTTCCCGGTGGTGGCCGCCGGTGCGTCGCTGCACTGCCGCTTTTCGCATTACATGGCATATAAAAGGTCTCACTCTCGTTGTCACTGCTCGTCTCTGCCATATCTTCTATTTACCCTTGTTGTTTACAGAACATTCCTGTGAATTTAGAATCCAAAAACAATTATCATACGAATTTTCATTTTAGGGCACCAATCCGGTATACTAATAAATTATAACCACGAATAAATTGCAGAGTTTTTGATCCAAAAAAATAGATTAGAAATAGAATAAAAACTAATTATTTGTATTTTAATTATCTGTAGTAAATTCGTCTCCAAATACATTGAAACCATAAAGCTTATTTTGTTGTTTGTTACATCAACAAAACCATAAACGTTAGAAGAAAAATTACCTAGATGTTAGGGTTTCGCTTCAATTAGTTACGTAAGGAAATCGATCTTGAACCTGCTAGGTGAGAATTTGGTGAGGAACAACAAAACATAGCCCAAATCAGTAACCTATTATCAATCAATAAACCTAAATTAGGTTACAAACCCTAAAAATAAATTGAAATCATAGAAAATCAGAGAACCCAACCTTCGAATTAACCAAAAAAAAAAAAAAAAGTAAATCGACAACAAATCCCATACCGGTTAAGAGTTCTCGTTTGTGTACTGTTGAGATCGAAAGAGAACAGGGTTCCTATGAACAAAAGGAAGTGATGGAGTATTAATATGAACAAAAGATATACACCGATGGAGTATTAATATGTAAAATTATTGAAGAAATCTTTGATCTTTGATTTTTTTTTGATTTTTTTTTAGCCGAAACAATCTATGATAATCGTAAATGAAATCATGCAAACCCTTTCATCGCTTATGTGACGACCAGCAAACAATCTTTGATAAAATAGATTTTATGTTTGGTAGGCGGTAGAAACAATGTTTACATTGTTTGGTACTGTTATACACGTGTTCAATTCCTCTATACACGTTCTTTATATCTTCAGAAAAAAGTTTCCACGTTTACAATGTTAAAAAGTTAATATTAATATATAAATATGATATCGAATCGCCGGTATATATGTAAATCTTCCGTGAATCCCAAATTGACGATGCTAGCCCATAACTTTTTTCCTGGTGCTTATACGAAAGAACATGTTTTTTGACGGGTCATATGTGAATAGCTGAGCCTCTATGAAATATACTACAGGAACATAATGTGGGAAAAGCAATAGATAATCAATTTCATATGCACGGATTGATAGTAAAGGCAAGGACTGTGGGAAGATGAGCAATAGATACAGTTGTAATTGTAATGTTATACTGCAATATGATAATGGATTGTTAGGGTATTATTATCAAAAAACAATCTAAAAAACAAAATAATATGAAATGAACCTATCTAAGAACAATCTAATCTAATAATCTTAAAAATATCAAACGTTATTATCATTCAACCCGAAACAGAATTTGTATATCTTTGAATTGTGCTCGATTTGCCAGCTTCTTTCTTCAATTTTAAACACTATAAGATTTTGTTTGCAAGCTCTGATTCTTTCTTGATCCCAGATTTTATCCACGTTTACATGATATTGTTTACTTAGGTATTTTTTGAAGTCCAACAATTTCTGTTGTTGATCTCTATTTACCTCTCGTTCAACCTGATAGATATGTTCTTCATATTCTTTTATGTAATCTTCGGGTCCGCGCCTTGGACAACCACTCCTTAATGCATGTTCTCCATATATTTGATCCGTTACATTACATTATGAATGAGATAATTTCGTGTCTATTTCTTTGATTATTTTCTTCTTTAAAACAATATTTGGAAAAAAAAATGGTTAAACCTTTTAATGTGTTGAAGACGTTTTTTGAGTTCTTCTTCTGGATACTCTATTTGTTCCTCAAACTCCTCCATTAAATAAGCCTCAACCATTTTAGAGTCATAATTCAGTTTTGAGTTAGCTGAATTGTCTTCTACTGTATCCCCAGTGCCTTCCAACGTCATGAATTCATTAAACGTTATACCATCCCAGTCTTTGGGTAATTTTTGATACTTTGTAAACTTCTCCAGTTCCTGTTGTTGTGTTTTCAAGTAGCTTTCCATAAACTTTGTCAACTTGTAGTGATCTTTTATCCATTCTTTCTTATTTGATCCATACATTTGAATTGGATTGTGCCTGAACATATACTCATTATTGTACTCTATCTGTTGGTCCATTATAAAATATCTCATTTCCGTATGGTCGTCGAAATCTGTAGGTTCTCTATAGGCTACCCAGGGAATCTTTGTATATGTTTTTTTTTGTTCTTCCATTTTCTCAAGACGGGATTTCCTATCAAAATTTAATATATATAAGATTATGAATATAAAATGACGCTATATATAACGAATTACTGTAATTATTTGATTTGAAAAATGTGGTACTATATAATTTTTTGAAATTATAATTGTTAATATGTTTCTGTTTACCTTTCTTTCATATCTTGGACTTGCTGTATGTCTAGATCCACGTATACTCTGGTTGCCTTTGATGACCTAAGTTCGTATTTCCCTATTTTTAAAAAATCCAGTATTAGAATCAAAGTTGCATATGCCCATTCTATAATGAAATTGAATAATATGAATCTTACCATTGAATTTTTCCACCTGCAGGCCAACTATTATCAGTATAATTTGATCTTCTTTAGATATGTCGTCCCTGTTGATGATTTCTGTAGCTTGGTCTTCCGATAGTGTAATTTTTACACGCATGCCTCTCTTATTTTCCAAAATGATGTCAAACTTCATGAATCTCCTTCGCATTATGTTGACCAAATGCCCAATAATGTCTACATAAACATGGTGTCATAATGTTAGTTCAAAATCGGTTGTTAAGTTGATGGGTGGTTTCGAGGTGTTAACATTTATAGATACTGTGCAATGTGTTTTATCCCCGCATCTCTCATGTAGTTCTTCAAATTCCGTTAGTCAAGTGTACTTTGGGATAAGCGCAAGACATTCGGTTTCTTTTTCCACTTGTACTTGTGTGAGTGTATTGAAAGAAAGCTTTCGATCCTTAGGTAAGGGTCATGTCTTTGGAGATTGTATTTTACGATACCAAAGTGTTTTAATGACACTATATTCTGTTCTTTTAGCTTATCCATATGCTTTCTATATTGATTTGGTGTGATTGAACAATGGATTTGGTCGCCCTGTTATCATTCATGTATTTATTATTATGCATATTTTTTTTCAATGCGAGGTTATGATAATATCAAACGCGGTTTTGATCTTACTGTTTGGTCGATGAGGATCATGTTATAGCTTGTACAGGCTCCCGTCCTTGGATTCTTGATTTCCCATGTGCGTAGTATTCGCAGCTTGATTCCTTCATCTATGAATTCCTCTTCCAAGCTTGATGACATACTAATTTGTGAAATCCTTTTAAAGATTACTTGCTGTTTTGTGTCATATGTTTTGCCTAGGCATCAGAAGATGATAGTAATTAATTATTTTGCGATCCCAAAGTAAAAAAAAAAAAAATTGTTATTTTGCGTATATATGGAATTTGTATGAATTGTTACATACCCTTTGTGTTTCTTCTGCGCTTTTTCCTAATTTCTTTGGGTTGCACTGTTGATGCTGCCCAGCTGTCAGCTGTATCATCATCTGCTATGTCTGATATATTATGATCATAAACGATTTTACATCGAATTGTTAATTCTAACTGTAAGAACATGGAAATCTACAAAATTGTGTACTTACCTCCACGGCCCAGGGGATTTAAGCGTGTATCACATCCGTCTGTATTGTATTCTGATTCAAAGATGTAGAACAATAATTATTATTATCTATTTATTTATTTTCCCCTCATGTAAACATTAAATTCTTGAATGTTGTTTAACTTACTTTCGGTTGAATTACTCTCGTTTGATGCAATGGCATGATTGATCCTTTGTTCTTGCTCATCGTAACTTGTCTCCATAGTATATTGTTTGGCTTTGTCGGACCCTAAGAATTGTATTTTCTTTTGCAGTGTAACAGGGTTTATATAGTTATTTACAGGATTCGGATATTAAAATTTCCATGAATTGAGTCTTAGAGAATATTAAGGTTTGTATAGCTCGTATATCAATCTGTCTCGGAAAAGGATATATAAGCGATCGTAGAGTATAAGTGATTGTAGAGTATATAATCAAGAGCAAGCAAAGAAAAGATATTTTTAAGCAATGGTTAGATGCAGTTCAAGCAGTTAGGAAACAGATTCTTTATGCTTCTCCTCTTATTCGTATTTTTATTTTTATCCAAATTGTTTGTAGTTAGGAAACAGATTTATATAAGGAAACAATAAACGTTAATAACGACGAACGGATGTATATGTCAAGATCGTACGGCCACGAATTAATCTCTCGGGCGTTTTTTTGTGCTCGTCAGTTGGCCTATAATTTTTGTTATTTTTGTTTTTTTGCTCTTTGGATTTTGGTTGCCTATAATTTCTTTTTTGTCTTTGTGTATGTTAAAATCTAAGGTCGAGATAGTTCTGGATTTTGGGATGCATAAAAAAAATACATATATTAACTAATGTTGTAATGAAAAAAAAAACAAAAGAATAGATAAAATGTAAACCATGAAGGTAATTCGCCCGCATGATGTGCATTGGTTGAGAATACTTCGTCGTTATAGTCTTTCTATGAATTCTGCGTTATCAATGATTTGTTCATCTATGAATTTCATGGAATCAATGATTTGTTCTTGATAGTTATTTAACTCGAGACTGAATTTATACGTCTTTGAATTGCTTGTGACTTCCCATGTTCTTTCTTCAGGTTTATATACGATGAGATTTTGTTTGCATTTTTTAACCCTCTCTCGATTCCAAATTTTATTTATATTTACATTGGAATACATCACTTGTATCAGTTTTGTAAAATTGAACATCCCAAGTTGCTGGTGGTATTGCACCCTTCTTTGACTATCGTAGTAATGTCTCTCAAATTCTAGTATTTGCTCTTCAGATCCATTGTATGGGAAAAGACTCCTATTTGTATGCTCTGTGTATATTTGTTCCGTCACTTGTTTTCCTATGAATGAAAGCACTGCGGTGTCTATTTCTCTTAGTATTCTCTTCTTTAAAACATTATTTGGAAAATAATAATTGTCGACTCTTTTAATCTTTGTAGAGTTGTTTATTTAGTTCTCTTGCATTAGGCCCTAGATCAGATACCTGGTCTTCTTTGAAAGTATCCTGTAGTAAATATGTCTCGAGCATTCTACTGTCGCGTGTCAATAGATAGGATTCTGAATTTTTAATTGCATTATGTATTTCTTCATTGCTATTCGGTTTACAAATCGAGTAAAGGTGATACCGTTCAAGAGCCTTATCTAATTTACGGTATTCTATGAACTTTTGTAGCTCGAATTCTGTATTATCTTGTCATTTGCACATAGATCGTATCCTCTGGTAATGGTTTTTAATCCATTCTTTTTTAGAATCATAAAACTCAATTGGATTGTAATTCTTCATCTCGTAGTAGTGATACTGGTAATCCAAAAAACGTTTCAATTCCTCTTTGTCATCGTTATCTTTTAGGGATCTAAAGATCCGTAGTCGCCGTTTGTATGGTTGCTTGATAGCGTTCAGGTCTTCATTTGTCATGAGGTTTAGATTTGAGTTCTGTACTATCTTACCGTTGATAGTTTTATTTCTATTTCGATTGTTTTCTAAATCCATCTTTTATATAAATAGCTGGTTTTTGTGGGTTGAGATCGTCATTGTAATGCATAAGAATTCTGCTTGTCTGCAAACATATTTATAAAAAACTATAAAATTAGATGATTCCATTGGAACATACGTAGAAAAATAAGAGAAAAAAATACAGATAAGCGTACCTATGGAATTCTTCTACGTCCGGTACTGCAAAAGTGTTCTTGATAGTTGTTATGTGTATCCGATCGTGTTCCCTATATATTTGGCTATCAAAAAATATTTGAGAGGATGGTAAGAAGATCTTTCCGCGATTGTTCTCTGAATTTGAAACAAACCATGACAATCAATCAATCAAATGGAATATTTGGTTTTAAAGTATAAGTCATTTTTTTCTGATGTTTCACCATGGATTCCTACTTTTTGTGTTAATTGTAGGGGACATTAATGAAAAGCAAAACAAATATGAAAAATAAAGTGTATTGATGAATCTAAGTGACTTGATCTACCAGTCGATCTATAAGTGGTGAATTCTAATAAATTGAAATATAAGCTTATATGTTTCTATATAATTATTCGGTCAACGTCATTGTTATGAATAATATGGAATTCCAAATAAAAGACTATGAATTAAAATTTTAAATTTGAATATGAAAACAAATTTGGATATCAAATTTCGAAGTCCAGTGAATATGTTTTAAACATCCTTGGCTTCAGTTTTCTTGGTGTAGTTGATCTTTGTTGTTGTTCATAATGATAACCATCTTCATGGGTTCTTTGCTCGTTCCTTTTGAGACCATCTGGAAAAAACGTCCTGGATAAATCTTGTCATTGTCAACGTATATTCCCATGTTGTTTAGAATCTGTGTTTTGCAATCTTCTGGTAAACATGCATAAGAAACTTTCACTCGGAAACTTGTCTTCTTTTAAGTGCAAATCCGGATGGACTTTCTTTGGCAAATATACTACTTTCTTTGATTAAGAAAACCACTTTTCCAGCCATGTTGCCTGTTAGCACTTCGGCCTCAATTGAGGTTGACAAATCCTTAATCAAAAGTCTGGTACCTTTGATAAGTTTTTCGCTCTCTACGTCTGCTAACAACATGATTGGCATACCAATTTTTAACCGTATTATATGGGAAGGGAATCCCTGGGTATTCCATCTTATTTAGAACCCATTTGACGATGGTAATGCTTAACTTGATCATATCTTTCTTCATTGTTCTCTTTTGAATCAGACTTAAATACGTATGTTCTTCTCGGGGTAAACGTGCCATCAAAAGATAATTGAGCTTTTCCACATTTTCTATTGTATTTGTAACAATAATTCTGTCTCTTAAATATTCTTGGTCGTTGACGTGATCTTGCAGGCTTGGGTATGTTGCTTGGATAATCGTATTTAGGAATTCCTCTTCGGTACTTAACTGAACTTGAGCTTGCTCTATATCAGCCGTGACATTGTCTAGATTATTATTAACATATGTTAATAGTTGCAATACGGGCTGCTCTCCTGGTTGTGCAATAACAAAAACAGTATAGTATATATATTATATAATGAATATAGATCAATAACAAATATAATGATATAGGCCAATCTTAGCTATTCCACAAATAACAATGGTAAGTTCCACTATTCCTATTAGTTATGCGCATGATCATGAAGAATTTCAATCAAACTTTTAAAAATAATGGTAAAAGTTATGTACCTTGTTTTTTTTTTCTTGATTAGGGTTTTGCAAAACTTTTAAAAATAATAACATCAGGTATTTGTATTAGGGTTTGCGTCGACTGTAATGTTTTTCTTGTGTTTATTTGTTGCATTGTTGTTTTATATAGACGTATAGTTTTTATATAGATGCATTATTTACATGTAGAATAAGATTAGTCTAGCATCAGTGTCTTACCTTGGTTATTATTCTGTGTATTTTCTCCAGACATGGTCACCTGTCACAGCGTTCGTTAGAAATTTTAGAAAGAGTAAAAGCATCAAGCGTACTATATATATTTTTCAAATAATCCTGTTAAGGAAATCAGAAGGTAACGAAGAGAAGCATACCTAGGGAATTCTTCTATGATTTGTCATGCAAAAGTGTCTTTGATAGATGTTATATGTAAGCGACCGTGTGTCCTCCTATATATATATATATAAGTTTCCAAATATACTTATAAGGAAATCAGTTTACCAATAAAATTAAAATTCCATTGATTATCCAAGTAAAGAAATCAGTGTCCTGTAATAACTCAATTTGTATTAGCTTTCCTATATTAACTCACAGTATTTCCATAGTTCCAAATAAAGAAATCGAGTGTTATTTCCATATTTCGTCGAGAGCATGCGAGTTTAAACATGGTAGTGTTCTTGTAGATGTGACACGGCATTGATGAAATAACTGAGAGGAGACAATGCAGTCTGAACTTTTGTTTGTTGGTCATTCAATGTACCTTATCTTTTCTATATGGCTCTATCTCTAGAGTCAACTGCTATAAGAGTTGTTCTTTAATGGAAATCTAATGCTAATAGTCTACTACTACCTAGGGTCAACTTCTACTGTAGGTATCTTTAATAGACCAAACAGTTGAAACGTAAGGCAATAACAATGGCCTGCAAATTTAAAACTTTTAAGTTTGCATTTATGTTTCTTTGATTTTATTATCTCCCACCCAACGAAAAAAGAAACCTCTATTTAAGAGTGTTCTCTACATGTGTTTCATCATCAGATAAAATACCATGTTCATTTCAAGTTTTGTCAATGTACTACATCCCTTTAAAACAATTTTTGTTATTCACTCCTGTTCAAACGATTACGGTTCGTCTTGTGTACTTTCATCAATTTCATTCTTCTTTGTTGTTTCGTCTGGGATGTCCACTTATTCGTAGCACGTTGTTTATTTTAAGATGGAAATCCCATCGAAACAACAAAGAAGATGAATTTTGATTCTTGGGTTTTTGTTTTAGTCATTATATGAAATATATTCAGTTAGAGATTATCTGGATTTTTCTACAGATGTGTTTTGAGTGGAGAATTAATGCTATGATATTCACAATAGCGAAGAAATCGTAGATTGTACAAGTTGTGTGTACATGTTGCAGAAAGAAATTCATGGTCGTGGTAAGATTTAAACAATTAATTATCTTTCAAAATGGTAGATTAAAGTAATATCATATTAATACCAAGAGTTATGTTTATATATTAGAGCATTAGGCGTCTTTTGTATGTTCTCTTATTTGTCTTGATAAGCGAGTCTATGGCTGATATGGAGAATAGGGTAATGAGAGGAAGAAGAATAGGGTTTGTCTTTGTCAATCTAGTTGAGTGTTGCATTTTTGTTTGAATGTAGTTATAAGCGTAATGTTAAGCAAGGTGACACATCGTAAAAGGTTTAAGTTAATAAGTAACTTTTGATATAAACTAATGGTAATTGACATGAAGTTGAAATCAAAACATTGGAATCTACTCGATTAAAAGAAACTATTTTCAAAAGATTTAATGCTCTAGGATTGTATGGCCTATGTGGCCAATGGCAGAATCCGGTTATCAATAACTTCTATCGGAAATTGTGTCCGTTGTATTGCGAAAGACTCGCAGTGTGCCTGGAATTTTTTTCTTATGATGCGAACGACTTGACCAATATTCTCACCTTCTATTACTTGCGCTTTGATATAATTTTTTCTAAATTTTACTATTGAAAGCGAAGTGCCCGTTCTCAGAAGTACTGGTTCTTCAACCTCTCTAATTACCATTATCGTTGATCCAATATTCAGTGTCATGACGCGCTCTGGTATACCATCAATTTTTTCCTGATCGAGTAACTCGAGCATGTCCTCTGGAAATCGACTTATGGGGATTACATAAGGTAGCTTTACCTTAATTATATCTTCACCGTAGAACTTGTGCTCCTTGGATTTATTGTCCGCATCCTTTGTAGTGTCTGTTTCCTTATCGCTTATATTTGGTACCTACATCATTGTTTAAAAATAATCATTAGTGTGTAATAAATGATGTATAAGTATTATATGAATAAATAGTTTGCGATGCTAATGTTTGATTTTTTCTCGATATTCATGAATCTTGGTAATACCCGAATGCACCCAAATTTTTGTTACGATTTTCCTTTCATCCTAAAAGGATATTCATATGTATTATCTTTGTATCGACAATCCATAAACTTTCTTCGGTTGTTTTTCCGAATTTCCATTGTGCTGTTCTTTCTTGGTCCCAGATTTTGTCTATGTTTGCCCTGTAATTCAGGCCTACTTCTTTCTTGAATCGTTCTAAACTTTGTGCTTGTCTTGTATTGAATTTCTTCATCCTTTTGTGAATCCATTTTACGTGTGCTTGTCTATTTTTTTCTGGTCCCTTGAATGGAAATATTTGCATGCTCATATATTCCAATAGATTAGATTCTGATGCGCCATCTAGGAAGTCAATCATCTCCCGATTGATCGCGCATTATTTCTTTTTTGCAGCACTTTTGTTTGAAACGAAATTTTTAATTTTTTCTGGTGTTGTAGAGTTGTATCTTTAGCTGTTTTTCATCACACCCATCTTCAGCGTTTTTGAAGGGGTCTATTTCGGTGAAAAATTCCATGTATGTGTACCTGTTGCGATCAAAACATACATAATTAGTTGATTTTCTCTCAGCAATGTATGAAATCAAATTAAATCAAATGGTTAAGATGTTGGTACCTTTTTGCTTGCTCAAAAAGTAAATATACGCCTTTGCCTCTCCTTCTTTGTATATGACTGTTGAGTAGTCTTATACAGGAGGTAGGCTTATATAAGAGCTAGTAAACTTAAATTAAGAATCCTAGTTGTATTTGTATTGTGGAATTTTATATGTTTTAGGAAACTATAGTGCATTAACAATCAAAACACACAATGGAGTTTCCAAAATTTTATAGTTTCATGGCTCCCATTACATGGTGCAACTCTAAGCTGTTTAAAAATTCTTGATGGTAATTAGAATCGCCTTGATAACTCTGTCCCTACTTAGGTACTCATGTTGTTCTTTTTCGTTGTTAGTTATCATTGGGTACCCTTCGTAATCACTATTTTCCGGATCATGGGGTTCAGTTGAAAAGGTTCCTCCATATTTGTATTCATTGATTCTTTTGTTACTCCTTATAATTCAAACGGAAATAGATCTTTTGGAACTATCAGAATCAAAGGTAATTTACATGGTAGTCTTTTAGAAAGGAATCTGCAGGTGTGTTTATGTGTGGGGAGCATTTACATGGTAGGCTTTCAGAAGTTGGTTTGTACATGTTTTGATTGATGCACAATCGTTAATCTCTTGAGAAGATAATTTTGATATACCTGTACTTTCACCTCAATAGTTCGCTTACTATCACAGGTATGTTACACTGGTATTACTCACTCAATTCAATAGTTCGCTTTTACCTGAAACTCTGATTTCTATTGCATTATTGCATCTGATCATATACTTAAAATCTGCATTCTACAGGTTATCAATTTGTAAATATGAGAGCTGCTAGCCGTATTATCTAATGGATTGCATAACCCAAGTCTTTTCACCTGAGTACTACTTGCAGGCCCCGGCCCAGAGACATTATCGTGTTCATGCCCTGAACTAAAGGTGTGTAATATGTTATCGGCCTATGAATTACCTTCAAAATTCTTACCTGTTGACGGGTAGCACCTACTCTGATTGTATTTTGGGCAGAATACACATCTGTTATGTACTTTTGCGCACACACATCTGTTTGTAAGGCGATTTCCAAGGAAATTACATCCTACTACGAACAAAATGAACATTTCAACCCCAAAATGCATAGTTTGTCTAATGTAACCAATCTGTTTAGCTTTTCATTAAAAATGGTTCTATGAAATATTATATTGCAATGTGTTTAGTTTATAAAATAAACTGAATTGTATATCCAGATGAGGATGAATAATATACTACTCACCCCAGTAATTAAAGCATCAACTGTAAAATATTCCTCACCGAGTTAACTACTTGAGCTCCATATATTGCAAGTACACTTGCAGTTTCAGGGCCGATACTATTTGATGGTTACGCCATCAAGAGAAAAACCATGAAAAAATCATATTAAACGCCACAGCAAATGAATCTAAGTATCCTTACAATTTGTTTTTTATTTTTTGGGGTATAGGTCCTTAAAATCAATAGCCAATCCTTCCAAAGAGCCAAGGATTATGAGAAGATTACTCTAATAAGAAACAATAGTTAGCATGATGCCAAACAGCATAAAATTGAGATAAAATTGAGATCATGGATTACCTTAACTACATATAAGCTAGATCGTCCAAGCTGTGCAAAATCTGAGAACTTTCTTTACTCACAAACTGATCATCCTAAAATAAAAGCATTGTCGGGAATGTCTCTTCCTATTTTGATTGTATACAAAATATGAAGTTTTTCTTCTCATTACTTGTGCATGATCATTTACGCGTGCGGCAGAAACTAAAAATCAAAATAGTTTGAGGGAAAACAAAAAAGTACCCAGATTCGAATTTTTCTTCTCATAACTTCTTCTTGTTTTCCTAAGAACTCAAGGTATTAGCTTGAATAGGAAACCTCCATTGGCACCTCTCATCTTGTAATGTTTCACCTATAACCAAATAGGAAAGTGTCTCTAGATAGTCAATCAATGATACAATGGAAACATTTTCCAATATTTTTCACCAACGCTTGGCATCCTTATTACCAACAATCAACATTAAAAAAGAAAGTAGAATACTCGGGCGGTGCGACCAAAAAAAAGAGAAGTGGCAATCGAAAATTGCAGAGATGCTGATTAATTGAAGAGTAACGACTACGAGAAAAATGCGATAATCTTTTTTTCTAGGAATAGGCAAAAGTATGAATACTCAAGATGAATTATACAATGTATGCCTCTTCTCCTAAAACTTATATCAAAAACAACGTAAAAAAACTCTCAAGTTCCATCAAAGCATATTAGGCGGAAGTTGGTCTAACGTTGGAAGGGGAAAATCCACACCATTCTAAGATGTTTATGTACCTTCTTTGGTCATTCGCGTCACCCATACCATCACCCTAGACGCTTGTTTTATACAATATGCCGGTTGCAAGGAGCAAAAAAAATGTCCAAATATCACCTTCTTTGGTCATTCCCATCATCCATACGCTTTTTTATTTGTGTTTCATTCTCATACCGTGCAAAAGATAGAGTCTCCAGTAGAATAAAAACTCGAATTAAGAAGTATAAAAGCTTACCCGACATTAGTTTCAATCTCTCACAGCAATTTAAAATACTTATGATCAACAATAGCAAAACAAAGAAAATGCGGTGGTGATGAAGAGACACCGCTTTGCATCCTAAAGCACGGGTATAGTATCGGTGACACAAAGTATCAATAACCTTGGGTCATGGCGAACGGTCCCAATATTAAGTTGGTTGTGTCATATTATAGTGTGTGTTAGATACAATAGCGTACTCGAGTTAGTGTGCATCCGGTTGAATTCATTCTCACCAAAGAATCGATAGCTTCACATGATCTGCTCCTATCATTTGGGCATACATAAGAACAGGTGTTGGTTATGAGTACCACCATACAGAATGTGTTAGGGTGCGAAAGTAGCTTTAATTTGGTAGTGTGGACACCAAAACAAATATAAATGGCAAAGCTAACTATGTCAGTCTATCAACTGTAAAACGATGCTAAAAATGCCAAGATATTTTTTGTGTATGGGTGGACACCATACACACATATTTTTTTTGGCAAATATCTTCAATTAGGTATTGCTGCAGATAACTCCAAATATTTTGAGTATACGGTTTATATATCTCGAAAACTATAGTTGAAAAGCAAAAATTGTTCAGCCTTTGTGCATTATAGGCACGGAATTTAAATTTATTACTCTTTTGATTCTTCATTGCATTGGTAATCACTATGGTTACGGAGAAGTTTAATCTAGGAATCAGCTGGCGATATGGAAAAAAAAGTTGTTATTAATTGCATAGAAAAGAGTTGTATCAATGGTATTTAATTAAGGCAAATTGTGTTTCCGTACAATTAGAAAATCGGTGTTACGGAATATCTTTCATAAATCCATCCTAACTCAATTTTTGGTGTGGAATAGCTTTCCTAAATCCATCCTAACTCAATTAAATAATATACCTAATTGAAGTCGGATTTTGAATTGAATTGTTGCGCATTGGTACTAAAATTCGATCCTCTATGAAAGATACTACGAACACAATGTGAGAAAAGAAATAGATAATCAATTTTATATGCACGGATTGATAGTAAAGGCAAGGACTTTGGGGGATAACTAAACTTGTTCGGAAGTTGTATCGACTGAATAATATATCTAAGTGAATGGTTTTTGAATTAAATTGTTGGCATTGGTACTAAAATAAGTAGTCCGCTAATTCGGAAGTTTACCGAATTCGAAAACTGACTAATGGAGTATGGGTTGTTACATGTATGCAGCAAAGGAGTCCATGTGTTGAATAATCCAGGTCGAGGGGCATCGAGGTTCGGTTAAGGGGCATCAGCAGTTGTAAACTTGCTAAAAAACTATAGTAGATACATGGTAGAGTGTGGATGCCAGTTATGTGTGTTGCTTACGCTCTCGTATAAAAAAAATGATAGGATCTTTGCAAGATAATCAAATATGTATAGTAAACTAAGCTAGATATTTCTATATAATGTATTAATTCATAGGCATTTGGTCTATTATTTGCTATTAAAATTATTTTAATTATAAATAAAATACTTTGCGAAATTGGTTCATAGACATCCTAAAGAATAATATTGTAAATTGATAATGGTGTAGTAACCAAATCATCTAGATAATTACTCTGTGATAGTTGCATAATTCTCTAATATATGATGCATCCTTCTTGTCTTTGGGTTTAAATCTCGCATGTTGATATTTCTTTTGCATGTCATTCTTCCTTTTCGATTATGATACGCATGGCTTTTCCTCGACGTCGTGGTTGTAGTGTATTCTTAGTCTTCTAGTACAATGTAAAACGTAAAGTTTAAGGAACGCTAAATTTGCAGAAATTTGGTTCAAATATGATTATTTTAAAAAAAAAAAAAGAATTATTACCTCTTTAATTGATAACCTTTTCATGGATTTGAAAAGTGGACGCAATGCTTCTTGATGTTCCTTAACCTTTTTATTTGCTTTCATTGTAGCTTGTGATTGTTGATGTTGGATCTCTTGTTTACTGTATGGCTTTTCATGATCCAGCATGCTTTTTAGTTCATACTTTTGTTCCAATTCATCATTGATATTATATATGTTGCACAAATACAGTTCTATAGCCAGACATGCCTCCTCCAACTATTCGAATTTCAAATATATATTTACGCCACAAAGTCATCACTATGTCAATTATGTCTTCTGCTATATTTTCCTGCAATAACTTTCGTTAGTTAGCGCATTTGTCGGGGTTTTTAGAAAATTGTATTTGGTATTAATGTGTATATATACCTTTCGCATCATGTGACTGGTTATCATCGCTTTGAGAGCCTATCAATGTCATCGAATAGAATGTCAAAGAATCGATCCTACAATAGTAAATGTCCCGGTTCTCGATTTATCTTGCGATTCTAATTCTAGCTTCAACACGTGTACGTATTTCAAGTATTAGTTTTACAATATGGATGTAATGTTTCTTGCACGTACAATACATGCATTAATATTTTTACCTTGGTACGGGTGATATTACGTCGCGATCGCATGTGTTATACCATTCTTCATTACTTGATTTTTCTTTTGTCTTTAAACCGCAATAGAAACATGTTAAGTAATACCACGTAGAGCCGGTACAATGCCAACTATTTGTGCCTTCTTGGTAAAAGTCATTCCTGTCATATACATTAATTACGTTAGCAATTGCCAACACTTGTGAATTGATTATATATTATTTTGTATTGTTCGTATTGATCTTACCAGATTTTCTTCATTGTGAATTAAGCTACATCCTTCTTGCAAGAGTCATCCTGTTATGAAAAATCATCTCCTCGATTGGTTTTGTTGATTTCCCTTGCAATCAATAAGCAATACTGGAAAGTACGTTCCATATCTGTTCATTGAATCTTATTGTCTGTTAAACTAAACATTATCATACAACGTAAATCTAACCATCCAATTTATAATAATAGAACAGACCAAATTAAAGAATCACCTTTTTCGCATTTGCTCAACTTGCGGTATTGGTAAGTCTACATATATTTTTGTTGCCATTGTTGAAGATAGACAATAACTTCTATAGATTTTTATTAATTGTTGGTGATATATATATATGATATTTATCAAAAATACCTTTTTTAAGTGAAATAAGTAAGGAATTACCATTAAATTTTTCGACGATAGTTGATGTGATTATAAGAACGATATATTTGTCCGTATCCTGTAAGAATTCGTCCCTTATTTGTCTGTGACATCTCCCCATAGTGTAACTCTTGTCGGTCCGCTATCCATTTTGTACTTATTAAGATCTCCCTTTTAATCGCCGAGTACTTAGTTTCGCCGATCCGAACTCGTTTTTGATATACCGACCAGTACTCCCATCACATCTAAATAAGAATATTGCAATTGAATTAATTAGTTGTATACAATATAAGAAATATATATATATATATATATATATATATATATTTTATCTTTGCTGAATTACCACGTAAAGCGTTTAGTTTTTGTTTTTCATGTTAATATCCTTCAAATCAAAGAAGAAACGAACTTATTCATGGGTATAATTTCTTTGTTCATAGTAATAGTGGCTACATGTGTCTTTGCTAGTGAAGCACATGGACAGATTTCCTTGAATAGGTCTCCGTTTTTCTCAACATCGATATTATGAAATTTGTAATCGCCACGACATTATGTTCCTTTAGCTCCTTGATATAGTATTTGTAATGATCGCTTGTCACGATGACATGAATTTGTTGTTCTGTTCATCAATCAAAATTAGTTGTTGTTTTAAAATTTAAAAATAACATTAATATAATGAAGTGACTTACGTATTTGTCTAGTAGAATCATATGGAAGTTGTATGACTCGTCGCTTTCTGTTTCTTTGGTATCCCATGTTCTTAGAATTCTGAAAGTTTGCACATCGGTGGCTTCTCTTTTTCTGTCATACTCCATTGTTCTATTGTTTGTTATTGATTTTTTTCTCGATTAACTTATGCTTCAACTTTGTCATGGTGATGGTCTCTTATATAGACATCCGATATCTATAATAAGTAAATAAATTCTAGAAGTTTCGATCTGGGAAATCGATTTCTATTACAACTCCATTACCTTTTTTATTACAATTCTAAGAGAAAGATTGTCTTAAAATAAATTCTAGAAGTTTGTGGTCCAGGAATTCGATTTCTATTACAACTCCATTACCTTTTCAATTACTATATTTATCATGTATGAAAGAGGCATTATTCTCTGTGTTTTTGTAAAGGGAAAGTATTAAGTTAGTTTGTCCTAAAAGCGTAGGACGTGTGTATTGAGATCATATATTGATGAATCTTTTTTTTTAGGGGGAATACTTATGGATCTAACTTGTTTCTTTGTGTAAGCGTAGGCCTAAATAGAGGATGATTCGGAAAATAATGATGAATGATTTGTGTAATGTTGTGAAATTTGTGTAATGATTTGTGTCTTTTTTGTATTTTTTGGTATTTGTATCATTGTTAGATCATTTCGGTTACAATGATGAGATTTGAACTGAAAAGAGTTGAGAACAACGTGTCTTCATGAACGTTGTACTAAAACATTTTTCTTCAATATGTTTTTGAGTTATGTATAAGTTAAATTTGTTTTTATAATCTCTTGTGGATTTTTCATGTTGGTAGGGGATCAACTTGTTTAGAATTTTGTTTAGAAATTCAATCTTAACAATGTAACTCGAATCCAATAATCGACAACTATATCAAACAAATATATTCTTTGAAATTTAAAAATAATGTAGAGAAGAAGTTTATAAACCCTTTTTTTTCTTGAAAAAAGAAAAAGAAAACACGCCTCCAGAATTAAAACAATAATAATAGTAAATAAAATTTTTGGGTACCTTACAAATTCATATCAGACTAACTTAGTATTTGTGATTTTAAAGGGGAATTGGTTTTTGTGTAGCACGAAATTTAATGTTTGGCAGCTTGCATAGTATTCTTGAAACAGATATTGTTTTCTCTGATTATCTTGGCCTTGATAAATTCATCATACAATTCTGTTACGGTAAGTACATCACCAGCACTCGCCACCGGTTCTTCACCCAGCCAACCATAGTCATATATATGATCTATGACAGTTATTGTTGATCCAATACGTAGTTTGATAATGTGTTCTGGTAAATCGTCAAACTGTGCTATATTTAGGAATTTAGCAATGAAATTTCTACCTTTGAATATCACTGGATGTCTAAGTTTCAGTATGTCTTCACCGTAATATTTCTGTTTATTATATTTGATTGTGCCTACGCTTTCCAGATTACTTTTAAATTCTTTTGAAGCAACATCCTTTGCATAATATAGTTTTGTCAGAATAAAAATTAGTTTTGAAAATTGCAAAATTAGTTATCATGCATGACGTTGCGATCTGATCAATCGATGGATCCTACGTTTCTAGCTTCATCAAATTATCGATGGATTAATTAAGTTTATTGTGAATAATCCTAGTGCATTCTAGGATTTGTCCTTGACCTTTCTTTGTCCACGATGTCCATAGTTACTGACGAGTAGCTAGCTTTGACTTTCCTTTATTTCCCCGTGAAGAAAACTAACGATAGATATTGAAAATTCATCCTTTGTCTTGTACGTATATAACACCAGGACACGTTTGATTCGCGGAAACACAGTGGTATTAAGAAACGTTCCATCCCGTGGCTGAAATATTTACGGAAGCATATTAAAATCAGGAAACTTAATGATCGGACGGACGCCTGTATAGAACTTATAACGAATCGATCCGCGCCGTAGGATGAAGAAATCGATAGTCGGATTTATCAGTCTACACACACCACTTATAATATAAAATTTAGACAACTTTAATTAGGTTGTATAACTCACAATCCTATTAGTCCAGTTTCTACATTTGCAGTTTAGTACACCTCTGTGTTTGAGCGTGATACGAATCAAAAAGAAACATCACAAAAGGTACCATAATACTGCTTTGGTATGTACGACAAAATGTATGCATATAAGAAACAATACTCTTAAAAGGAATTTTTTTTAAACATGTGGTTCAAGAGCATTCACGAATTATCATCTCCTCTTGTGAATCATTAGTTCCAAATTTAAAAAAAAAAGAGAAAAAAAAATAAAACAAAAAACTCCTAAACGGACTCTGATATATTGTTGGGTATGTTTGAATCTGATGATGGGACCGCCAGTAGCGAATGTCCATCAGGATTCATCAACCTTAGTTCGAAATGATTATTTCGATGTCTTGAAATACATATGCATTTTTGTATCATTTGGAGTTTGAAAGCGGGGTTATCTTCCAAAACTTTCTGAATTCTTCGTCGGCTTTGTATATTGTACCACCACTTTTTCGTGTATACTGTGTGTTGCTTCGGTTGAGATTAGGCAACGCATCCCTGTGCAACAATATTGTGCAGTATTTATTAAACAAACGATAAAACAGAGATAAATGTGGTATTTATATAATGACCTGGAGATATATTTTTCCGATTGAGTTACCTTCCATTTCAATAACCCTCATCGAGGTGCAGATTACGATGTCATCCTCTTTTGCATTGATGCGGAATCGGTCATCCAATTGATAAAGCGAATAATTTCGTAGGATTCGTAGTTTTGTTGCCCTTTTCATCATGTATTACCATTTCTTTGCACAGATCCCGGCAATTGTAAAATTTATTTTGTTGCAAAACGAATTTTCCCCTCACATCCGCAATATCCAATCCAGATTGTCATTGTTAGTATAATAAATAGAAAGGTAAGCCGAGCATATAAAGGCGATGGCCAGTGCTAACTGATAATTACTACCCCTAATTTAAACCAAACACATAATAGCGGAAAATTACCTAAGTTTTGGATAATTACCGCCGTGTCTTCTTTGTCGGTTTTGATCCCGAGTGCTAATGAGATCATGTATTTACGTATACATGAACTTAAATAGTGGGTATTTAAAATCAAAGTCTATGAAGCTTTCTATAGAGGTGGATTCTGTGAAGTGCAGATGCATGTCTCCTTGTATTGGTCTATAGGGTACGTTTTGTTTGCGAACTTCGAAGTTTCTTATAGATATGGTGTTATGTTGTTGTAGTCGTTCTCCGTGGTTGTGATATCGTGGTATCATACTTGCATGAATTTGATTTCCCTGCGTTTTGAATTTTCTAAAAATTGTGATTTTAACTTATTTGTAATATACGTAATTTAAATCTGCAGCACACGTATATTAAAAGTTAAATGGATTTTTTTTTTTTTTTAATATTTTTTACGCTTTACTTACGCTTGCATCAATGAGTATCATGTTCTGGGACCGCACCAATGAAAAAGTTTCGTTAAACGTACACCATAGATTTATGATTCTAACCCTAATCTCATGTGTGTAGACTCCTTCCTTCAGGGATGCTATAGAGTATGGATCGTCACTTCTGATATTGGAATTAGATTTTTTCTTCTTTTGGTTCGCCTCAACATCGGTTCTGTTTATGCAACGATTGGAATATATTAGTGTATTTTTGTATAGGATAAAACGAATATATGATTGTCGGAGAGATTTTTTGTGTCACTTACCATCACCACTGTCATCAATTTGATTTCTTTTGACATCCATCGAAGTTCGGCTACTGTGCTTACAGAGCTTGAAAACCAAAAAATTATGCGTTGTCTATAATTGTGGATGTGCAGCTCAATGCTCTTTATATAGTTTGTGATTTTCCTATTCCAAGTGTGCTTCTAACTCTTACCAAATCTAATAACTTAGGGTTGTATTTGGTTTTGAAACTCTTACCAAATCTAACAACTACGATCTACTAACTTAGGATTGTGTTTGGTTTTGTAAATTGGTCTGTTATAGGAAACAGTCAACAGTGGTTGGTTTTCTTCTCTAGTTTTTTTTTCTTTAGCAAGCTCAGCAATAAACGATCCAACTGGTATATACTGATCCATATGATTGGCTATCAATCTGGTAAATATTCAATTTGTAATTCCTAACTCATCTAACGTTGCGCAGTCTCTCTTATAAAAATTCAGTTGGTCGCTACTCACGTTTAATCAAGTTGAGGCAGCCATCAATAAAAACGAAAATTCAGTTTTTTTTTTTTTTTTTTTTTTTTTTTTTAGAAAATTACATCTCTAGAATGTTCTATTTCCTTCTAGAACATTACGTTATTCTAAAAATCAAAATACCATTGGACATTGTTGTTTTGTTTCTCAACTACAAAACTTTCTAATATCTAGGATGATGCTAACTATCCCAGTAACCAAATAATCTTCTTGATTTTATCCATGATGAAAAAATAATCTAAATTGAATATTATGACAGAATGCCATTTTGACAGTTAATGTGCATCGTGAATACAATTTAGGAGATCCCTTGGTGATGAATTGAGCTTCTTTAGAGTGTGGAATGTTTCAAAGCTGATCCGTATGAATGGCGATCCATACGAGTTATCAATATATCTAAGAACAATTTAATCTATTAATCTTAAAAATATCAAACGAATAATTACATGTCTATGTTATCATCATCTAACCCGAAACTGAATTTATATATCTTTGAATTGTGCTCGAATTGCCAGCTTCTTTCTTCCATTCTATAAACTATAAGATTTTGTTTGCAAGCTCGGATTCTTTCTTGATCCCAGCATTCTATCCACGTTTTCCGATATTCTTTACTTAATTTGTTCTTTGTACCGTAACAATTTTTGTTCTTGATTTCTTGTTACCTCTTGTTCATCTCGATAGATATATTCTTCATATTCTTTTATGTAATCTTCGGGTCCAAACTCACGGACATCGACTTTTTAATTCATGTTCTCTATATATTTGATCTCATTACATTCGCTATGAATGAGATAATTTGAATGTCTATTTCTTTGATTATTTTCTTAGTAAAACAATATTTGGAAAACTATAATGGTTCACCTTTTTCATGTTTTGAAGACGCTTTTCGAGTTCTTCTTCTTGATACTTGGTTTTTTCTTGAACTTCTCATCTATTAAATAGGCTTCAACCATTTTAGAGTCATAATTCAGTTTTGAGTTTTTGAATTCTCTTTACTTGTATCTCCGAGTGTCTTCCAAAGACATGAATTCATTAAACGTTATACCATTCAGGTCTTTGGGTAATTTTTGATACTCTATAAACTTCTTGAGTTTGTGTTGTTGGGTTTTCTTGTATCTTTCCATATACGTTGTAAACTTGTAGTGATCTTTTATCCATTCCTTTTTGTCGGATCCATAAATTTGAATAGGATTGTGCATGAAGAAATGCTTGTCATTGTATTCAGTCTCTTGCATCATTATAAAGGATCTCATTTCCTCATGGTCATCGGAATCTATAGGTTCTCTATAGGTTCTCCAAGGAATCCTTTTGTATGTTTTCTCTTGATTATCCATGGAAAACTTTGCATCCATATCCTTTTTGAATACCGGAAAGCATTGAATTAGCTTAATATTTATTTATTTTGTTTTGATTAAATTCTAAGAAAATTGTTACCTTTGCTAATGTCATTGCGGTGTAGTTTGATTCCATGGCATAATGTAAAGGATATATATCTTGTCTTGTGAAAGTTCTATAGTTGAAAGAATGGGTTTAGATGCACTTGAAGATGAACGTTCTTGGTATTGCATTCCATATTTCCGCCACATTTTCTGCCTTGTTTTCTGTCATGCAAGATCAAAATCTTAGTTATGTTCACTATAATTATAAATAAGGGTCTTATTTAATTAAGGTATTGAAGCATACCTTAACGTTAAGATTGCTTATTTGCATTAATTTGGATATCTTCACATTATTTAGGAGTGTTTCTGCTGCATGACCTTGAGCAATTACTACAGCTGTGTCCCTGTTGTCTGCAACAATTAGTTCTAATCTGTACGTTGGTACGGCTTGTGTTACCTTTTCTCTACAATGTATGCACCATGGTATTCTCTTACGCCAGGCATGATTACTTTTGCATTTTGGACAGGCATTGTAATACCATTTTGAACCTTTTACAATATCAACGACAGTTGCTTTGAATGTGAACGTTTCTCCCTGTTCCATTTATTTTCTTTACTGCTTAATTAATTTGTATATCCTGTAAATATGGATGTTTGAATATGCAAGTTTTTCTTACCGTATTATATCGACTGTGAAGGAATGTGTGTGCTTCTGCCAGGGATACTCTATTGCTGAAGAGTATTTTTTTCATGATTTCTTGTGCTTTTGGCTCTTCAAGCTCTTTGTATTGGACTCTTTTCGGCATGGTAATCTGTTATTTGATTTGAAAAATGTTAAGTGAAGATTTCGCAACATTAGTGAACTTATTATGATTGGAAAATTGTTACTATCAAATTATAATTGTTTACCTTGCTTTCATATCTTGATTTTTGTGATTGGGAGTGTATTTTTTTTAATTGTTGCCATAGTATATCGTTTGGCTTTATCGGACCTAAGAATTATATTTTCTTTTGCAGCATAAGAGGGTTTATATAGTTTTTTGGATTTCTTCTTTATGTAGGATTGAGATAGTTGGTTCTATGTTGCCTAGAATGTTGTCTTGATTTCCTTTTTTAAATAGGTTTGAGATAGTCAGTAATAGGTTTGAGATAGTCGGTACTATGTTTATAACGTTGTCCTTTTTTTAATAGCATTCCATAAATTAAAATTTCAATTATTAGAGTCTTAGACAATATTCTGGAATTGAATTTCCGTATTAAAGTTTGTATATAGTTCGTATATCAATTTGGGTAATCCGAGTGTGGTACTCATAAACATAAGCGATGTCGAACATGTCATTCGTCTCAAGTACCACGGAAGCTGAACACAACAGAGCAAGCAAAGAACGGATATTTGTAAGTAACTGACGACATGCGGTTCAAGCGGGGGTACAAAGTCTGTCAAATTTTCTAAATACTGATTGCTACGATAGTTACCTTAATGGTTTGGAATTTGAAGACGTACCAAATCACTCTATAATTCTAAGGGTAGGAAGCACTGTTACATTACTTACCATAGTATTATATAACAGTTTTGACGATTTAGGTTGACCAACTAAAAAGGTACTGCACTTATGGTGACAAAACTGTCAAAAAATTCAATTGAAGCCATCGTACTACATGGAAGATATGCTAGCATGAATCTATACATTCCGAGGAAATTGTTTTCAGTCTGTATTGAGGCTTTGCCGATCATATTATTCAGGGAACAATTCCCAATCAAGTCTGGATTGTAGATTATTTTATTTTCTTACAATGTTATTCTCTTCCAATAATATTCCATGGCAAAACATCTCAAAGCATGACACCAGCCAATGGTCAGATTTGTGATAAGTTATACATAACAGAATCGCATCGTTAAATATATCCTTCTATTCCCAATTCCATATCGGTTTTGTCATAAGTATTAGAAGAAATCGGTTAAAAGAAAAAGAAAATAGGTATCTAACCGTTAACTATTAGCAAAAATAATCTACTTTTGTAGTTTGGTTAAAAGTAAAGAAATAAAGTACTAATAATAAGAACAAAAAAACTTATTTTCTGTTGACTGTCGTTCTCGTGTCTAGTTACTCTGCCATCAATCTTTACTTGAAACTTTCTCATTGATTGTTTTGTCGAACATACCTTCACCGTTGTCCGTCGTTTCAGTTATGCTAGCTTCTGTCTCTTCAGTCTTAGATTTGTCTGTTGTTTCCACTAATGCCATTAGAGAATTCAAACCCTCATCGCAATAAGTTTCCGATTTAGCTGCATCATATTGTGTTTCCAGTTCATGATCATATTCATAGATATCTTGTATAGTTAGACTACCGAAAGTAAATGAACTATTGTTTAGTTTAAACTTGAATATGTAGGCAGCACCATAAAGATCTCAATTTCGGGTATATTTTCCGCCCAAGTTTTCCTGCGCATGAGTACCGTATAATGTTACTAAACCAAATAGAATTTACTATCCGATTGAGAAAATTTAACTACCGACGTACATTTACACGAGACTCGTAATACCGTTGTTGCATTAGCTTCTCCACGCTCTTTCCAAGCAACTTTTCAGCGTTTTCTCCCATTGCCACGAAAATAGCCTCTTCAAAATTGTGAGCAACCTTTAGGTCAAGTTTGTATTGGGGTTTGATATCCTTCTCCGTGATATATTTCCTGCATCTATTGCAAAACATGCCGTAATCCTGGATAACATATTTTTGCGAGCATGTATCACATGCCATGTAGTACCACTGGGATCCCTGTTTTGCGCCAACAATATTTGCTTTGCATGTAAAAACCATATCGATATTATTTCACATACACGAGATCAGGTTCATATAAACTTTAATATAAATCCTAAACAGCTAAAAACGTATGTCTTACATTGTTCTTTATGTCCCCTAACATTTTTTTTGCTTCTCCGATAGTTCTTCTATTCCTAAAAATCACATCTTTTTTGGTACACGACACTATTCTCCCAATACAATTTCTCTACTACTTGTGTTAGTGCACACTGCATTTCATTTCATTACGGTGTGTTAGCATTAATAGTTGTCATCTTATGTAGACCGTATAACGTAAAATTGAATTAGCTTGCTGTTTGTGAGAGATGTAACTTCATCCACATTTAGGTCCACATATACTTGTGTTCTGAAGTACTTGATACACGGTTTTCACTGTGAGCAGGACATTTTTATTAAATAATGTCTCAAGTTATACAATGTCCAATAAGCTATTAACTATTTATGTTATTAAGAATCTTTGCAGAATATATGTTTACCTATACGGTTTTTTTTTATAAACTATGGATGTTATTATCGAGAATCTTAGGTTTCCGATCACTTGTGAACAGATCGTCTGCGAAATCATTCGCGTGGCATCTCCATATAAAGTACGAAACTTTGTCTTCCTTTTTCGTTCTCTATGGTGATAAAACGCTTGTCCTTGCTCGGAATTTTTAAAAAGTAATTTGGAATTATCGACGTCATGGCCACCAATTTTCCCATGATATCTAAACAAAAGTATATATTAGATTGCCATTCTTTGTGAACCATAGATATGAAATCCCATAAAAAGTTTTATTAGTTCAGTACCTGAAAGATCTCATTTGTATTCCGAGCCTAGAGGGCATGTCTTCCAATTTCAACAAAGTGAAACGGTATCTTGGTATTGCGGATTCCTCGTTTAATATTAACCTAGCCTCGGTTATGTTTGTAAAATGCAACCTCCTCATCCCTGGCACCGCGCGATAGTTGCTGTCCAACCTCGATCTCATAGTTTTTAATCATCAGTATAACTTGAGGATGGACCGCACCAAGGAATCTGGGGTAAAGATTTGTGAACATTGTTCCCTGGATTTGATCACCCTTTTTTTTTAACAAAAAAAAAAAATAGTAATTGTTATTACAAATCCTTGTCATTTTTTTTTTTAAAAAAAACACAATTATAATGATGTAAACTTACAGCTTGATCCATCAATATAAAATCTTTGCTGTAAATTGCTCCGGTATTAGGGTTTTGTGCATCCCATATTCTGATGACCCGAACCATCAGAGGTTTTGATGACACTCCTCCTTTGCAATCCCGTAAAGGTTATTCTGTTATCTGCTACATTGCCTGTGTATCAACGTAATATTAAAGCGAAAGTTGTAATGATGCGTACACACTTGGAGGCAACGTTATAATATCGAATGTTTTTACTTACTCCGGTCTTCAAATTCTTTGTTTGGTGTTGAAGGGACCAACATGAAGTTGTTATTTGTGTTTGTGTTTGTATTTGCACTGAACATAGAAAAGATAATTGTTAATCGACCAATAATTTTAATATCAATTGGACATTAAGTACAATGTTAGACAAAAGATGAATGTCCACCACTATTTAAGGTGCAAAGCTTCTTGGCATTATTTCTTTGTTTCGTTTTGTAAAGTCTGAGTTCCATCTGAAGTTGAAGCTACAATTGTTAAATAAATCATAGTTTTTAAGTATGTCTCGTACACCAAAAAAAAGAGGAAGATGGAAGTGTACCATTGTCCGAGGTGCAAAGCTTCTTAGGAATATTTCTTTGTTACGTTTTGTAAAGGCGAGTTGCATACGAAGTTGTAGGGTTTAACACGAAGTTTTCGTTTGAAGTTGAAATTACACACGAACAAAGAGCAGTCAACCTAGTTACAATCTTTTCCATACATAAATAATTAGACACGGTAAAGCAATTTATTTTTTTAATAAAAAGAGGAAGATAAAAGAGTACCGATTAATCGAGGTGCAAATTTTCTTAGCATTATTCATTCCTACGTTTTGTAGAGGTTGAGTTTCATGTGTAGTCTCATCTTCTTCATCATCGGAGATCATTAATCCTATAGAAAATTATACACATTAGTTTCAATTGTGAATAACAAAGGATAATTGAAATAGGTTTATTAGCTTACGCTTGTTCTTTATTCCCTTGCTAGGTGTTGTAGGATTCAGCATTGACACATCGCTTGAAGTCGAGTCTAAATCTGTGCATATAGAAGGGCATTGTTAACTAATGACAAATAAGAATAGTTTCATATGAATATGTGCCTATAAAAGGGCATTGTTAACTAATGATTAATAATAATAGAAGTCGATCACATACGTTCAGTGATTTGTCCATCATCATCAGTATATCCTTCATGACTATGTAGCTCCAGCTCTCCTCGAGTCTCAAAGCATGTTTCCATGGTCCCCTGTTTGCGATTCAACATACGTTATTTACATATTTGAATTTTAAAAGAATTCACACACGATTAATTATCATCAAAACATTAGACTTAATTCGTGAATTAAACTGTGTTTTTCTTGAGCTGCAACTTTCAATCTTCTTCCCATTGTTTGGTGTTTATACTGGATTAAAGCAGATACCGTGAAAGCCCGGAAGGAACTTGTGCCTTTACCATTGTTACATGCATGGTTTATATATGCGCGTCTAGAAGTTGTTCTATAATTCGGAAATTTCTTCTTCTTTCCAGTTGTACCAATATTAGGACTCCTAAAGATACATAATTTTGGTAAGAAACATAAAGCTAACGTGTTTTTACTATTTTTAAAAAATTAGAATGTTATATTGCCTTGTAGAACATTCCGTTATTGCACTGGCTTTGAAACTTTTTACAAACTAAACCCAAATATTCTAAATTCAATCGATGACAAGCACTTTTTTTTCTGTTAAGTTCGAATGCGGTATTATGGTATGAGGTGTGTTAAGAGTATATTAAACTTAACTAAACTCTATTTCCTCAAGTACATTTAACACTTGCATTCTTTTCCCCGTCTCACACTTTTCGCACTTAAATACTTTGTATTGAAACTTGTGAGGTAAAATTCATATGAATTCATCTAGTGGTTACTTGCTGTCCACTCGAAGTCAATAACCCCAAATAAGAAAATCCATGGGAGTAGTCATTTTTTTGGGCGATTTTTTGAAATAAAAATCCAAACAAAGGCAATTTACTCTCAAAGGTTAGAAGATAATCTTAAGTCTTAAGAATGATATACCTTTTGTTTTATCCCTCGGGTAATTTCTTTCATAAGTTATCAGGTTGTAAACTTGTAATTCTCAGAATTTGTCCTCTGCCGATGGGTATTATGAATGAAAACGGCGTCTTAGGTTCAACTTCTGACGTACATGATTCTGAGTCGAGTATATAACATTGGATTTAAAATTTATTTAATTCAGTACTTTTGATGGCAGATGTCATTAAAACCATCCACCTAGAGTTGTTGTTCATTTTCCCTACCAAGTGTATTTGCATCACCTTGTTATAGAGTTATTGATTATACAAATGAAGAGCCATGATCAGAGATGCATTGGAAATATGAGTGTCGCAACGGGCATCTTCTATCAAAACTGATGTTATAAGTCTGAATTGAAACTGATATTAAACTGGTGTTTAGCACCTAAATAATTAGATATGAATCGGTAAGATTGAGGACAAAGGCAATGTATTAGGAAAGGAACTACCTGCAACAATAATATTGTGATGACATTATCTATAATTTGTGAGTCATTGCAAAGACTTAACACTGCAATGTGACTTTTTAATAAATTACAATAAAACATCCTGGAAGACAACATTAGTTGTCTTTAAGTCATCGATTTATCCTCCGGTAACACGAGTTATTCGTTTAGCAAAGGTGCACCTTGACAAAGCAACATAGAGTTGTCCATGACAAAAAACAGGGGTATTCAAGTCAATGCCAACATGTTTCACCGACTGTCCTTGAGATTTGTTGATCGTCATTGCATACGCCAACCGAATCGGAAACTGGCGTCTCAGCATATTTATGTTCAACTCTGAAAGATTGGGCTGGAACGATATCCTCGGCAACATCACTACTTCCCCGATCTTGCTCTTCTTTCCGTCAAAATTTTCGCTTGTATAAGATACTTCCGCGGTCGTCACCAACAACCTTGGTCCATTGCAAAGTCCGTCTGAAGGAGCGAGATTTCTCATAAGGATTATTGGACATCCAACTTTGAGTTGTAGTTTGAATAAAGGCATTCCTGGAGGGTTTAGATTTTGCAGAAATTCATTGCTTATTGGTGGTATCCTACCACTTTCGTCGGGAGTCAACCTATCAGCTGCTAGATATGTGTATGTATCTCCGTCCAAAAAATTTAGTGCCTCCATATTAATCTCATTAACATCATCGTTGCGTGCTGTGAGAATCATTCCGTTACTTAGTTCTTCCTCTCGAAACTTGTTAAGTAACATGCTTCGTCCCCTCTCAGTTGTGTTTTTGTGAGGCAAGGATAGAGCTTTGTTATTAGTTCTCTTGTTTTTACATACGTTTACGGTGATGGAAGATCAACTTTGTCAACTGGTTCGGAACCTACCTGTAAAACGTAAAATAAAATAAGAAGTTTCATGTTTATTCTGGTTCGGAACCTACCTGTCAGCGTTAGTGAGGTAGATACGGCTTAAGAGTTCAAGTATGGTAACGTTGTGCAACATTTCAAACATCTGTTTTTTTTCATATCCCAGATTCCTACTGTTGCTTGCTTGATTTTAGAAACAGGATCCATCAGTTACATAAAAATGCTTATTATAGAAAAATATCATTGAGATTTTGAATAAACCGAACGTCTAGGTTAACCGATAATGATTTGTCATGTTGATTCAGGTACGTAGTCTATTTCTAATACAATTTAGTTGCCAAGAAACAACTTCTTATTTTCCAAGTAAAAAGAAACCAATTTAATATTCGGTTCATTGACATTAGGAGGAAGATATATTGAGCCATCGGATGTCAATTTATGACATTTGGTACTTCTAAATCCATAAGTTCCTATCAAATTATGGAATTTTT
Organism: Papaver armeniacum; assembly: GCA_023531295.1. NCBI lineage: Eukaryota > Viridiplantae > Streptophyta > Magnoliopsida > Ranunculales > Papaveraceae > Papaver > Papaver armeniacum. The sequence goes on from JAJJWW010006835.1 coordinate 106,507, forward strand.
CTTTTAAATTAGCTGCAACTATAATCTATCATAATTCCGATTAATCGAATCTAAGATATATGCAGAGAGAGCAAAGATAGTTACCTTGAGTAAGAAATCTGCATACGTTTGATTTTCCGGTTCTTGCATATCCAGCCGCATATTCTTTGTGAGTGTCAAAACATTTATTTTATCCCATAAAAAAGATCTCCGTACGCACGCACCCACTATTTACGCCCTACCTCCATTTGGTATTCGGCAAAGTCTGCTGAAGTCTCCTCCCATAACGACAGTCACACCTCCGAAGTCATCATTCTTATTTTCATGAATATCCCTAGCAACTTTGTTTACCGCCTCAATACAATGCTTATCTTTGCATCGGCACCTCATCCCATATAATCAAAGTTGCTTGTTTTATAAATTGACTTCTTCTTTTTGTTTAGCTATCGAACAAACACTTTGGTGCTGTTATTTCTATTGGAATTTTGAATGTTGAATGTGCAGTACGGCCTCCCTCCAAAAGCAAGGATGCTATTCCTGTTATATGTGAATAAATGCAGTATATTAATGAACATAAAATCAATATAAGAAATGGTTCATCCGACTAAACAATGTTAATCACAGAATATTTAGCAATGGGATATATTTACCCGACGATGCAACTGTTAAAACAATGTTTCCCTTCAAACGGCAACTTGCAGCAATGGTGTTGTAGACAAATGTCTTTCCTGTCCCTGCACTACCATTTAAAAGAATTTGACCCCGTCTCCCATTTGTACGAGAATCATTACTGACTTTGAAAGCCGCACTTTGCTCCTCATTCAAGTTAGCAATATTTTGTTCAAATTTGTTAAAGTATCTATTTCTACCATAATTTGTTTATGCTCGCATATGTAACGATTTCCATGAACATCATCCCAATTAATCTTAGACTTAGGCATCGAGCAGAAATGCGCCATCTCCTTCCCTCCTTCACGCAGCAATTTATCAATCAGATAAAGTCCATAGTCTTCGATTTGTTCATCCGTTGGTTCTAGGATGCCAAATTTTTTTTTAATAATGTGATGTAAATCATCACAGATATGCATCTTAAATTCTCTCCATAACAATTAAGTTGATTTGGATTGCCATCTGCGAGAATTATCTTAAAAAGTTTTCTCATCGGCTTCCAGGCACAGCAGTTCCTGCTTCCCTCAAACAATATACAAATTCAGCGTCGCTCTCTAACAACCCAAGCTCAACGCATGCTTTTTTGTAGGTTGGATGTAGCACGCCATTCACAGTTCTCAGATGTTCAAACGACCGAGCGCCCGCCACAAGCGCATCAATAGCAATCTCAAATAGAACAATTCACCAGCGCTCGGAGAGACAAAGTACATCCTAGCTATCGCAAATCGTTGCTTCCTTACTTCCCATTTATCTTTTTTCCACACAAAATGCTGTGGAAATTCTTGATACGTGTATGCAGGGGCTTTGGGATTCTCATAGTTGTACTCGAAGTATGCCATCAGTTTAGATTTATAATTCTCAGCTGTCTGTGATACTCCTTCAGTCGTTGCTTCAGATTCATATACAATTCTCTGCATACCTTTAAGGTGTATTGCCAACCTTTCAACATGGGGCATTTCTCTGTGCATATGGTACCCAAACAGATGCCAAACGACTTTACGGGGACCTATGTACCTTGCATCGATGTATATTTGTATCTCATCAATGAGATCCAACTACAAATGTTGTTTTGTCATAACCCTTGTATATGTACTTGTTGATGTACTTGACTGCCCTTATCCCAGCACATACCTCGACGTTTATATGGCAATTAAACATCCGCAGCAGATGCGGGTTGTAAGGTACAACATCAATGTTGGTTGCCTTACGCCCACCGCGAACAACCACCTCAACGCCGTCATTCCTACGACGATAAATCGGATACCCACCTCCGTCCAAGCAAGTTGTATCGTTATAGCTCTTTGGATAATGTTTGGTACATTTTCCTTTTTTCATGCAAGGAGATTCTTTATTTCTGTCACCACAGTGGTCAAGTGGACCATGCATTTTCTAACTTAGTATCAAACAGGATCGGGTCACTCGCTCGTCGGGAAATTCTGGCGACACGTATCTATCTACACAGTCAATGTACGTATTTTCTGCGACTTCTCAAGATATATAAGTAAATGCATATGAGGCAATCCACGCCTTCGAAACTCAATGGTATACACGTGCCGACCACATCCCCAAATACTTTCTTTTCGAGTATCTCATCCAGCAACGCCTTTCTTTTCATCTCAAATACCCGCGCAACTAAATCTGGACGGTCAGATGCGGTCTGGTGAGGACCAAGTTCGTCTTGTATCTCTGTCCAGTTTGGATTAGCTGTCATGGTAAGAAATATATCTGGATGATGATTATAACGCGTTATTGCCATAGAGTCTTGATATATCTCATTCATCTGCCTTGGCCCCCCGAGCATGCGTTGAGGGCAAAACACATGGCGTACCCCACGATCCGGTGATATCCCATCCTCCTTCATCTTAATTATCGAACTGTAATTATCAGCACGTAGCTTATCCTGATTGAACCTTATCCATCCTAAACGGTTCTGTTCGGTCGAAGCCCAAGCATCCACCACGAATTCCTGGAAAAGTTTACACCCTCTTAGGATAGTGTTGTATTCCAGCACTCTAGGAAATAGATAATAACTATAAAAATCCATCAGTGATAGACTTTTATTGCTAAAAGCTTTAATGCTCTCCTCCCATAAGGTTAATTCGCAGCTCAACCCATCTCACCATAAGGAAAGAATAGCACATAATGAAGCGGTAGATAAAGAGGATGACATTCATTTATCCTGGTCATTTTGTGTCCCTGTTTCAAGTGTAATATGATATCGCGAGTCTTTTGAATATCGTTATCTTTTTCGGGGATGATAACGGACACTTCCTCTACAACCCAGGAGCGTTGTACCTTCGCTTGTCGGATTCTGAATTAAAATGCAAAGATACCTCCACCTTTTTACCGGGTTCATCTGGTATGCTCTCTAAAATCTCTTTTGCCTGAACATATTTGGGATATAGTGCATGGTTGGATCTTAACGTATCTTGTATAATACTCAGCACTTCACGTTCTAAGTCGGGATTTTTTCGTCCTTGTAAATCCAACGCTTTCTTCGGATCATATAAGAATAGGCTGTGCATAACTTGCCTCATTCTCCTTTGCGGGGACCAAAGAAGCGCTATAATGCCGCAGCTCTCCATGTATTGAAAATATTTCGGGTCCACCTCCCTTCTTAGCTCTATTGTCATAGTGGCATCCAAGACTCGTAAAGGCGTTTGATGAATTATATTTCCTTAAATTTTTCCTAAACAACTTCGAACATTGTCATCCCCTTCGAACAATTCCCTAAGAGGTTGAGGAGGCACACGTAGATCCGGCAATCTAACTTGTCCATCACGGCAGCACCTAGTAAAAACGAGATTTATCAAAGAAGAACAGCTCTTTCGCTCGTCGATCCAATGCAAAGCCCCGCAACACTTGCACTTTGAATATCCATCTTCCCTAGATAATGCCTTCCGAACTCATCCAACCCCGTGCGTCTTTTTGTAGTTTTTCTAACAGAGGATAACACCGGAGTCTCATTGAAGTTCATCATCATACGATGCATAGTAGTCCTGTAATCGTCCGACGATGTATCAGGAGGTGGAATAGACCTATCCAAAAGATTAGCCCCATCAAAAACAATGTACGTATTCAAAGTTTTTAATCTCAAATTAAAAAATAAATTTAAGAATTAGTATAATTACATATCATCGTCGTTTTCATGAGATTTCTTTGTTGAATCCACGTTCATATTCACAACTTCATCTTCGATACCCACCGCAATGAGAAATAAATCATCGAAACCAATAACTACACTTAAAATTGCAAATTAAAAAATATAAACTAAGCTAATTCGTAACATCGCAACAATATCTTAGATAACAAAGCTTGACTATGTCATCCATGTACACGATCACCGCATGACATCACTACCCATATACCGCACACGATATGTCGTTTCATCACCCTCATATTGACCACCGAATGGATCCTCTACAACTTTTCTCACCTAGTACGCTTACAAAGCTGTTACAACAATAATCCACATTAATGAAAGTTTTGTATATTATAATAAAACGACGTATTTTGAAAGAAATTTCACCATATTATTTTGTTTCGGTGTATTTCCACCAATTGAAACGCCATGTTGTTGTCCCATCACAACTTGTTTCTTGATTTGTCCACGTCTCGAAAGTATATTATTCTTTTCCTCCTCAGTCAAAGAAGCATACTGCAATTTTATTTTATTTTAAAAAGAGTGATCAAACAGAATAGCCGATGTTAAATAAAAAAATATAACAATTAAGAACTCACCAATGTTTCTGGCTGCACACGCACGCGTGCCTTGGGGACCAAATCCAATTTTGGAATTGTATGACATCACCGCAAGCGGGTCATTCTATCCATATCTGCTCGCTTATCTCTCACCCATCGCGCTTTCTGGGCTGCAGACCGTGTCTGAAAATTCGAAAGAAAAAAATATCGAAGCTAAGATAAAGTGAAGCACAACGTTTTTTTACATTTGAATCAATACATATAAGATACTTACCGAGGATACTTGTCTAGTGCTTTTAACTTTCGGCACAGGTTCCTTTTTGGATGCTCTATCGGCCTTTCTCTTTTCATTATACTTCTTATATTTCCTAGCCTGAATATTAAAAAAAAATAAAAAATTAAAAGCTGAATTTTAAAAACTAAGCCCACACAAACAAAAATATCAATCCATACCTTACTTTCCCGAGAATGTATTGTGTGGAAGGTTGTTGACTAAAAAAGTCGGAAAACGAAAAAATATATTTACTTAAGCATATGTGTATATACATATATATACGACACAATAACTAACTAAATAAACTGGAACTACATTTACAAATTCATTGTTCACCGAGTTTGTCTTTGCCTCTCCTCCCGATTACACGATGTCTATATTCTTTATCGTCTAATACAACTCCACCGCCTTGTGTTTCTTTGACGCATTAATTGTTCTTTACTCTGAGGTTCCTCTCCCAAATTAACTTCTCCACATGCCTGAAATATAGAAAAAATATAATATAACACAACCATTGCTCACAATTCAACTACTCAACATTGCTTTGGACGGTGTAACCATTCTCTAAAATGCATTCGAGTAAATAAATAACGTACTAACACGAGCATCGATGGACTATTTACATGCTCACCCTCATGTTGTTCTATTGCTTGCCGAGACCCTTCACTGCGAATATTTAATAATTCTTGTCGAGATTTTCACGCTCTTGTTCCTTTTCGTTCAAACGACGTACGGATTGACCCTCCGCTCTCCGGCCGAAAACCCATGAGACAAAATATAATCATACTTTTAAACACAAACTATGCATCCATCCATACACACAAATTGATTGAAAGAATGAAACCTCACCTTTTTCCTTTCTGCTATGAACTGATTTTCAGGCCGTGCATTGAACTGTAAAAACAAAACAATCTATTATAAATAATCAAACACGTTAATGTATATAAAAAAAAAACTCAACAATAATAATACTGCTCGTCACCTGCTCCGCTAATCTTGTTCTTTTAAAACACGCTCGTTGTATTCCCGTTGTTCTCTTTCCCGCCTATTATCCTCCTCGCTTTAGCCTTGCAATGAGTAAGTTTATAAACAATTAATGATAATCTCAATACAAATCAAATCTGTCTTGAATATTAATGACAACCATTCTATATTTATAAAGTTTCTGTCTTTCAATTTCAAGTTGTTGTTCAAACTTCAACATTGCTTCGCGCTCCACCTGCTCCTGTTTTTCCCTGTTACGCTGCCTCTTCTTCTCCTGCCTTAACCTGGCAGCCTCAGACTTTATCTGCAGTACACATAAGATGCAAATTAATCAAGTTCAGTTTCACGACAAAAAACACGTTAATGTATGGCTGAATATTTTTAAACAACTAATAATCTTGCTCCTCACTTGCTCCCGCCTCATATCTTCCTCCATTCTAGCCTGCAATAATACATAACTACAGATTAGTTGTATAAACAATTAACAGTAATCTTAATACATAGCAAATCTCCCTTAAATATTAATGCCCACCATTCTGTATTAAAAAAGTACCTGTCGCTCAATTTGAAGCTGTTGTTCAAACTGCAACCTTGCTGCACGCTCCACCTGGTCCTGTTTTTCCCTCGTCATCCCGCCTTTTCTTCTCCCACCTTAACCTTGCAGCCACAGACTTTGCCTGTAATACGCATAAGATCTAAATTAATCAAATTCATTGTTATTACAAACAATGTAAACAATCATATTTTTGGAACATACATTAATGTTTTGTTGTGGATAACTTTACCTTTTTTCCACCTTATTAGGTTTACAATTACGATAATGTTCTTTTGTTTTTTTCTCTTATATCATACCAATTCTTTAAACTTCTTAATTCTTAATTAAATTCTCAAGCAACTAAATAGTATGGCTAGACCGTAGAATACAACTGAGGTTAAAGCACAATGTTAAGTTGAAAAACATATACAATAGATAATTGTTTTGTTTATAAATTATTACCTCTGATGCAATCTTCTTTTGTGGTTCTCTTTTGCTCGTCATTTTTTTTTGAATTTATAGGTTGAACGTCTGAAAAGGATAAATTTGAAGATTGTGCAAATTCAACTTGCTGTCGCTGAACTTGAGAATCTGAAACTATCTGTTGTGCTTGGGTTGTTTGTTTTCCATCCTGCGATGATGTTCTCTTTTGCCTCTTTGAAGAACTGATACATAAATTTATTTATTAAGCAAACCGATTAATAAAAGCGTTAGAATTCAATGCTACATAATGAAAGACTAACCTCATGGTGTTTCAAATCAGTTGTTCTTCACTAATCCAAATACTTTGTTGTGATGCTGTACAAATTTCTGTTAAGCACTTTTATATAGACGCAAATCAACTTATATTAGGAAACCTATTTGTGTTTGTACTTTGGAATTTTCCAGGCTTAGGAAACTGACTTATATTAGGAAACCTATTGGTGTCTGAGACTTTGGAATTTTCCGGGTTTAGGATCTTGAATTCTATTAGAGTTCTTTTTCTTAAGATTTCCTATTGTTTTGTCTACACAATATAGGAAACCGAATTCTATTTGATTTGTTTCAATGGGTATTTCAGGTTTAGGAATCTGAATTCTGCAATGGAAACAAAAGAACGCATTAGTTTTATTGGTAAGCTAAAACTCTTGTGTTACCTGGAATACATCAGTTGTCATGGCTACTATTGGTGTGTGCCAGTTTGGAACATTCCCAAACATCTCCTACCAATAATAGTCTGTAATTGGACCCTCAGTAACCATAGAGGACTGAATCTGGTGTGAATCGAACACACAACCTTCCGACTTGGTGTCAGACGCACTACCATTGTGCCACAGACTCATATTCATTAATGTACGGTTTGAACCATGGAAGTCTGTTCAAAAAAAAATTACTTAAACATGTCAAAATCTAAAATCTAAAGGAAGAACGACACCGCTGCTTTTGTGAATCTACCAAGACATATCAAAAGAAAAGAAGGAAAAAAGAGAAGGATAGTCACAGTAGAAAACAACATCTCACGGTGCAAGAAACTCACATCTATTTTCAAGGTATATCCATCTCTCACGCAGATCATCGCCTGCCATCGCAAGATATTAAGAAGCTTCTTTTACATATTCAGGAAATCAATACGACTATTAGTTTTTGAATGCTTTACCGTTAGTTAAAAGACTTCAATAAGTATTTCCCTGGTGGGGCAGCCATGATTACTTGATCAACATCTAATCTCTGAACAACATGTTAAAATTTTTTGTCCTACAGAATTGTTTATGCTTAATGCAAGCATCCAGATGCAACACCGTTCAGCAATATGCAATGGAAATATAAAGGATTAGAGTACTAAACAGCCTCGCATTGAACAAAGTGCAATGGAAATCTCTTGTTCCCTGGCATCTGATTGCTTTATATTGAGAATAAAAACAGAAGGAATAGTTAGATAGATCTGCTTTACGGTTTACCTTGTTCTCTGTGGCAGCAGAAACTCCAAACCTTTGAAACCGAGTTACACAAAATCATAATCAATCTTCTGTAACAATCCAAATCTTCACAAACCTTTGAAACCGAGTTACACAAAATCATAATCAATCTTCTGTAACAATCCATATACGCAAAACACAAATTAGATTTACCTTTGAAAAAGAGTATACCAATGCAAATGAACATGGTAAGCATTTGCCAATGCAGCCTGAACCCGTACGCTGCTCTCGACTAAACAGCCAGCACTTACAAAAACATATGATTCAAATCACCAATTTCAAGTGATGCCTGGTTTCCTGAGACTGTAACCAAATTTATCCATATTGACATCACTCTGACTATCCTCGTAAGAAAGCTGAACTCACCAATTTTCCCTTACTTCAAGAAAACAACTCCCAATGCTAATAACAACGAAAAATACGATGTACAACCCTCCGTGAAAACTACACCAGGTAACGAATCTGCAAAAGCCCTACATACCTGAACGGAGGCATCATGAAGAGCGAGAGAGACTGAGATACGGACAAAACCACCACCTATTTTGTTTGCTCTAGACTAAACAGCTAGCACCTACAAAAAGGCATGATTCAAGTCAAATTAATCAGGTTGGATTTCACTGTATTGGTCATCTCTAATAACTCATTAGTTTCCAGTTAATCATCTTAAAGATTAACAGAAAAAATAGTAAAAAAGATATTGCAAAACTTGATTGCTTTAGTGTTTAGACTAAACCAAAACCATTGAGCTGATTGTAAACTAACCATACAAAAGATGCCACAATGTTTAAGAGAGATTATGAGCTTTTAAAGGATTTGAATGCTAACCCTTTCATGATTAAAATCTTACCTTTGATGTCTCTTTTAATATACGTTACGATGGTGATAAATCTAAAGAACGTCTGCAACACATGAGATGATTTTCTCTCAAAACGTTGTAATTCAAAAGCCACTGTAACTGTCAGAAATAGCAAGAATTTTGATTACCTGATGGTGTAACGATCACCAGAACCTCAATGTGGATTTCAGGTACATAAATTTTGATTGCCACCGTAACTGTCAGAAATAGCAAGAATTTTGATTTCCTTATGGTGTAACGATCACCAGAACCTTAATGTGGATTTCAGGTACATAAATTTTGATTGCCACCGTAACTGTCAGAAATAGCAAGAATTTTGATTACCTGATGGTGTAACGATCACCAGAACATTCGAGAAGACAGCATTGGAGACCATTTTCAGTGAGCATATGATTACATGTTTTGTATACCCCTAGTACCTATTTTCTACAGAATATACTATGGAAAAATCAATACCCTTATAATTTTCAATGAGATGAGTTCCTACCTGGTAACCTCCAGGATTTTCTTGCTTCCAGCAACCCCCGTAACTTGACAAAATGTCAATTCTAATTTATATAATTTAAAAAACTTAGATGAACCTCATATTGAAATTGAATGGTTACCCAAATTCCACCAGTACTAAATACATCTTCTTCTCCACCAACAAACAAAAATTTATATAATTTAAAAAACTTAGATGAACCTCATATTGAAATTGAATGGTTACCCAAATTCCACCAGTACTAAATACATCTTCTTCTCCACCAACAAACAAAATTCAGGACCTAATTAAGAATTTCTCAAATTATACCACCAAAATAACAATAATCAGGAAGGATTTAAAAGTCCAAAACATAGTTCCCTTTTCTTTCTCATGGCAAACAAAAATTTATATAATTTAAAAAACTTAGATGAACCTCATATTGAAATTGAATGGTTACCCAAATTCCACCAGTACTAAATACATCTTCTTCTCCACCAACAAACAAAAATTTATATAATTTAAAAAACTTAGATGAACCTCATATTGAAATTGAATGGTTACCCAAATTCCACCAGTACTAAATACATCTTCTTCTCCACCAACAAACAAAATTCAGGACCTAATTAAGAATTTCTCAAATTATACCACCAAAATAACAATAATCAGGAAGGATTTAAAAGTCCAAAACATAGTTCCCTTTTCTTTCTCATGGCAAACTAAATCAGAGAAAACCGAAAAGAAAAAAATTGAATGGTTGTATGAAACCCTAGATTTCTAATTCTGAAGCCATCAGAAAATCAAAAGAAAAGAAGGAAAAAAGAGAAGGATAGTCACGGTAGAAAAGAAGGAAAAAAGAAGGAAAAGAAACTCACGGTGCAAGAAACTCACATCTATTTTCAAGGTATATCCATCTCTCACGCAGATCATCGCCTGCCATCGCAAGATATTAAGAAGCTTCTTTTACATATTCAGAAATCAATACGACTATTAGTTTTTGAATGCTTTACCGATTAGTTAAAAGACTTCAATAAGTATTTCCCTGGTGGGCAGCCATGATTACTTGATCAACATCTAATCTCTGAACAACATGTTAAAATTTTTTGTCCTACAGAATTGTTTATGCTTAATGCAAGCATCCAGATGCAACACCGTTCAGCAATATGCAATGGAAATATAAAGGATTAGAGTACTAAACAGCCTCGCATTGAACAAAGTGCAATGGAAATCTCTTGTTCCCTGGCATCCGATTGCTTTATATTGAGAATAAAAGAAAGGAAGGAATAGTTAGATAGATCTGCTTTATGGTTTACCTTGTTCTCTGTGGCAGCAGAAACTCCAAACCTTTGAAACCGAGTTACACAAAATCATAATCAATCTTCTGTAACAATCCAAATCTTCACAAACCTTTGAAACCGAGTTACACAAAATCATAATCAATCTTCTGTAACAATCCATATCATAAAAACACAAATTAGATTTACCTTTGAAAAAGAGTATACCAATGCAAATGAACATGGTAAGCATTTGCCAATGCGACTGAACGTCGTACGTTTGCTCTCGACTAATGACTGACACTTACAAAAACATATGATTCAAATCACCAATTTCAAGTGATGTCTGGTTTCCGAGATTGTAACCAAATTTATCCATATTGACATCACTCGACTATCCTAAGAAAATTTGAACTCACCAATTTTCCCTTACTTCAAGAAAACAACTCCCAATGCTAATAACAACGAAAATACGATGTACAACCCTCCGTGAAAACTACACCGGGTAACGAATCTGCAAAGCCCTACATACACGAAACGGAGGCATCATGAAGAGAGAGAGGCGAGATACGGACAAAACCACCACCTATTTTGTTTGCTCTAGACTAAACTTGACTAGCACCTACAAAAAGGCATGATTCAAGTCAAATTAATCAGGTTGGATTTCACTGTATTGGTCATCTCTAATAACTCATTAGTTTCCAGTTAATCATCTTAAAGATTAACAGAAAAAATAGTAAAAAAGATATTGCAAAACTTGATTGCTTTAGTGTTTAGACTAAACCAAAACCATTGAGCTGATTGTAAACTAACCATACAAAAGATGCCACAATGTTTAAGAGAGATTATGAGCTTTTAAAGGATTTGAATGCTAACCCTTTCATGATTAAAATCTTACCTTTGATGTCTCTTTTAATATACGTTACGATGGTGATAAATCTAAAGAACGTCTGCAACACATGAGATGATTTTCTCTCAAAACGTTGTAATTCAAAAGCCACTGTAACTGTCAGAAATAGCAAGAATTTTGATTACCTGATGGTGTAACGATCACCAGAACCTCAATGTGGATTTCAGGTACATAAATTTTGATTGCCACCGTAACTGTCAGAAATAGCAAGAATTTTGATTTCCTTATGGTGTAACGATCACCAGAACCTTAATGTGGATTTCAGGTACATAAATTTTGATTGCCACCGTAACTGTCAGAAATAGCAAGAATTTTGATTACCTGATGGTGTAACGATCACCAGAACATTCGAGAAGACAGCATTGGAGACCATTTTCAGTGAGCATATGATTACATGTTTTGTATACCCCTAGTACCTATTTTCTACAGAATATACTATGGAAAAATCAATACCCTTATAATTTTCAATGAGATGAGTTCCTACCTGGTAACCTCCAGGATTTTCTTGCTTCCAGCAACCCCCTGTAACCCAGCAAAATGTCAATTCTAATTTATATAATTTAAAAAACTTAGATGAACCTCATATTGAAATTGAATGGTTACCCAAATTCCACCAGTACTAAATACATCTTCTTCTCCACCAACAAACAAAAATTTATATAATTTAAAAAACTTAGATGAACCTCATATTGAAATTGAATGGTTACCCAAATTCCACCAGTACTAAATACATCTTCTTCTCCACCAACAAACAAAATTCAGGACCTAATTAAGAATTTCTCAAATTATACCACCAAAATAACAATAATCAGGAAGGATTTAAAAGTCCAAAACATAGTTCCCTTTTCTTTCTCATGGCAAACAAAAATTTATATAATTTAAAAACTTAGATGAACCTCATATTGAAATTGAATGGTTACCCAAATTCCACCGATCTACTAAATACATCTTCTTCTCCACCAACAAACAAAAATTTATATAATTTAAAAACTTAGATGAACCTCATATTGAAATTGAATGGTTACCCAAATTCCACCAGTACTAAATACATCTTCTTCTCCACCAACAAACAAAATTCAGGACCTAATTAAGAATTTCTCAAATTATACCACCAAAATAACAATAATCAGGAAGGATTTAAAAGTCCAAAACATAGTTCCCTTTTCTTTCTCATGGCAAACTAAATCAGAGAAAACCGAAAAGAAAAAAATTGAATGGTTGTATGAAACCCTAGATTTCTAATTCTGAAGCCATCAGAAAATCAATCACCAAAATCTCTCCTTGGCTGTGATAGAAACTAATTAAAGAAACCTAATTCAATGCTTACCTCATTAGGATACAACAAATTCTGGATTCGACAGTCCCCATTAGCAGCTGCTACTTTTACAGAGTTTGAGAATGATGCAAGGCTAAAGAGAAGATAGGAGAAAAAGATTAGGGTTAGGTTTCTTCAGAGAGACGAACACGTTCGGCAGGAATTGTTGTTGCTTAGAATCGGTGAAGGAGACGGCAGGAATTGTTGTTGATGAGATTCGGTGAAGGAAACGAAGAAAAAACTCGAAAGCAGAAGACAGAGCGGAGGAAACGAAGAGGTTTTTTCCGAACGGTGGTCATTAAGAAATATAATCGACGGCCAAGGTGTACTCTCGCGGATCCAGCGATCCCGGCCGTACGATCGCATCTGGACGGCCGCGATTTGCCCTTATTTCCTCCCCGCCCATCCTTTCTAGGCCACACGATCGCCGAATCCGACGACACGCATGACGCGGACATAACCACCACTTTTCCATAATAAAGAGACTAGGTATCACGCCGGCCTGCGGCCGGCGCTCAACCTCTCGTCGATTTTTATGAAACAATATCTAAAATTTATATTATTTTTTAAAAAAATATTAATTCTAACAATAATATATTATTTTAAACAATATCTAAAACAATAACAGAATTGTACATTAATTGAAAATTCTAAGAACTTATATAGATTAATAAGAATAGTTAATAAAGTTATTTAATTATTTAATAATTGTGTCTGTTGGTGTAATTATAACTCCTTAAATTTTTCCTAAATATCTTTCAACGGTTGTCACCTGCCAGGGTTGCTCCGCGTCACTTGAAGTTTCGTCAGAATGCACATCAGGGTTGGGTTGTTTTCTTGTAGATGCTCGGGTTATCTGACAGTCGAAAAAAGCAAGAATTAAGTGTTGCTGCTGTATGTTGGTTTTCATTGTTGTTAGAAAGAATAATAATACCTTCATTGATTTTTTGGTGGCATCTATTTCCATAATTTCTTTTGCTTCAAAAGACATGATTCCCCATGTGAGTTTTGTCACTTCTAAGCGAAAGACACATGTATAGCCCTTTATTCTGCTCGTTATCTCTTTTTTGAATTCTTTTTGGGTTGCCTGCAATTAGGGGTTGTTATGTAACATGTTGCTCATTAGCATAAATATTGGTTTTTTTAGGCATTACCTTATTTTCTGTTGACATTTTTTGAATGTTGTTTACTTTCAATCCGGTTAGTTCCTCGCGTCTTTGTCCAGGTGTACCAATATCTCGACTTTGCATGTCTTTGTCTTTCACTTGAGTCTTATTAGCAATCTGTAGATTAGGTATATTAATAGGTTTGTTATTTAAAAATCAGTCTAAATTTGTTCTCCTGAATAAATTTAAAACGTTACCTTCTTTGTTGGAGAGGAAATTTGTTCGTTGCACTTTGAACATGACTTAAATCATTATTTGTTTGGTATCTTTCATCGCATCTTGGGCAAGCATAGTAAAACCATTCTTGTCTTCTTTTAAGACGTACGATTGTTGCAGTGATCTTTATTGAGTAGCGCTGTGAGTTTAATCAAAAATAGTTGAAGAACCAAAGATTACAGTGAGAGATATTAAGCATATAGCATAATCAAATTGTAAAGTAAAAATCTAGAACAAATAATCATTAAACGTTAATAATGCTTGGCACTGCTAAAAAATCTAAATATTATTTGAGATTGTCGTACCTTATTTTTCCCGTACAGGTCTTGTTTTTCCAGATAAGTTGAAGCTTTGGTTATGCTCATTCTACTTCTCTTTATAACTCGATCTGCCATCTCTTGTTTGTAATTGCGTGGAGATATTGATTGATGTGCAAAATGTATTTAAGTTTGTAAGCTATATATAGACCCATAGAAACTTGGATGTCAAGTTAACTGTAGGAATTCTAGGAAACTGGTTTGTTTTAGGAATCTGATGTATACGGGATAGTTTAAAGAATGTTCGAAGTTGTTTTGGTTTAGAGAACTTTGATATGTATGGAAACTTCTAGCGTTTTTTATTGAAACTAATAGAATTCGTTTTTCTGTGGAAACTTCTAGTGTTTTTAGTTTTAGGAAATCGATTTCTATCTGTTGTTAGGTATTAGGTCTTGTATAGAGTATGTACTTGTCATGTTTCGGTAGGCTTATGTGGTAATCAAACTTATCAACTGTACGTTTTTTTGGAAGGATATAAATCTAATCCAAGTCTCATCTCAAGCCGTTAACTTTTAGCGAGTATTTGTAATATGACTGGTGCTCCATGTTGTGATTGAAGAGTCATCATGGTGTGAGGAGCATGTGTATAAGCCTGTAACGGATCAAATGAAAAGTTCTGTAGAATTAGCTTCAACAATGGCGAAGTTTTGCCCTATACAGATCTTTGTTCCCCATCCAAACGGAAAGAACGCTAATAAGTGTAGGTAGTATTATCTCGACCCCAGCAGGAAGGCTGAGATCTCTAATGGTGAAAAAAGCTGGGATTCCAAACCAATTTTGTGCGTTGAATGAAGATCAGAATAACTTAGGTCCGTGTATATTTCAAGTTGATGCTATTTTTTATGAGATAAAGCAAAGTAGATTATTAAATGAAGCTGTAAAAACTATCCAATAAAATTCCTTAGTAAAATAAAACTGGCTATCTACGGCATTCTCCTATCTTTAATGGATGATAAAAAAAATATAGTAAACTGATTACATAGAAAATCAGTGAGATGTCTTGGCGATCTTCTGTTGGATATTATTTTGTATTTGTGTTGTTTGTTCTTGTTTTGTATAACCACCATTTTCAATGGTTCATTGCTTGTGGCGTTTGTGATCCATTGGAAAAATCTTCCTTTTTAATAATATGATTGGTACACCAACCTTCAATTGGATAACGTGACATGGGAATCCTGGGTATTCCAAATTGTTCAGAATTTCCTTGCGGCTATCATATTCTATTATTTCGTTATTGTATTTGGCTGTGTTTACATCTGAATCTGCACTTACGTATATGTGTTCGGCTAATGGCAGAAGAGACAATATGTGGCTGTTGATTTTCTCTACGTTTTCAGATGTATGCGTCACGATAATTGTCTTTTTTAGATATTCTGGATCATTAGTAGTTTCTTGTATGTATATCATGACTAATCAGGAGTGTTATGCATGCAGATCATGTTATGCATCTATGTTCTAGAGTGTTAATGAACCCTTCTTGTGTATCTTTTTAAAATTAATAGCATTAATATAAATTTAAAAGAGGACTAAGATTGTTCATGAATTATAAGAAAACTACTCAACGAATAACAAAAGAACATAGATAAGCCTAAGAAGTCTAGTTTTAATCTCATAATTCTCAATTAACCATATATGGAAACACCCCTTGGTAAAACGTCAGTGTCGTTGTAAACACCCTTTTTTGTCTCCTCCGTTGCACTTTGCAATCAGCACATCAAAAACATATGTCTTTCCCACCATTGAATCAAACAGCGATAATGTCTCTTCTGGTTTGTTTGCTTGCACCTTGTTGTAATGTTCTTTGACACTGCAATTCATGAATGTTTCTGCTAACTTGCCTTTGATCACAAATATTGTATTGGACGTGTTGTCTAGCACTATCAAATTCATCTTGTACCTATAGGAAAAATAGAAGTAGTAAGTTATTTAAGGTATATGTTATTAATCCACAAAGTATGTTTTATACATACACCGGATTTTCTAATGGAGATGAAGTTCTGCATCCAATGCAGTACGACCGATAAACTCCGGAATTATTAGGCGACTCTTTTTGCACAGTTTTTTCATTGCACCACCTGCAAGTCAAATAGTACCATTCTTTGCCCTGTTCCAGGCCATCTATTCTCGCCTTGCACATAAACGTTTTTCCCTGTTATTTTGTGATGTAAAAGTCGTTAAAGGTGATATGATAAACTGTGTACCGAATTATTACATCAAAATACATGTTAGTCGGAGTTAAAAGTACCTTGTTATTGGGATCACCTATCATGTTGTTAGCATCCAATAAAGATCTCATATCTCTAATTGGATTGATAAAATAATTGAACAGTTATGTGAACACTAAATTTTACTGTGTTGGCTTTTATATAGACTACGGAAGTTTGATTTTTGGAATTGTTATTGGTTTCATATTTATAGAGTATGTTTGTTAATAGGAAACCGTGCTTTGTCCATATTATTAGTATTCCAAGTCCAAGTATAATTTGTTCTGTTATTTAATCCTTTGGCTAAAGCTTCCATAGTTTATGTATTGCCAAAAAACACATTAATTTGATTGAAGAACTTGACAGTTATAACTGTAATTTTAAGCAGGGTGACAGTTTATGATAATTGCCAAAATCCATCATGCTCTTTAATTTAATAAGTAACTTTCAATATAAACTAATGATAATTGACATGAATTTGAAATTGAATTATAAAGAGTCTAAACTATTCCCAACATGTTTAATGCTCTCTGCCTCTCTATTAGGACTGTGTATGACCTATATGGCAATGGCAGAACATAGTCATTTGCGGCATTGTGTCCGTTGACTCGCAGTGTGCCTGGAATTTTATGTGCGGCATTGTGCACTAACATAAAATTCTCCAACGTCTTAGCTATGCATGTTGCACTTTGAATAGTTACAATTTCTCTAACATCTTAGCTTCTAACATAAAATTTAATTTTAAACAGTGGCTGGAACTGTCAGTTGAATTAGTATTTTTTGTGTAGAGTACATGAGACTGCCTTCATGTCAGTACACCTCAAATCGTACTCAATTTCAGTTCCAAGTAAGAACACCAAAATCTGTTGCCTTCACTGATTTCCTCCATCTTCTACTACGTCTTCTTAATACAGCACCACCAACCACGAATTCAAAAACACTATCTTTCTTCTCCCTGTGTTCACAGCCAAGACCAATAGTGATCAAATTGATTTCTGAATATATACTATGAACCAAGGATACCAAATAGACATTTAGTATTTGTTTATCAAAATAGCAGCGTTCCTCCTTGACATATACAAAATACATGTTTTAAGACTTTCTAGTTCAAGAGCACCAGTCATATGCTTGCTTCCTTTTTTTACCAAGATTCCAAAATACCAAAGTTTCGCCTAGTTACATTTACAAAATACCAACATTTTTCTAGGTACATTTACAAAACACCAACATTCTTCCTAGTTGATCTTGCACATGTTTCGAGTTCTATATGATATTGGGCCTCTTTGGATTCTTCCTTTTCGTGTGCCATATGCAACTGGTGATTTTGGATCTGCAGCAGGTCGTCGAATTTGTGACTTTAGATGTGTACTGTCTTGTCGAGTTCTACATGATGCATTTGTAATCGGATGGGCAGC
This sequence comes from Papaver armeniacum, assembly GCA_023531295.1. Lineage (NCBI taxonomy): Eukaryota > Viridiplantae > Streptophyta > Magnoliopsida > Ranunculales > Papaveraceae > Papaver > Papaver armeniacum. Next base: position 124,741 of record JAJJWW010006835.1, read on the forward strand.
CCTTTGTTTGTGGTTTGATTGTAGAATTTTATTGTAGTCACTGCCATTGGCATTGTTGTTTTCCTTAGGTAGTCGTGGGAAGCTTTCCAGTTTTATCAAGACAGTTGAAGCAGTTGGTCGGTGCCGCGTTGCAACATTAAATATGTTATCAAAAGTGTGCACTGGTAAATAATAATGCTCATTGTCACCACTGCTAGCACTTTCTTCGCCGCTTTTGCATTCTAAAGATGTTTTCGCCGTCATTGTTACCTGTCGTGAATAACAATGTGATAAGTGATTTGAAAAACTAAACATAAAAAATCAGAAAAAATAAAGTAAATCCATAATGCATCTATGATCGCGCATTAGATGGATTATGAGAATTCTCTTATAAACTACTATACATATAAGGTTTTATAGGATTCTTAACAAAATGCACACTCGAGACAATGATCAAATTCCAGCACCCAACTAAGTAATTCAAAGATGATGAATCAATTAAAAAAAACTGGAACATGCGTGTGCATAGTTTAAAACTAAACTAAGTAAGTATACACCATAAGCAAGGGCTACAATATGAATACAATATACTTCATGTTGAACTGAGAATACAATATTGGAATGCATATATGAAGTATACACCAAAATTTTTAAAACAGGTCAAAATTGATGCAAACACATAATAGAATGATGGAGAGAGATTGAAAATAACCTGAGGAACCCTATTTGTACCAAAAAATTAGGGTCTGATACACCTCTTTGAAGCACAGCATCAATCGATCTATACTAATAGAAATAGAAATTATAGAAGGACCTGATGTAAAATTATTGAAGAAATCTTTGATCTTTGATTTTATTTTGATTTTTTTTTTAGCTTCAGAAACAATCTTTGATACTGTAAATGAAATCAGCAAACCCTTTCATCGCTTATGTGACGACCAGCAAACAATCTTTAATAAAATAAATTTTATGTTTGGTAGGCGATAGAAACAATGTTTACATTGTTTGGTACGGTAATACACGTGTTCAATTCCTCTATACACGTTCTTCATATCTTCAGAAAAAAGTTTCCACGTTTACAATGTTAAAAAGTTTCCCAAATTGACGATGCTAGCCCATAACTTTTTTCCTGGTGCTTATACGAAAGAACATGTTTTTTGACGGATAGTAGATACTACAGGAACACAATGTGGGAAAAGCAATAGATAATCAATTTCATATGCACGGATTGATAGTAAAGGCAAGGACTGTGGGAGATAACTAAACTTGTTCTGGAAGTTGTATTCTGACCTGAATAATATATCTAAGTGAAGCTGGTTTTTAATTAAATTGTTCGCATTGGTACTAAAATAAGTAGTCCAGCTAATTCGGAAGTATGGGTTGTTACATGTATGCAGTAAGGAGTCCATGGGTTGAATAATTCAGGTCGAGGGGCATCAGTTGCGATTAAGGGGCATCAGCTGTTGTAAACTCGCTAAAGAACCATAGTAGATACATGGTAGAGTGTGGATGCAAATCGAATATGAGGTTGACCAAGAAGGTATTCATTGATAATCAAATATGTATTGCAAACTAAGCTAGCTATTTCTATATAATGTATTAATTCATAGGCATTTTGTCTATTATTTGCTATTAAAAATTATTTTAATTATAAATAGAATACTTGTGAAATTGGTTCTTAGACATCCTAATGTATCATAAAACTGGGACTCAGTTTGGCCATCAGTCTACGTGCGTTTCTCTTGCGTTTAATATAGTTTTAAGAACAAAACAATCTAAAAAACAAAATAATATGAAATGAACCTATCTAAGAACAATCTAATCTAATAATCTTAAAAATATCAAACGTTATTATCATTCATCCCGAAACAGAATTTGTATATCTTTGAATTGTGCTCGAATTGCCAGCTTCTTTCTTCAATTTTAAACACTATAAGATTTTGTTTGCAAGCTCTGATTCTTTCTTGATCCCAGATTTTATCCACGTTTACATGATATTGTTTACTCAGGTATTTTTTGAAATCCAACAATTTTTGTTGTTGATCTCTATTTACCTCTCGTTCAACCTGATAGATATGTTCTTCATATTCTTTTATGTAATCTTCGGGTCCGCGCCTTGGACAACCACTCCTTAATGCATGTTCTCCATATATTTGATCCGTTACCTGTTCTGTTATGAATGAGATAATTTCTCTGTCTATTTCTTTGATTATTTTCTTCTTTAAAACAATATTTGGAAAAAAAAAAATGGTTAAACCTTTTAATGTGTTGAAGACGTTTTTTGAGCTCTTCTTCTGGATACTCTATTTGTTCCTCAAACTCCTTCATTAAATAAGCCTCAACCATTTTAGAGTCATAATTCAGTTTTGAGTTAGCTGAATTGTCTTCTACTGTATCCCCAGTGTCTTCCAACGTCATGAATTCATTAAACGTTATACCATCCCAGTCTTTGGGTAATTTTTGATACTTTGTAAACTTCTCCAGTTCCTGTTGTTGTGTTTTCAAGTAGCTTTCCATAAACTTTGTCAACTTGTAATGATCTTTTATCCATTCTTTCTTATTTGATCCATACATTTGAATTGGATTGTGCCTGAACATATACTCATTATTGTACTCTATCTGTTGGTCCATTATAAAATATCTCATTTCCTTATGGTCGTCGAAATCTGTTGGTTCTCTATAGGCTACCCAGGGAATCTTTGTATATATTTTTTTTTGTTCTTCCATTTTCTTAAGACGGGATTTCCTATCAAAATTTAATATATATAAGATTACGAATATAAAATGACGCTATATATAACGAATTACTGGAATTATTTGATTGGAAAAATGTGGTACTATATAATTTTTTGAAATTATAATTGTTAATATATTTCTGTTTACCTTTCTTTCATATCTTGGACTTGTTGTATGTCTAGATCCACGTATACTCTGGTTGCCTTTGATGACCTAAGTTCGTATTTTCCTATTTTTTAAAAATCCAGTATTAGAATCAAAGTTGCATATGCCCATGAAATTGAATAATATGAGTCTTACCATTGAATTTTTCCACCTGCAGGCCAACTATTATCAGTATAATTTGATCTTATTTAGATATGTCGTCCCTGTTGATGATTTCTGTAGCTTGGTCTTCCGATAGTGTAATTTTTACACGCATGCCTCTCTTATTTTCCAAAATGATGTCAAACTTCATGAATCTCCTTCGCATTATGTTGACCAAATGCCCAATAATGTCTACATAAACATGGTGTCATAATGTTAGTTCAAAATCGGTTGTTAAGTTGATGGGTGGTTTCGAGGTGTTAACATTTATAGATACCTGTGCAATGTGTTTTATCCCCGCATCTCTCATGTAGTTCTTCAAATTCCGTTAGGCTGAAGCTGTACTTTGGGATAACTGCAAGACATTTGGCTTCTTTTTCCACTTGTACTTTTGTCAGTGTATTGAAAGAAAGCTTTCGATCCTTAGGTAAGGGTCATGTCACTTAGGAGATTGTATTTTACGATCCCAAAGTGTTTTAATGACACTATATTCATTTCTTTTAGCTTATCCATATGCTTTCTATATTGATTCGGTGTGATTGAACAATGGATTTGGTCGCCTGTTATCATTCATGTATTTATTATTATGCATATTTTTTTCAATGCAGGTTATCATAATATCAAATGCGGTTTTGATCTTCTTGTTTGGTCGATGAGGATCATGTTATAGCTTGTCTGGGCTCCGTCCTTGGATTCTTGATTTCCCATGTGCGTAGTATTCGCGACTTGATTCTTTCATCTATGAATTCCTCTTCCAAGCTTGATGACATACTAATTTGTGAAATCCTTTTAAAGATTACTTATTTGTTTTGTGTTATATGTTTTGCCTAGGCATCAGAAGATGATAGCAATTAATTAGTTTGCGATCCCAAAGTAAAAAAAAAAAATCGTTATTTTGCGTATATATGGAATTTGTATGAATTGTTACTTACCCTTTGTGTTTCTTTTGCGCTTTTTCCTAATTTCTTTGGGTTGCACTTGTTGATCTTTTGCCACTGTTGTCATTTGTATCATCATCTGCTATGTACGATATATTATGATCATAAACGATTTTACATCGAATTATTAATTCTAACAATAAGAACATGGAAATCTACAAAATTGTGTACTTACCTCCACGGCCCAGGGGATTTAAGCGTGTATCACATCCGTCTCTATTGTATTCTGATTCAAAGATGTAGAACAATAAATATTATTATCTATTTATTTATTTTCCCCTCATGTAAACATTAAATTCTTAAATGTTGTTTAACTTACTTTCGGTTGAAATACTAACGTTTGATGCAATGGCATGATTGATCCTTTGTTCTTGCTCATCGTAACTTGTCTCCATAGTATATTGTTTGGCTTTGTCGGACCCTAAGAATTGTATTTTCTTTTGCGGTGTAATGGGGTTTATATAGTTATTTACAGGATTCGGATAGTTGGTTACTATGTTTCCTAGAACGTTCTATTGATTTCCTTTTTTAATTTAATTCCACAAATTAAAATTTCCATGAATTGAGTCTTATAGCTTGTATATCAATCTGTTTTGGAAAAGGATATATAAGCGATCGTAGAGTATAAGTGATTGTAGAGTATATAATCAAGAGCAAGCAAAGAACAGATATTTTTAAGCAATGGTTAGATGCAGTTTAAGCAGTTAGGAAACAGATTCTTTATGCTTCTCCTCTTATTCGTATTTTTATTTTTATCCAAATTGTTCGTAGTTAGGAAACAGATTTATATAAGGAAACAATAAACGCTAATAACGACGAACGGATGTATATGTCAAGATCGTACGGCCACGAATTAATCTCTCGGCCGTTTTTTTTGTGCTTGTCAGTTGGCCTATAATTTTTGTTATTTTTGTTGCAGCTGCTCTTTGGATTTTGGTTGCCTATAATTTATGTTTGTGCTGTGTATGTTAAAATCTAAGGTCAGAGATAGTTCTGGATTTTGGGATGCATAAAAAAATACATATATTAACTAATGTTGTAATGAAAAAAAAAACAAAAGAATAGATAAAATGTAAACCATGAAGGTAATTCTGCCTGCATGATGTGCATTGGTTCAGAATACTTCGTCGTTATAGTCTTTCTATGAATTCTGCGGAATCAATGATTTGTACATCTATGAATTCTGCGGAATCAATGATTTGTTCTTGATAGTTATTTAACTCGAGATTGAATTTATACGTCTTTGAATTGCTTGTGACTTCCCATGTTCTTTCTTCAGCTTTATATACGATGAGATTTTCTTTGCATTTTTTAACCCTCTCTCGATTCCAAATTTTATTTATATTTACATTGGAATACATCACTTGTATCAGTTTTGTAAAGTTGAACATCCCAAGTTGCTGGTGGTATTGTACCCTTCTTTGGCTATCGTAGTAATGTCTCTCAAATTCTAGTATTTGCTTTTCAGATCCATTGTATGGGAAAAGACTCCTATTTGTATGCTCTGTGTATATTTGTTCCGTCACTTGTTTTCCTATGAATGAAAGCATTGCGGTGTCTATTTCTCTTAGTATTCTCTTCTTTAAAACATTATTTGGAAAACAGTAATTGTCTACTCTTTTAATGCTGTAGAGTTGTTTATTTAGTTCTCTTGCATTAGGCCCTAGATCAGATACCTGGTCTTCTTTGAAAGTATCCTGCAGTAAATATGTCTCGAGCATTCTACTGTCGCGTGTCAATAGATAGGATTCTGAATTTTTAATTGCATTATGTATTTCTTCATTGCTATTCAGTGCTAGAAATCGAGTAAAGGTGATACTGTTCCGAGCCTTATCTAATTTCTGGTATTCTATGAACTTTTGTAGCTCGAATTCCTGTATTATCTTGTCGCTACACATAGATCGTATCCTCTGGTAATGGTTTTTAATCCATTCTTTTTTAGAATCATAAAACTCAATTGGATTGTAATTCTTCATCTCGTAGTAGTGATCTTTGGTAATCCAAAATCGTTTCAATTCCTCTTCGTCATCGGTATCTTTTAGGGATCTAAAGATCCGTGGGCGCCGTTTGTATGGTTGCTTGATAGCGTTATGGTCTTCATTTGTCATGAGGTTTAGATTTGAGTTCTGTACTATCTTACCGTTGATAGTTTTTTTTCTCTTTCGATTGTTTTCTAAATCCATCTTTTCTATAAATAAATTTGGTTTTTGTGGGTTGAGATCGTCATTGTAATGCATAAGAATTCTGCTTGTCTGCAAACATATTTATAAAAAACTATAAAATTAGATGATTCCATTGGAACATACGTAGAAAAATAAGAGAAAAAAATACAGATAAGCGTACCTATGTAATTCTTCCACGCCCGGTACTGCAAAAGTGTTCTTGATAGTTGTTATGTGTATGCGATCGTGTTCCCTATATATAGTTTTCAAAGAACCCTCCTTAGTAAATCAGTGTCCAAAAATAAACTAATTCTGTATTAGCTTTCCTTTATACAGTCTGAGTCTGTTTAACTACTTTAAATAATACACCTAAAATTAATCTTCCTCGTCATCGAAATCCTTTAGTGCTGTACTAACGGCCGAGTGGAGCACATCACAAATCTACTGGTTGCTTGATAGCGATCTGGTCTTCATTTATCATGAGGTTTAGATTTGAGGTCCGAACTATGTTGCATGATCGGTCCCAAGTGCTTAGCCTAAAATTCATAATGCATTATAAGATTCTTAATTCATTATAAAACTGGGTCTTAGCCTGGCTGTGAGTATGCGAAAATTAACAAAACATTATAAAATTATCCACTCTGTCGTTTTACGTTTTTTATTAGTTTCCATCCTTCCTCTTATAGTTGAATGATGCTCTTAGAATTTTAGTTTAGATCAGGAAAGCTGATTATCAATCAAATGGAATATTTGGTTTTAAAGTATAAGTCATCTTTTTCCGATGTTTCACCTGGGATTCCTACTTTTTGTGTTAATTGTAGGGGACATTAATGAAAAGTAAAACAAATATGAAAAATAAAGTGTATTGATGAATCTAAGTGACTTGATCTACCAGTCGATCTATAAGTGGTGAATTCTAATAAATTGAAATATAAGCTTATATGTTTCTATGTAATTATTCGGTGAGCGTCATTGTTATGAATAATATGGAATTCTAAATAAAAGACTATGAATTAAAATTTAAAATTTGAATATGAAAACAAATTTGGATATCAAATTTCGAAGTCCAGTGAATATGTCTTAAACATCCTTGGCTTCAGTTTTCTTGGTGTAGCTGATCCTGTTGTTGTTCATAATGATAACCATCTTCATGGGTTCTTTGCTCGTTCCTTTTGAGACCATCTGGAAAAAACGTCCTGGATAAATCTTGTCATTGTCAACGTATATTCCCATGTTGTTTAGAATATGTGTTTTGCAATCTTCTGGTAAACATGCATAAGAAACTTTCACTGAAAACTGTCTTCTTTTAAGTGCAAATCCAGATGGACTTTCACTGGCAAATATACTACTTTCTTTGATTAAGAAAACCACTTTTCCAGCCATGTTGCCTGTTAGCACTTCGGCCTCAATTGAGGTTGACAAATCCTTAATCAAAAGTCTGGTACCTTTGATAAGTTTTTCGCTCTCTACGTCTGCTAACAACATGATTGGCATACCAATTTTTAACCGTATTATATGAGAAGGGAATCCTGGGTATTCCAACTTATTTAGAACCTGCTGACGATGGTAATGCTTAACTTGATCATATCTTTCTTCATTGTTCTCTTTTGAATCACTACTTAAATACGTATGTTCTTCTCCAGGTAAACGTGCCATCAAAAGATAATTGATCTTTTCCACATTTTCTATTGTATTTGTAACAATAATTCTGTCTCTTAGATATTCTTGGTCGTTAACGTGATCTTGCAGGCTTGGGTATGTTGCTTGGATAATCGTATTTAGGAATTCCTCTTCGGTCCTTAACTGAACTTGAGCTTGCTCTATATCAGCCGTGACATTGTCTAGATTATTATTAACATATGTTAATAGCTGCAATACGGGCTGCTCTCCTGGTTGTGCAATAACAAAAACAGTATAGTATATATATTATATGATGAATATAGGTCAATAACAAATATAATGATATAGGTCAATCTTAGCTATTCCACAAATAACAATGGTAAGTTCCACTATTCCTATTAGTTATGCGCATGATCATGAAGAATTTCAATCAAATTTTTAAAAATAATGGTAAAAGTTATGTACCTTGTTTTTTTTTTTCTTGTATTGTGAGGTATTTGTATTAGGGTTTGCGTCGACTGTAATGTTTTTCTTGTGTTTATTTGTTGCATTGTTGTTTTATATAGACGTATAGTTTTTATATAGATGCATTATTTACATGTAGAATAAGATTAGTCTAGCATCAGTGTCTTACCTTGGTTATTATTCTGTGTATTTTCTCCAGACATGGTCACCTGTCACAGTGTTCGTTAGAAATATTAGAAAGAGTAAAAGCATCCTGCGTACTATATATATTTTTCAAATAATTCTGTTAAGGAAATCAGAAGGTAACGAAGAGAAGCATACCTAGGGAATTCTTCTATGATTTGTCCTGCAAAAGTGTCTTTGATAGATGTTATATGTAAGCGACCGTGTGTCCTCATATATATATATATATATAAGTTTTCAAATATACTTATAAGGAAATCAGTTTACCAATAAAATTAAAATTCCATTGATTATCCAAGTAAAGAAATCATTTTGCTGTAATAACTCAATTTGTATTAGCTTTACTATATTAACTCACAGTATTTCCATAGTTCCAAATAAAGAAATCAGTGTTATTTCCATAATTCGTCGAGAGCATGCAGATTTTAAACATGGTAGTGTTCTTGTAGATGTGACACGGCATTGATGAAATAATAGAGAGGAGACAATGCGATTCGAACTTTTGTTTGTTGGTCATTCAATGTATCTTATCTTTCTATATGGCTCTATCTCTAGAGTCAACTGCTATAATAGTTGTTCTTTAATGGAAATCTATTGCTAATAGTCTACTACTACTTAGGGTCAACTTCTACTGTAGGTATCTTTAATAGACCAAACAGTTGAAACGTAAGGCAATAACAATGGTCTGCAAATTTAAAATTTCAAAGTTTGCATTTATGTTTCTTTGATTTTATTATCTCCCACTCAACGAAAAAAGAAATCTCTATTTATGAGTGTTCTCTACATGTGTTTCATCATCAGATAAAGTACCATGTTCATTTCAAGTTTTGTCAATGTACTACATCCCTTTAAAACAATTTTTGTTATTCACCCCTGTTCAAACGATTACGGGTTCGTCTTGTGTACTTTCATCAATTTCATTCTTCTTTGTTGTTTCGTCTGGGATGTCCACTTATTCGTAGCACGATGTTCATTTTAAGATGGAAATCCCATCGAAACAACAAAGAAGATGAATTTTGATCCCTGGGTTTTTGTTTTAGTCATTATATGAAATATATTCGGTTAGAGATTATCGGATTTTTCAATACGAGATGTGTTTTGAGTGGAGAATTAATGCTATGATATTCACAATAGCAGGAAGAAATCGTAGATTGTACCGCTTGTTTGTGTACATGTTGCGAGAAAGAAATTCATGGTCGTGGTAAGATTTAAACAATTAATTATCTTTCAAAATGGTAGATTAAAGTAATATCATATTAATACCAAAGTTATGTTTAGATATTAGAGCATTAGTCGTCTTTCGTATGTTCTCTTATTTGTCTTGATAAGCGATCTATGGCTGATATGGAGAATAGGGTAATGAGAGGAAGAAGAATAGGGTTTGTCTTTGTCAATCTAGTTGAGTGTTGCATTTTTGTTTGAATGTAGTTATAACTGTAATGTTAAGCAAGGTGACACATCGTAAAAGGTTTAAGTTAATAAGTAACTTTTGATATAAACTAATGGTAATTGACATGAAGTTGAAATCAAAACATTGGAATCCACTGATTAAAAGAAACTATTTCCAAAAGATTTAATGCTCTAGGATTGTATGGCCTATGTGGCCAATGGCAGAATCCCGTTATCAATAACTTCTATCGGAAATTGTGTCCGTTGTATTGCGAAAGGCTCGCAGTGTGCCTGGAATTTTTTTCTTATGATGCGAACGACTTGACCAATATTCTCACCTTCTATTATCTGCGCTTTGATATAATTTTTTCTAAATTTTACTATTGAAAGCAAAGTGCCCGTTCTCAGAAGTACTGGTTCTTCAACCTCTCTAATTACCATTATCATTGATCCAATATTCAGTGTCATGACGCGCTCTGGTATACCATCAATTTTTTCCTGATCGAGTAACTCGAGCATGTCCTTTGGAAATCGACTTATGGGGATTACATAAGGTAGCTTTACCTTAATTATATCTTCACCGTAAAACTTGTGCTCCTTGGATTTAATGTCTGCATCCTTTGTAGTGTCTGTTTCCTTATCGCTTATAGCTGGTACCTACATCATTGTGTAGAAATAATCATTAGTGTGTAATAAAGGATGTATAAGTATTATATGAATAAATAGTTTGCGATGCCAATGTTTGATTTTCTCTGATATTCATGAATCTTGGTAATACCTGAATGCACCCAAATTTTTGTTCTGATTTTCCTTTCATCCTAAAAGGATATTCATATGTATTATCTTTGTATCTGACAATCCATAAACTCTCTTCGGTTGTTTTTCTGAATTTCCATTGTGCTGTTCTTTCTTGGTCCCAGATTTTGTCTATGTTTGCCCTGTAATTCAGGCCTACTTCTTTCTTGAATCGTTCTAAACTTTGTGCTTGTCTTGTATTGAATTTCTTCATTCTTTTGTGAATCCATTTTCTGTGTGCTTGTCTATTTTTTTCTGGTCCCTTGAATGGAAATATTTGCATGCTCATATATTCCAGCAGTTCCGATTCTCGCAGTGCGCCATCTAGGAAGTCAATCATCTCCCGATTGATTCTCGCGCATTATTTCTTTTTTTGCAAACACTTTTGTTTTGAAACAGAAATTTTTAATTTTTCGGTGTTGTAGAGTTGTATCTTTATTTGTTTTTCATCACACCCATCTTTAGCGTTTTTGAAGGGGTCTATTTCGGTGAAAAATTCCATGTATGTGTACTGTTGCGATCAAAACATACACAATCAATTTTTCTCTCTAAAGCAATGTATGAAATCAAATTAAATCAAATGGTTAAGATGTTGGTACCTTTTTGCTTGTTCAAAATCCTGTTGTTTGTGCAAAGTAAGTATACGCCTTTGTTTCTCCTTCTTTTTTTTTTTTTTTTTTTTTGATAGGTATAAAGATGCTTTCTCAGGAGGTAGGCTTATATAAGAGCTAATAAACTTAAATTAAGAATCCTAGTTGTATTTGTATTGTGGAATTTTATATGTTTTAGGAATCATGGTTTTGTTTCTTTATATAGATTTCGAGTACTTGGTTTACCCTGATTAGAAAAAGAGAGAATCAGGTCATGGCGCTCGAATAACCATCGATCCCTGCGAGCCATAGAACCAAGGTTTCATTAAGTGAATAAAATTCACGATTAGGAACCCATCCATTAACAACGTTGTACTCAACAATGGGTTCTGTCATTGTCTTTCTGCTATGGGTTCTCCATTAGGCAATTTAAGATACAGATGTATACACCTAGTAACTATTTTCTACAGAATATACATTGTAAAGATTATGAATGAACTATGGAAAAATCAGTACCCTTATAATTTTCAATGAGATGAGTTCCTACCTAGTAACCTCCAGGATTTTCTTGCTTCTGATGTTTCTCGTAAAATCCTTCTAAACCAGCTTCCAGTAAGAAAGTTTTCAAATGCACTTCACATGGGAAGCCATTACTGGAATCTATTCCTAGAAAGAGGCACATGTTTCTGATTCTACATCGACCCTGTAGAAAAATCAACGAATCCCAATCAATACGATTAAATTCAGACAACTATATCGGAGAGGGAAAAAAATCCATCCTATCCTGATCCACCTTCAGGGCTTTGTTAAACTTGAGGTGTTTCAACTCCAGCTTAGTGCTCACCGAAGATTTGCTTGATTGGATGTTGAGAGGTGTAAAACAGAAAACAATTATATATCCTTAGTGCTCACCATTCCATATCCTTCGCATATTTAAACAAAGAGGCATAAACAGAAAACGATGAGTAAATTACACATCAATAAACTAAACACAGGTACTAATATCTGTATCACCCTTACCAGTGTTACCACCAATCTACTTGGAAAAAGAAACTATAAAGGATACAAACAGTTTGCCTACAGATATACAAAACTTTTAAAACGTAAAACAACATAAAACGTAATGATCAGAAAACACCAAAACCACATAACTTCTACCATCAATTTTCAATGCATAAAACTCCCATAAAAATGATCCACACGAACCAACAGAACAGTTCTTGGAGAAGACACTCTCTAAGTTAGACCCATGTCACCAAAAAGCAATAATTCTATCCCAACAAAACATTAAAAGCTAAGCAATTAACATTAATCAAGCTGCATCTAACAGATCTCATACCCACAATAGTTGGAGCAAGAGTTGCAATACCAGTGGGAGAAAACCATGCTAGCGTTCCTTTGAAAACCAAGCTGTTACATTTCAGAAGCTCACACAGTGCTTCGAAAGAGCTTCTTTTTGATTGAGAAACCATCAAAATATGTAATACTGGAAACTATATAGTGCATTAACAATCAAAACACACAATGGAGTTTCCAAAATTATATAGTTTCATGGCTCTCATTACGTGGTGCAACTCTAAGCTGTTTAAAAATTCTTGATGGTAATCCGAATCGCCTTGATAATTCTGTCCCTGCTTAGGTACTCATGTTTGAGTGTGATACGAATCAAAAAGAAACATCACAAAAGGTACCATAACACTGCTTTGGTATGTACGACAAAATGTATGCATATAACAAACAATTCTCTTAAAAGGAATTTTTTTTAAACATGTGGTTCAAGAGCATTCACGAATTATCATCTCCTCTTGTGAATCATTAGTTCCAAATTTTAAAAAAAAGAGAAAAAAAAAATAAAACCAAAAACTCCTAAACGGACTCTGATATATTGTTGGGTATGTTTGAATCTGATGATGGGACCGCCAGTAGCGAATGTCCATCAGGATTCATCAACCTTAGTTCGAAATGATTATTTCGATGTCTTGAAATACATATGCATTTTTTGTATCATTTGGAGTTTGAAAGCGGGGTTATCTTCCAAAACTTTCCGAATTCTTCGTCTGGCTTTGTATATTGTACCACCACTTTTTGTGTATACCTGTGTTGCTTCGGTTGAGATTAGGCAACGCATCCCTGTGCAACAATATTGTGGAGTATTTATTAAACAAACGATAAAACAGATAAATGTGGTATTTATATAATGACTTGGAGATATATTTTTTCTGATTGAGTTACCTTCCATTTCAATAACCCTTACTGAGGTACAGATTACGATGTCATCCACTTTTGCATTGATGCGGAACTGGTCATCCAATTGATAAAGCGAATAATTTCATAGGATTACTGTAGTTTTGTTGCCCTTTTCATCATGTATCACCATTTCTTTGCACCAGTCCTGGCAATTGTAAAATTTATTTTGTTGCGAAAACGAATTTTCCCCTCACATCTCGAAATACCCAATCCAGTTATGCTGTTGTTAGTATAATAAATAGAAAGGTAAGCCAAGCATATATTTTCTAGTAATAATATTTGGATAATTACCTGCCGTGCTGCTGTCGATTTTGTTCCCAGTGCTAATGAGATCATGTATTTCTGTATACATGAACTTAAATAGCGGGTACTTAAAATCAAAGTCTATGAAGCTTTCTATAGAGGTGGATTCTGTGAAGTGCAGATGCATGTCTCCTTGTATTGGTCTATAGGGTACGTTTTGTTTGCGAACTTCGAAGTTTCTTATAGATATGGTGTTATGTTGTTGTAGTCGTTCTCTGTGGTTGTGATATCGTGGTATCATACTTGCATGAATTTGATTTCCCTGCGTTTTGAATTTTCAAAAAATTGTGATTTAAACTTATTTGTAATATACGTAATTTAAATCTGCAGCACACGTATATTAAAAGTTAAATGGATTTATTTTATTTTTAATATTTTTTACGCTTTACTTACGCTTGCATCAATGAGTATCATGTTCTGGGACCGCACCAATGAAAAAGTTTCGTTAAACGTACACCATAGATTTATGATTCTAACCCTGATCTCATGTGTGTACACTCCTTCCTTCAGGGATGCTATAGAGTATGGATCGTCACTTCTGATATTGGTATTAGATTTTTTCTTCTTTTGGTTCGCCTCAACATCGGTTCTGTTTGCGCAACGATTGGAATATATTAGTGTATTTTTGTATTGGATAAAACGAATATATGATTGTCGAGAGATTTTTTGTGTCACTTACCATCACCATTGTCATCAATTCGATTTCTTTTGACATCCATCGAAGTTCGCCATCGTGCTTACAGAACTTGGAAACCAAAAATTATGCGTTGTCTATAATTGTGGATGTGCAGCTCAATGCTCTTTATATAGTTTGTGATTTTCCTATTCCAAGTGTGCTTCTAACTCTTACCAAATCTAATAACTTAGGGTTGTATTTGGTTTTGTAAATTGGTCTGTTTTAGGAAACAGTCAACAGTGGTTGGTTTTCTTCTCTAGTTTTTTTTTTTCTTTAGCAAGCTCAGCAATAAACGATCCAACTGGTATATACTGATCCATATGATTGGCTATCAATCTGGTAAATATTCAATTTGTAATTCCTAACTCATCTAACGTTGCGCAGTCTCTCTTTTAAAAATTCAGTTGGTCGCTACTCACGTTTAATCCAATTGAGGCAGCCATCAATAAAGTTTCGTATCTAGTATTAGGACTCTTAACAACGTGTTTTTTTTTTTAGAAAATTACATCTCTAGAATGTTCTATTTCCTTCTAGAACATTACGTTATTCTAAAAATCAAAATACCATTGGACATTGTTGTTTTAACAATGATGACATGCAGTTCAAGCAGGGTACAAAGCTGTCAAATTTTTTAACTACAGATTGCTCTGATAGTTACCTTAACAGCTTGGAATTTGAAGACGTACCAAATCACTCTATAATTCTAAGGGTAGGAAGCACTGTTACATTACTTAGAGATGTTGATATCAATTGTGTATTAGAAAAAGGGACTGCACTTATGGTGACAAAACTGACCAAAAATTCAATCGAAGCCATCGTACTACATGGAAGATATGCTAGCATGAATGTATACATTCCGAGGATATTGTTTTCAGTCTGCATGGAGGCTTTGCCGATCATATTATTCAGGGAACAATTCCCAATCAAGGCTGGATTGTAGATTATTTTATTTTATTTCAATATTATTCAAAATAAATTCCCAATCAAGTATTCGTAATAAATTTCAAAATAAAGGTTATGAACTATATAAAATGCCTATCCAATAATTTTAAATCTCTAAGCATGACACCAGTCAATGTCCAGATATATATTGGGACCGTGTTTAATTACATTGAATTAATTCACTGTTGTGTGTTTAATTGGATGGATCATAGTAGCCGGAGGGGGCCGAGTCCTACTGCCCCGGCGGTCCAGAAAATTAAAAGGCAGATGTAGTGCCCACATTTTAATTAGTGTGTTTGTTGGCCTGTGGCCGGCGCTCAACCTCTCGTCGATTTTTTTTAGATAGAAAATGGAGATTTACTTAAGTTTCTGTTTATTGTTAAATAAAATAAGAATCTTACATAAAAATAGGAAAATATCTCAAACAACCAAGATATGAAGAAAAGTTATCAATGAACAATAAACAAAATCAAAATCGTATTTAGTTAGTCGGGAGCATATTTAGTTAGTCGCGTCATAGAAGAACGCACCCAATATTTAGTTGGTCGTGTCATATTATAGTGTGCCAGTTAGTCAGGTCACAGTAGCGTGTTTAATTAGTTGGATCAAAGTAGCCGGAGGAGGCCCCTATTTAACATTTGAGTAGAGAATTAATGCTATGATATCCACAATAGCAGAAGAAATCGTAGATTGTATATTAATATTGATTTTAATACCAAAATAATAATGGACTTGTATAGTAATTGAAAATTCTAAGAACTTGATATATTAAAAACTGTCTCTCAAACCTTTTTCAAAAAAAAAAAAATGTAGCAATTTTTAAGAATAGCTATTAAAGTTATTTAATAATTGTGGCTGTTCAAGGCTTTATTTGTCGTACTTGCATCCGAGATTTGTAAAGTTGTTGGTGCAATTATAATTCCTTAAATTTTTCTTAAACAACTTTGAACGATTATCATCCAATGCGATCACATCATCCAAGACTTTATCTCCATCTGTATCTTTCTGTGGTTTGTAAGCTTCTTGGATTTCAACCATGCAAGGCTTCATATCCACCTGTAATGGTTGCTCTGCGTCACTTGAAGTTTCGTCATCAGAATGGACATCAGGGTTGGGTTGTTGTCTTGTAGATGATCTGGTTACCTGACAGTTGAAAAAAGTAAGAATTAAGTGTTGATACTGTTGGTTTTCATTGTTGTTAGGAAAATAATAATACCTTCATTGTTTTTTTGGTGGCATCTATTTCCATAATTTTTTTTGCTTCAAAAGACATGATTCCCCATGTGAGTTTTGCCACTTCTAAGCGAAAGACACATGTATAGCCCTTTATTCTGCTTGTTACCTTTTTTCTGAATTCTTTTTGTGTCGCCTGCAGTTAGGGTTAATTGTTGTTATGTAACATGTTGTTCATTAGTATAAATATTAATTTTTTTAGACATTACCTTATTCTCTGTTGACATTTTTTGAATGTTTTTTACATTCAATCCAGTTAGTTGCTCGGCGTGTTGTCCGTGTACCAATATCTCAGCTTTGCCTGTGCTGTCTTTCACTTGGAGTCTTATTAGCAATCTGTAGATCACGTATATAAATAGGCTTTTATTTAAAAATAAGCGTAAATTTGTTTTCTGAATAAATTAAAAACGTTACCTTGCTGTTGGAGATGAAATTTGTTCGTTGCACTTTGAACAGCAGCTTAGATTATTAGTTGTTTGGTATCTTTCATTGCATGTTGGGCAAGCATAGTAAAACCATTCTTGTCTTCTTTTAAGACGCACGATTGTTGCACTCATCTTTATTGAGTAATATTTGTTAGTTAATAATCGAAGAACGTTAATAATGCCTTGCATTGTTAAAAAGTCTCAAATCTCAAACTACGGTTAATTAGTATGAGATTCTGGAATGATAGAGATCATATGCATGTATAAAATATTATTTGAGATTGTGCTTACCCTATTTTTGCCGTACAGGTTTTGTTTTTCCAGATAAGTCGATGCTCTGGCTATGCTCATTCTATTCCTCTTTATAATTGTATCTGCCATCTCTTGCTTGTAAGTGCGTGTAGATATTGATGTGTAGAATGTATGCAACTTTGTATGCTTTATATAGATCCATAGAAACTTGGATGTCAAGTTAACTGTACGAATTCTAGGAAACTGGTTTGTTATAGGAATCTGATGGTAGAGTTTCAAGAATGTTCGAAGTTTTTCTGGTTTAGAGAACTTTCATATGTATGGAAACTTCTAGCGTTTTTTTTTTTGTATTTCCTATACTAATCGAATTCATTTTTCCGTGGAAATTTCTAGTGTTTTTAGTTTTAGGAAATCGATTTCCTATTAGGTCTTCGTTAATGGGCAAAGAAGCCCCAAGAAACCCAAGGGGTATACTCTGCAAATCTCTGTTTATGCACATAATATTTTCAGGTCAAGAGAAGCCATCACATTATTACTTACTTGGCATGTAATGAGTACAACTAATAAAATTGCAAATAATGTCAAGAAAAAGGAACTGTTCTTTTGAGATCAGCCATGGAACATATCCCATAGATGATATACCTCATTAACATTGAATGTAAATTAAGTTCAATTAGTTTCAGTTTAATCAAAAAAGAACGTGGCATGACTTTCATGGAAAAAATATGAGTCCCATCCCATGGTTTGATTCTTTTCATGATTGAGTTCAAAATATGCAAACCATATTTTAAATCTGATGACACGGATTGCTCTTAAGATTTTTTTAATGGTGATGCTTCTGACCATTCACTGAAATACAACATCCTGTACTGTACATGGGATTTAAGTAGTGATCGCACAGCGACACTGAAATTGAACATTAACTGAAATTCATCTTATCATTTTTGAAATTGAACATTAACTTAAAATACAAAGAATTTGAATTAGTTAAAATTGCCTTTTTAAATATATCATATCAGAATAGCTGTGCATAACTTGTTTCCTATCTTTAATGGATCGTAAAACTGGGTTTCAGCTTGGCCATCAGTCTACGCGCGCTTCTCTTGCGTTTTTTTATTAGTTTCCGTTGTTTCTCCCATTGTTCATCGATTTTGATAGGAAACTGCTTTCTGTGCATTATGAACTGCAACGGTAAACAACAGTAAGGATGTCACCTATCTCGGCAAATATGTCATCTTCTTCAGCTATATCATCTATGATGATTATTCTGGTCCCAATATGTAGTTTTATTTCGCGCTTTGGTAAGCCTTCAAATTGTTAGCATGCTCATATATTCCATCAGTTCTGATTCTCGCAGTTCGCCATCTAGAAAGTTCATCATCTCCCAGTTGATTATGCGCATTATTTCTCTTTGCAGCACTTTTGTTTTGAAGCAGAAATTTTTAATTTTTCTGGTGTTGTAGAGTTCTATTTTTAGGTGTTTTTCATCACAGCCCTCTTTATCGTTTTCGAAGGGGTCTATTTCGGTGAATCCTTCTAAACCAAATTAAGAATCCTAGTTGTATCTGTATTTTGGAATTTCAAATGTTTAGGAATCACGGTTTTGTTTCTTTACATAGATTATTAATGCTTGGTTTGCAAGAAAAACACTCGTTAAGAAACCTATTAAACTTTGAATCGAATCCAGTCCCAGAAAGAAGAACCACATGGTGCTTGTTTCGTTTTTCAAGATATCAGAATACCAACATTCTTCTTATAGACGTTTATCAAAATACCAAGAGCATCAGTCATATACTTGCTTCGTTTTTCTATCAAGAAACCAAAATACCAACATTCTTCTTGGACACATTTATAAAATACCAACATTTTCCCTAGTTGATCTTATGCATGCTTCGGGTTCTATATGATACTGGGCCTGTCCTGATTCTCCCATTCCGTGTACCATACGCAACTGGTGATGCTGGATCTGTAGTGGTTTGTCGAGTACATGATTGAATTTGTGTACCATACGATACCTTCGTTTTCAGTTTGGTATCCATTTTTTTGTAGTATACTTTGGGAATGTTTTTGTTGCCATTGCTATCGGTATTGTTGTTTGCTTTAGGTCTCTTTGGGAAGCTCGGCAGTCTTATTATGACAGTGTCAGCTGGTGGTCGGTGTCGTGTTGCAACACATGAGTTTTCATCAAAGTCAGCTGATAAATAATAGTGCTCACTGTCGCCGCTGCTACTACTTTCCCCCCCTTGTTTGCATTGTTGAAGTTTTATTTGTCATTGTTACTGTCATGAATAAACACATAAATACTTAGCTAAAATTAAATTTATGTATAAGTGTTTGTAAGTCGAATTTACGATTTATATAAGATAAATTTACGTATGTGAAGAAAATAGATTTATGGATATCCAAGTCCATAGCCTGTAATGTAATTATATTGAAGTTTCAAATATATTTTCAATTAATGGAAAAAGAAAGCTAATCGAAAAAATTTCACAACATCAAACTTGTAAACTTTTAAGGTTTTTTAAGGACACACTCGTCCTTCCATTTGAAATTTAGGTCTACACATTGATGTTTATTAATTTCTGATATGAATTTGTACACCCTATGGCAGCGCAAAAGTTTTTTTAAAATATATAATCTTCACTACTATTAGAACGATATCAAGTGCAGTCGAGAATCACACAATGAACATACACATCAGGATTCATTTAAAAATCCAAAGAAGAAAAATTAGCAGAAGAGATTAATCATAATGATTTAGTAACCTCATCATTCACTAAGAGCTGCAATTTGATGCTAAGGTTTCTGGTGGTAGAGTTCAGGTTGTGTAGCTGGTGACGGTAAACTGATATTAGGTGGTGTTGGACGTCCACAAAATTTAAGAGGTCCAAGAGCTGGTGGTGTATAAGAACAGGTGCGAGAGGAAGTCAACGGGAAGTACTTCTGGTGTATGGACATGTAAGATTAGCAAGAGAACTTGCTAGCTTTCAGTTCGATAATTAGTTCTGTTTATAGTAATTATATTTAGAGTACTCAGAATTATTTAGAGTACTCAGAATTATTTCGGAACATACAATATACACATCTGACAAAATCAATAACCAAACCCAAAACTGATTCAGGGAATTCATCAAACACTTAAACCACATGCAGTTTTAAAAATTTGCAGCTTCAAGAACAAATAAACTTCATTGATTCAATATCATATACTGCATGTATCCATTACGAACGACATAAATTTCCACCAAATATCAGTTTTTAAACACCAAACATTTTTTTTTTCGCAATATAAACTAATTAATATAAGTAATTTAGAAGAATCAGGATTGAAATCAAATCATCATAAATTTTTATCTACCATATGCATACCAATGAGTATTAGAAGTACTGCAAACCAAATTAGTCTACAGCGAAAGACAATTAGCAAAACCTAATCATCTTCAGTCATCCTGAAAATAACAGAAATATCCAATTTTGTCGAATTTGCTGCTATGTAAAAGTAAGTTGCACAAACACTATTGTATTGATAAAAACAAAAAAGAAGGAAAAGTTGCGTGATTGGTGTACCTTGTTGGTAATGTTTGATAAGCGAATTCGACCAGAGAAAGAGGCTGTTACACAAAAATTATTTAGAAAACGGTAGGGAAAGAGTCGATTTTCTTTTTTGGGTTTCTTATGTTTTTTTGTACTTTTGATCGGCGTTACCATCAATTAATATACATTGTTCTGCATGGTTGATACGTGTCGATATTCTTCCTTCAGAGTGCCTACACTTGTACACTGTTTTATATACTGGATTTGTTTATAGGAAACGAATTTACTTTAAGATAGTAAAGGAGGTTGTGTACTAACCTGGTGGTCTGATTCGTGTTTTGTTTCGACTTATAGACACGTACTTGGTTTACTTTATTTTGTGAGTGCAATTTGTTAGCGCTAATCCGTACACAAATGTACAATGTAAAAACACCACATATGTTATAAAAACGGATGTACCCACTCCCATGGCAATACATATTAGTTATGGAAGCTAAAGACAAACTCTGTGCCACAAAAAAAAATACAGTTATTCTTAGTGGTTTACGTTTGAAGCCGTGTACTTGGCTTAACTCTGTTCATATATATACTCCTAAGTAATAGCGAAATGCCACAAACCCAGCGTAGTGCATGTTACCAAATTCCTTAAATTTAACTATGGAGGAAAAATCAAAGATGAGAGTGGTTGTTATATTTTCCTAAAAACCATTCATGTTATCACCACTAACATTCAAGGAAATTTTAAAAATATTAACAGCAGACTCCACATTGTTCTGCATTATAGTTCAACTCAATGGAAAGGAGAAAGAAAACGGAAAAATACACAATATTGAATAACATAAGCTTTTGGGAGAGTTTAGACTAAACGTTACTTTGCATCTATTTCTTGTAGATCTCTAATTGGCGATTTTGTGCTGAATATTATTAATGATACGGTCTATTAATGGAAAATTGTCTTCAACTTGTAGCGTGAGACTGATCTTTTTGTATTTGTCTTGTTCGTTCTTGTCTTGTATAACCACCATCTTCATGGGTTCATTGCTTGTGGCGTTTGAGATCCACTGGAAAAATCTTCCTTGTTGAAACTTGTTGTCGACATATATACCTACATTGTGTAGGGCTTGTGATTTGCTATCTTCCAGGAGGCATGCATAGGAAATTTTAATTGGGAATTGCATTCTACTGAAAATTACTTGAGATGCATCATCGGCTTTAGTAGTATGCACTTTTAATAAGTCGATTACTTTTCCAGAATGTTTCCCTGTCAGTACTTGAGCTTGAATTACTGCACTCTGTAATAAGGTCACCCAAAGTCTTGTACCCTTATGAATTTCTTCGTAGTCTTCTAATAGCATGATTGGTACACCAACCTTCAATCGGATCACATGACATGGGAATCCTGGGTACTCCAAATTGTTAAGAATTTTTAAGGCGGCTATAATACTCTATCCTATCGTTATTGTATTTCGGTGTGCTTACATCTGAATCTCCACTTTCGTATATGTGCTCGTCTAATGGCAGAAGAGACATTATATGGCTATTGATTTTCTCTACGTTTTCAGATGTATGCGTCACGATAATTGTCTTTTTTAGATATTCAGGATCCTTCGTAGTTTCCTGTATGTTTGGATATGTGATGTTGACAACATCTTCTAGAAATTCTTTCTCAGATTTTAGCTGAACTTCATCTTGTTCTGTTATTGCATTAACGTTGTTGAAAAACTGGTTTATATATTCGATTAGGCGGGCAACGGATTCACCTGGTTTTTGGACAGTGAAACATGATTCATTAGTTATCAAAGAATTCATTAGTCAACAAAAATAATGAATATAAGATGACGCACTATGTAATGAATTATTAGATTAGAATTTTAAAAATTCCTTTGTATGTAAGTATTTTGAAGAATCAATGTAACAAAGATGTTAACATACCATGATTATTATCTTCGACCTGTGTAACAGCTAGGTTGTTAATCTCCATCGCTTGTAGTCCGTCTTCTTTTCCTGAGAAGTGATTTATGCAAATCTAGGTTTTTATTTATAGGTCTAATAAGTCTAATTTCTTTTAATTATAGTTAATGCCCGACGAAATTTAATGAAATTCCATATATTGGTATTCAATTTTCCGAATATAGGTTTTTAGTTTGTTTTAAATAAATAAATATATGTATAGGAAATATTGTGATTAGGAAACTGGTTTGTTATAGGAATCTGTTGTATAGGCGCGTGTAGATGTGGTTTAGATGTGGTTTCACAATTCTGGATACTGGTTTTTTATTTGATCCTTCGTCCTTGCTCATCGTAACCTGTCTTCATACTATATTGTTTGGCTTTGTCGGACCTAAGAATTGTATTTTCTTTTGCAGTATAACAGGGTTTATATAGTAGTTATTTGCAGATAGTTGGGTACTATGTTTCCTAGAACGTTGCATTGATTTCCTAGAATTGAATTTCTGTATTAAGGTTTGTATGGTTCGTATACCAATTTGTCTTGGAAAAGGATATATAAGCGATTGTAGAGTATAAGTGATTGTAGAGGATAAGGATACATAGGTAATCCGAGTGTGGTACTCATAAACCTAATCGGTCTTAAACTTGTCATTCGTCTCAAATAACACCGATTAAAAGAAACTTTTTCCAACAGATTCAATTCTCTATGTCTCTCTATGAGGTCTGTATGGTCTATGTGGCCATTGGGAGAATTCCATCATCAATAATTTTTATCGGAAAATATGTCCATTGTATTGCGAATGACTCGCAGTGTGGCTGGAATGTTTCCCTTGTGATGTCAACAACTCTACGAATATGCGCAAGCAGACGGCTTCCTTTTTGCCACTGGATTAGTTATCGGCTGAACCTTGTTTCGATTATCATTTAAGGAGATAGTTAGGTTGTCGTCAACTGCTTGGATGGTACATCGAGAACAATATTATCATTTAAGAAGTGGACTAATATTATCAATAGGTCTTTTAGATGCAGGGAAACCAATAATTTTATTGATGTTGTAGGTGTTGCTTCACCGAATATTATCAGTTTTAATCAGAAGTTTATTTTGTCCTTTTCAATGGCTCTATCGCATGCAGATCATGCTATGCATCTATATTTTAGAGTGTTCATGAACCCTTCTGGTGTATCTTTAAAAAATTAACAGCATTAGTATATAGTATATAAATTTAAAAGAGGACCAAGATTGTTCACAAATTAAGAAAACAACTTAACGAATAACAGAAGATCATAGATAAAGTCTAAGCAGTCTAGTTTTTAATCTCATAATTCTCAATCAACTATATATGGAAACACCCCGTGGTAAAAGCTCAGTGTCGTTGTAAACACCCATGACCCTGAATTTTCCTTTTTTGTCTTCTCCGTTACACTCTGCAATCAGCATATCAAAAACATATGTTCTTCCCACCATTGAATCAAACAGCGATAATGCCTTGTCTGGTTTATTTGTTATCACCTTGTTGTAATGTTCTTCGACACTGTAATTCATCAATGTTTCTGCCATCTTGCCTTTGATCACAAATATTGCACTGGAGGTGTTGTCTAGCACCATCAAATTCATCTTGTACCTACAGGAAAATAGAAGTAGTAAGTTATCCAAGCTCTATGTTATTAATCCACAAAGTATGTTTTATACATACACCGGATTTTCCAATGGAGATGAAGTTCTGCATCCAATGCAGTACGACCGATAAATTCCAGAATTATTCGGCGTCTCTTTTTGCACAGTTTTTTCAGTGCACCACCTGCAAGTCAAATAGTACCATTCTTTGCCCTGTTCCAAGCCATCTATCCTCACCTTGCACATAAACGTCTTTCCCTGTTATTTTGTGATGTAGAAGTTGTTAGAGGTGATATGATAAACTGTGTACCGAATTACATGTTAGTCGGAGTTAAAAGTACCTTGTTATTGGGATCACCTATCATGTTGTTTGCATCCAATAAAGATCTCATATTGCTAACGGGATTGATGAAATAATTGAACAGTCATGCGAGCACTAAATTTTATCGTGGTGGCTTATATAGACTACGGAAGTTTGAATTTTGGAATTGTTATGGGTTTCATATTTATATAGTTTGTTTGTTAATAGGAAACCATGCTTTGTCGATATTCTTAGTATTATGAATTTGTTCATAAACTTAAATCCTAGCTGTATCTGTATTTTGGAATTTGAAATGTTTAGGAATCACTGTTTTGTTTCTTTTTATAGATTTCGAATACTTGGTTTGCAAGAAAAACAGTCGTTAAAAAACCTATTTTCATTTATGGAAATTGTTTTGTTCCTTGATATTTATCGCCGCACTGTAATCGTCCCAAAATAACTCAATTTTGTATTGGGTTTCATATATTCAGTGTAGTTATTTTTTTTTTTAATTTTTTTTTTTTTGATAAATCAAACTATTTTGTTTACCGAGTACTTCAAATATACAGCCAAGAAAGGAAATCATTGTCTTTTATTAACACAATTTTGTTTAAGAAACTGAATCCTTTTTTTTTTTTTGTATTATTAAATTTTTTTATAGAGGAGATACAGAAGCCCCTGGTAGATTTTGGATGCTAGTTTTGTTCGTTGCTTATGTTCTCGAATAAAAAAAAAAAATTTGATAGGACACTGTAAGATGATCAAATATGTGTTGCAATTTAATCAAGCTATTGGTAATATAATGTAATAATCGATAGACGTAAAATTTAAATATATTTTTGATCCTCTTTTCATGATCTTTCTTTAAGCTATTGGAAATTGTATTCGATGAATGACGCTCTTCAATCCTCGCATGTTTACTATTACAACTCGGAATGTGAATCTTGGTATCGATATCTTCCTTTTAGATTGATCTTCACCAAGAATCTCAGCTTCAATTAGTTTTTCTGTTAATCTTGTGATTAGAAGAGGTTGGGTAGGATGAATTTCCTTGTGTATTCTTCTATTTACAACCATCACCATTCCCACCTTGAGTCTGACAACATGATCGGGTACGTTGTGTAACTCTAAGCTGTTTAAAAATTCTAAATGGTAATCAGAATGGCCTTCGACAACTCTGTCACTTTTAGGTATGCATGTTCTTGGTATTCGCTGTTGGTTGCCATAAAGATGGGTTACTTTAGGACAGGGTATTAACTGTTGTATTTTTTCTTATATATAGACATAGGTCATTGGAATGTATATTTCTCTTAATAGAATTCTAGATTTTTGTAGAATTTGTGTTTATTTTTGGAAAACACTCTATAATGTGTATCCTAGTGGGACAGCTACTCATTGTCCTATAATAACTCATTTTTGTTTAGGAATCTGAATTTTGTTAGTTTTTGTTTAGGAAACTGAATTTTGTTAGTTTTTTACCTTGGTAATTGTTCATGTATGTGGAGCAGACACTGATTAATTTTGGGTTATGTTTGTAGTTTGTATTTCGATTCTGTTGTTTGACCTTATACGTGCTTTGGGTTCTATATGATATTGAGCCTCTTTCTATTCTTTCCTTTCGTGTATCATATACTTGGCTAACAATATATTAGTTGGACCGAAAAGTTAAAAAAATACACAAACAAAAAATTTAAAAAATACAATGCCAAAAAATTAAAAAAAAAGTTCTACTGACAAATAATGATGTCACTACTTGGAAGTTAAAAAAATTCACCATATTGGCTTTTTTCTTATCAATATATTGGCTTTTTTCTTTTACGTGATTTGTCCATATAAAAGTTAAAAAAATTTAACATGTGGTTCAAGAGCAATCTCCTTTTGTTGATCGTTTGTCCGAAATTTTTTTAAAAAAAAAGAAAAAAAAGAAGGAGCTGAAAACTAATAAATGGACTTTAATATATTGTTGGGTATGCCTGGGTTTGACGACGGACCGCTTGAAGATCAAGGTCCATCACGATTCATCAAGCTTAGCTTGGAATGATTATTTCGATATTTTGAAATACATATGCATTTTTTGCATTATTTGGAGTATGAAAGCAGGGTTATCTTCCAAAACTTTACTGAATTCTTCAGCTGGCTTTGTATGTTGTTCCACTACTTTGTCTATGTATACTTGTGTTGCTTCGGTTGAGATTAGGCAACGTATCCCTGTGCAATAATATTGTAGAGTATTTGTTAAACAAACGATAAAACAAATGAACCTGGTATTTATATTATGATCTGGAGATATGTTTTTTCTGATTGGGTTACCTTCCATTTCAATAACCCTTACTGACGTACAGATTACGATGTCATCCACTTTTGCGTTGATGCGGAACTGGTCATCCAATTGATATAGCGAATAATTTCGTAGGATCACTGTAGGTTTGTTGCCCTTTTCATCCTGTATCACCATTTCTTTGCACCATTCCTGGCAGTCAAAAATAGAAAGGTAAGACAATCATAAAAAGATTATGGCTGTAGAGATCTAACTGATCACACCAAAAATCAGTTAGTCTGTTATTAACAAAGACTTTGATAGAAAGCAATATGTGCAGAATGTTTATTAATTTAATATTACCTGCCGTGCTTTTGTCGCTTTGGATCTCTGTCCTAATGAGATCGTGTATTTGTGTATACATGAACTTAAATAGGGGGTATTTAAAATCAAAATCTATGAAGCTTTTTACAGAGGTTGATTCTGTGAAGTGCAGATGCATGTCTCCTTGTATTGGTCTATAGGATACGTTTTGTTTGCGAACTTCGAAGTTTCTTATAGATATGGTGTTATGTTGTTGTAGTCGTTCTCCGTGGTTGTGATATCGGGGTATCATACTTGCATGGATTTGATTTCCCTGCGTTTTGAATTTTCAAAAATTCGTGATTCATACTAATTTGTAATATATGTAATTAAAATCAGCACACGCCTGTTAAAAGTTAAATTGAGATTTGTTTTTTTGAATGTGTCTTTTACGCTTTTACTTACACTTGCATCAATGAGTATCATATTCTGCGCTCTCACCAATGATTTTGTTTCGTTAAACGTACACCATAGATTTATGATTCTAACTTTGATTTCATGTGTGTAGACTCCTTCCTTCAGGGATGCTATAGAGTATGGATCGGCACAGGTCATATTGGTATTAGATTTTTCCTTGTTTTGGTTCGCCTCACCTTCAGTTCCTGTTTGTGCAACGATTTAAACATATTAGTCTATTTTTTTATTGGATAAAACGAATGCATGATTGTCATAGAGATTTTTTTTTGTCACTTACCATCACCGCTGTCATCCATTCGCTTTCTTTGGACATCCATTGAAGTTATGCTATTGTGCTTCCAGAGCTTGCAAAGCAAAAATTTATACGTTGTTTATAATTGTGGATGGATGTGCATCTCAATGGTTTTTATATAGTTTGTGATTTTCCTAAATCAATTGCGTAATTATAATCCATATTAGTGGTGATCCATATGGTAAATATTCATTTTTTATTCCCAACACAACTAATATTGCGTAGTTATGAATTCACTTTCGTCTACGTTTGAGGAAATCAGAGTGCTGAATCGGGCACGGGTTTTGGTAAATATCCAGGGTTTTAGTTAGGCTTCTTAAGGTCAGTAAGAAACGATCCAAGTGGTACATCCATATGAGTAGCGACCCATATGGTAAATATTCATGGTGTTATTCCCAACACAACTAATATTGCAGTGTATGTCTATGTTATCAATATATCTAAGAACAATGTAATCTATTCCTTGTCAAGAAAAAAAAAAAAAAACATAAAATGTAATCTACTAATCTTAAAAATATCAAACGAATCATTACATGTCCATGTTATTATCATCTAACCCGAAACTGAATTTATATATTTTTGAATTGTGCTCGAATTGCCAGCTTCTTTCTTCCGTTCTATAAATTATAAGATTTTGTTTGCAAGCTCGGATTCTTTCTTGATCCCAGATTCTATCCACGTTTACCTGATATTCTTTACTTAGGTGTTCTTTGTACCGTAACAATTTTTGTTCCTGATCTCTTTTTACCTCTCGTTCATCCCGATAGATATATTCTTCATATTTTTTTATGTAATCTTCGGGTTCAAACTTTGGACATTGGCTTCTTAATTCATGTTCTCTATATATTTGATCTGTTACTTGTTCTGCTATGAATGAGATAATTTCTCTGTGTATTTTTTTGATTATTTTCTTCTGTAAAACAATATCTGGAAGACGCTTTTTGACTTCTTCTTCTTGATACTCCATTTTTTCTTCAAACTCCTCATCCACTAAATAAGCTTCAACCACTTTAGAGTCATAATTCAGTTTTGAGTTTGCTGAATTCTGTTTTACTGTATCTCCATTGTCTTCCAGAGCCATGAATTCATTAAACGTTATACCATTCCAGTCTTTGGGTAATTTTTGATACTCTATAAACTTCTTCAGTTTGTGTTGCTGTGTTTTCTTGTAGCTATCCATATACGTTGTAAACTTGTAGTGATCCTTGATCCATTCCTTTTTGTCAGATCCATAAATTTGAATAGGATTGTGCATTAAGAAATGCCTATCATTGTATTCAGTCTCTTGCATCATTATAAAGGAACTCTTTTCCTTGTGGTCATCGGAATCTATAGGTTCTCTATAGGTTTGCCAAGGAATCCTTTTGTATATTTTCTTTTGATTCTCCATGGAAAGCTTTGAAACCATATCGTTTGCGAATACCTGGAAAGCATTGAATTAGCTTGATATTTATTTTTATTTTTGGTTAATTTCTAAGAAAATTGTTACCTTCGTTAATGTCATTGCGGTGTAGTTTGATTCCATGGCATAATTTAGAGGATATATATTTTTTGCTGTGAAATTTCTGTAGTTGAAAGAATCTGGGTTTAGATGCACTTCGAATACGAACGTTCTCGGTATTGCATTCCATATTTCCGCCACATTTTCTGCCTTGTTTTCCTGTCATGCAAGATCAAAATCTTAGTTATATATGTTTACTGTAATTATAAATCACGACATTATTTAATTTAGGTATTGAAGTATACCTTAACGTCCAGATTGCTGATTTGCATTAATTTGGATATCTTCACATTATTTAGGAGTGTTTCTGCTGCATGACCTAGAGCAATTACTACAGCTGTGTTCCTGTTGTCTGCAACAATCAGTTCTATTCTGTACGTTGGTACGGCTTGTGTTACCTTTGCTTTGCAATGTATGCACCATGGGATTCTCTTACGCCAGGCATGCTTCTTGTTGCATTTTGAACAGACATTGTAATACCATTTTGAACCTTTTACAATATCAACGACAGTTGCTTTGAATGTGAACTTTACTCCCTGTTCCATTTATTTTCTTTAGTGTTTTATTAATTTGTATACATTGTAAATATGTATGTTTGAATATTTAAGTATTTCTTACCGTATTATATCGACAGTGGAGGAATGTGTGTGCTTCACAGGGATACTCTATTGCTGAAGAGTATTTTTTTCATGTTTTCTTGTGTTTTTGGCTCTGCCGCTACTGTATTGCACTCTTTTCGGCATGGTATTCTGTTATTTGATTGGAAAAATGTTAAGTGAATATTGCTCAACATAAATAGATCAGTAAACCAAATACTAAGTTCCTGTATGTCTAGGTCCACGAATATGCAACTTTTCGAAAACCAAATGTTAACCACATATTTGTGTTTACCTTGCTTTCATATCTCGGACTTCCTGTATGTCTAGGTCCACGAATACTCTGGCTGCCTTTGATGAGCTAAGTTCGTATTCCCCTATTTTTAAAAATCTAGTATTAGAATCAAAGTTGCATATGCCCATTCTATAATAAAATTGAATAATATGGATCTTACCATCGAATTTTTCCACATGCAGGCCAACTATTATCAGTATAATTTGATCTTCTTTAGATATGTCGTCCCTGTTGTTGATTTCGGTAGCTTGGTCCTCCGATAGTGTAATTTTTACACGCACGCCTCTCATATTTTCCAAAATGATGTCAATCTTCATGAATTTCCTGCGCACTATGTTGACCAAACGCCCAATAATGTCTGGATAAACATGGTGTCATAATGTTAGTACAAAATCGGTCATTAAGTTGATGTGTGGTTTCGATGTGTGTAACATTTATAGATACCTGTGCAATGTGTTTTATCCCCGCATCTCTCATTTAGTTCTTCAAATTCCGTTAGGCTGAAGTTGTACTTTGGGATAATCGCAAGACATTCGTCCTCCTTTTCCACTCGTACTTGTGTGAGTGTATTGAAAGAAAGCTTTCGATCCTTAGGTAAGGGTCTCAGATCGATGATTGTATTTTGCGATCCCAAAGTGTTTTAATGACACTATAGTCTGTTCTTTTAGCTTATCCATATGCTTTTTATATTGATTCGGTGTGATTGCACAATGGATTTGGTCGCCCTGTTATCATTCATGTATTTATTATTATGCATATTTTGTTTCAATGCAGGTTATCATAATATTAAACGTGGCGTTGATCTTACTGTTTGGTCGATTAGGATCATGTTATAGCTTGTACAGGCTCCCTTCCGTGGATTCTGGATTTCCAGTGCACGTAGTATTCGCAGCTTGATTCTCTGATCTATGAATTCCTCTTCAAAGCTTGATGGCATACTAATCTGTGAAATCCTTTCCAAGAATCTTTTCGGGTTATATGTTTTTCCTAGACATTAGAAGATGACAGTAACTAATTAGTTCGCAATAAAAAAAAAGTTGTTTTAAACAACATGTTTCTGCCAGTTTTATCACCATCTCCATCTACTAAAACAACATGTTTTTTAGAGTGTGAAATTTGTGATTTTGTGTTAATATGAATTTTTATGAATTAGTACTTACCCCTTGTGTTTCTTTTGCGCTTTTTCCCAGTTTGTTTGGGTTGGACTCCTGATGCTGCCCAGCTGTCAGTTATATCATCACCTTCTATGTCTGACATATTATGATCATGAACGAATTTACATTGAATTATTAATCCCAACAGTAAGATAATAATTTAAACATGAATATCTTCCAAATTGAGTACTTACCTCCATGGCTTATGGGATCCAAGCGTCTATCACATCCATCTCTATTGTATCCTGATTCAAAGACGTAGAACAATAAATCTTATTTTTATTTTTATTTTTTATCCTCATGTAAACATTAAATTTCGAATGTTAAGAACTTACTTTCGTTAGGATTACTCTCGTTTGATGGAATGGCATCACTGATCCCTCGTTCTTGCTCATCGTAACTTGCATGAATTGTTTCCATCGTATATATTGTTTGGTTTTTCGGACCTAAGAATTGGATTTTCTTTTGCAGAATAACAGGGTTTATATAGTTACTTGGATTTCCTTTTCTATGTAGGTTTGTGATAATTGGTACTATGTTTAGAACATTCCACAAATTAAAATTTCCATGAATTGAGTCTTACAGAATATTCTGGAATTGAATTTCCGGATTAAGTTAAGGTTTGTATGTATAGTACGTATATCAATTTGTCTTGGGAAAGGATATATAAGCGATCTTAGAGTATAAGTGATTGTTGAGGATGCATACGTAATCCGTGTGTGGTACTCATAAACATAGTCGGTGTTAAACATGTCATTCGTCTCAAGTACCTCAGAATTTAAGCACAACAGAGCTAGCACAGAACGGATTTTTTTAAGCAATGATGACATGCAGTTCAAGCAGGGCACAGAACTCTCAAATTTTCTAAATACAGATTGCTCTGATAGTTACCTTAACAGCTTGGAATTTGAAGACGTACCAAATCACTCTATAAGTTTAAGTGTAGGAAGCACGGTTACATTACTTGGAGATGTTGATATCAATTGTGTATTAGTAAAAGGGATTGCACTTATGGTAACAAAACTGACCGAAGATTCAATCCAAGCTGACGTACTACATGGAAGATATGCTAGCATGAATCTATACATTCCGAGGATATTGTTTTCAGTCTGTATTGAGGCTTTGCCGATCATACTATTCAGGGAACAATTCCCAATCAAGGCTGGATTGTAGATTTCTTGTTTTTCTTTCAATGTTATTTTGTTTATTTATATCTTCCTAATAAATTTCAAAATAAAGGTTATGAAGTATAGATTTCAATAATTAAAAACCTCTAACCTTTGTCAATGTTCCTTTTCGATTTCTCAATCCCAACTCCCTCTTTACATTCCACGGCAAAAGACCTCAAAGCTCGACACTATCGAAAGTTTAGATTCGTGGTATGTAATATAGTATCGATGAACTTGACAAGACCAACTTCTAATGCATTGCAGCAAAACTTAATGTAAATGTGCAATTGACAAATAGACAACAAAGAGACAAAGGAAACCAAAAACTAAAATCTTTCATAAACTATGTCATTACGAAATTTTACACTACATTCCTCTCAATCTAAGATACTCAACACAATGTCAAACTCATAGAAAAAAATTATTGATCATGAAATATCCATCGATTTTTGTGGGGATCACCATTGACACATCGATTTTTTTTTTCATTTACCATGAAATATCCAACAATGTTGTATTACCTTTCCTAAATCCACCCAACTTAATTTTTCTGCAACACAATAGTTTAGGATGATTGAGTTGAAAATATGCAAACCATGTTTTAAATTTGATGACACGGATTGCTCTTTAGATTTTTTGAATGGTAATGTTTCTAACCATTCACTGAAACACAACATCATGTATTGTACTTTTAGTAACGTGGCTTGGTGTAATAAAATTTAAGCAGTGATAGTACACGCTTAAATTACTGTATGCTCTAGCCTTTGTGTCTGTTATATATAGTGTTTAAAGAACCCTCTTAAGGAAATCAGTAATAATTCATAGATATAAAACCAAAGTATATATCTAATCTTCTTTTTATGGTCTTCCTTTAAGCTATTGGAAATTGTATCCCATGACTGACGCTATTCAATCCTTGCATGTTTAGTATCAAAACTCGGAATTTGATTCTTGGTATCAAAATCTTCTTTTTGGGTAGCTTCAATAGCTTTTTCTGATATGAACATAGAGCCTATTAGAAGAGGTTGGGTAGGATGAATTTCCTTGTACACTTTTCTATTTAGAACTATCAACATGCCTACCTAGAGCCTGACAATATCGTCGGGTACGTGGTTGAGTGGTGCTTAAAGAAATAATAAGAAATTAAAGCATGTTTGTCATTGCAGGTCTTGGGTTACATTTTTTTTTGTCCATATAGGCTTCGTTTCATGTGTTGGACCAATTTTGGAACTCTTATAAACTTTATAGGGTCAATGCACATTTTCAGCATGGTTTCCCATTTGCTATTCCATTGAGATAGTCCAAATGTTTAATCTTGAAGAGAGGCAATGTTTTAACTATTATCTGGTCTTTGTTTATAGAGTCAATCCATATTTTCAGTATTGACCTAATTGTGTGTCTGTGTTCCTTTGTTAGAGGTACACGTGTTAGGGCTGAAGAGAGGCAACTTCTCCTATATAAGAAGACTTATTATAGTCACATCTGAATACAATCAGAAAACAAACGAAAATCATACACCATATTAGAATAGAATAGAAGAGAAGTTAGCATGTTCTCACTATGATTCTAAATATTTGGCTTCTCAACAAATTAATTGTATTTAGTTTTATGATATTCTATGAAATAGTCAAAACAGTATCATGGCCGTATTCCCTCTCATTTGTATCAGAAATCTGGTATGTTCTTCTCATTTTATTTGTATGTAGATTGTCAAACCTCTTCTCCTTTCAGTTTGTGATTGAACAGTAAGTTTGTTCACGGGCTGGATGACGATGGGTTCCCGTAAATTGGTGCGAACTTATGTACCAAAAGAACCCTAAAGTAAAGCGTAAGAATATATAAATAGATCACTCCAATCTTGAAGCAGGGAAATGGTGGTTGTGGAATGATGATGAAATTGCAGTTCATTTGGTTGTTTGTGGTTGTGAGTAATGGGAAGACCAGTTGTTAGGTGGTACTTGGCCTGGCAGAGAAAAGAAGAAGCTGATTGAACTGAATGAATGAATGATGTAATGATTTAAATGTATGCTCAGAAGTGCTGTTGCCATCGGATATAAGAACTATAGAGAGTATCTACTCTTTTTTGAATTATGTTGATGATAAGGTAAGTTTAGATGATAAGGTTTATCAAAACACTTTAAAGCATGTCATTGTTTCTGGATGGATAATTATGCTGATGGATTACCTTTTGGTTGTTTATTTTGGAGAGATTAGCTTTTTCCTATCTTTTTCATATTCTGCCATTGCATCAGATTAGCTTATTTTGGACAGTTTGCCTTGCTTATTGTAAAGAGTTATTCAGAAATTACACAGATCTGAATCGCATCGTTAAATATATCCTTCTATTCCCAATTCCACATCGGTTTTCTGATAAGTATTAGCAGAAATCGGTTAAAAGAAAAAGAAAATAGGTATCTAACAGTTAACTATAAGCAAAAATAAACCACTTTTGTAGTTTGTTTAAAAGTAAAGTAATAAACTACTAATAATAAGAAAAAAAGCTTATTTTCTCGTTGACCGTCGTTCTCGTGCCTAGTTACTCTGGCATCAATCTTTTCTTCAAACTTTCTCATTGATTGTTTTGTCGAACACACCTTCACTGTTATCCGTTGTTTCAGTTATGCTAGCTTCTGTCTCTTTGGTCTTAGATTTGTCCGTTGTTTCCACTAATGCCATTAGAGAATTGAAACCCTCATCGCAATAAGTTCCCGATTTAGCTGCATCATACTTTGTAGCATCACTGCATCCCGATTTAGCTGCATCATATTGTGTTTCCAGTGCATGATCATATTCATAGATATCTTGTATGGTTAGATTACCAAAAGTAAACGAACTATTGTTTAGTTTAAACTTGAATATGTAGGCAGCACCATAAAGATCTCCAATTTCAGGAAGATTTTCCGCCAAGTTTTCCTGCGCATGAATACCGTATAATGTTACTAAACCAAATAGAATTTAATATACAGTTCAGAAAATTTAAGGACCGTCGTCTGTTTACCTGAGACTCGTAATATCGTTGTTGCATCAGCTTTTCCACGCTCTTTCCAAGTAACTTTTCAGCGTTTTCTCCCATTGCCACGAAAATAGCCTCTTCAGAATTGTGAGCAACCTTTAGGTCAAGTTTGTATTGGGGTTTGATCTCCTTCTCCGTGATATATTTCCTACATCTATTGCAAAACATGCCGTAATCCTGGATAACATATTTTTGTGAGCATGTGTCACACGCCATGTAGTACCACTGGGATCCCTGTTTTGCGCCAACAATATTTGCTTTGCATGTAAAAACCATATCCTGACATTATTTCACATACACAGATCAGTGTCGGTTACTGGGTTGTTAAAAACTTTAATAAAAATCCTAAACAGCTTAAAACTTAAGCCTTACATTGTTGTTAATGTCCCCTAACATTTTTTTTGCTTCTCCGATAGTTCTCCTATTCCTGAAAATCACATCTTTTTTGGTACATGACTTACTATTCTCCCAAGACAATTTCTCTACTACTTGTGTTAGTGCACACCTGCATCTCATTACAGTGTGTTAGCATTAACAGTTGTCATCTTATGTAGACTGTATAACGAAAAATTGAATTAGCTTGCCTGTTTGTGAGAGATGTAACTTCATCCACATCTAGGTCCACATATACTTGTGTTCCTGAAGTACTTGATACCTGGTTTTCACCTGTGAACAGACATTTCTATTAAATAATGTCTAAAGTTATACAATGTCCAATAAGCTATTAACTATTTATGTTATCAACAAAATCTTGCAGAATATATGTTTACATGTACGGTTTTTTTTATAAACTATGGATGTTATTAACAGAATCTTAGGTCTCCGATCAGTTGTGAACAGATCGTCTGAAATCATTCGCGTTGCATCTCCATACAGAAGCACGGAAACCTGTTTTCCTTTTTCGTTCTCAATGGTGATAAAACGCTTGTCCTTGCTCGGAATTTTTAAAAAGTAATTTGGGATTATCGACGTCATGGCCACCAATTTTCCCATGATATCTATAAACAAAAGTATATATATTAGATTGGCATTCTTTGTGGACCATAGATATGAAATTCATTAAAAAGTTTTATTAGTTCAGTACCTGAAAGATCTGTAGTATTCCCGAGCCTAGAGGGCATGTCTTCCAATTTCAACAAACTGAAACGGTACCTTGGTATTGCGGCTTCCTCGTTTAATATTAACTTAGTCTCGGTTATGTTTGTAAAGTGCAACCTCCTCATCCCTGGCACCGCGCGATAGTTGCCTGTCCAATCCCTGATCTCATAGTTTTTAATCATCAGTATAACCTGAGGATGGACTGCACC
Organism: Papaver armeniacum; assembly: GCA_023531295.1. Lineage (NCBI taxonomy): Eukaryota > Viridiplantae > Streptophyta > Magnoliopsida > Ranunculales > Papaveraceae > Papaver > Papaver armeniacum. The sequence continues at coordinate 161,746 of JAJJWW010006835.1, forward strand.
AAGGAATCTGGGGTAAAGATTTGTGAACATTGTTCCCTAGATTTGATCACCCTTATTTAAAAAAAAAAAAAAAACACTAATTGTTATTACAGATCCTTGTCATTTTTTTTTAAAAAAAAAAAAACAATTATAATGATGTAAACTTACAGCTTGATCCATCAATATAAAATCTTTGCTGTAAATTGCTCCAGTATTAGGGTTTTGTGCATCCCATATTCTGATGACCCGAACCATCAGAGGTTTTGATGACACTCCTCGTTTGCAATCCCGTAAAAGGTTATTCCTGTTATCTGCTACATTGCCTGTGTATCAACGTAATATTAAAACGAATGTTGTAATGATTCATACACACTTGGAGGCAACGTTGTAATATCGAATGTTTTTACTTACTCCAGTCTCCAAATTCTTTGTTTGGTGTTGAAGGGACCACCATCAAGTTGTTATTTGTGTTTGTATTTGCACCTGAACATAGAAAAGATAATTGTTAATCGACCTATAATTTTAATATCAATTGAACAAAAGATGAAAGTCCACCACTATTTGAGGTGCAAAGCTTCTTAGCATTATTTGATGTTTCGTTTTGTAAAGGCTGAGTTCCATCTGAAGTTGAAGTTACAATTGTTAAATCAATCACAGTTTTAAAGTATGTCTCGTACACCAAAAAAAGAGGAAGATGGAAGTGTACCATTGTCTGAGGTGCAAAGCTTCTTAGGAATATTTGCTGTTACGTTTTGTAAAGGCAGAGTTGCATCTGAAGTTGTAGGGTTTAACATGAAGTTTTAGTTTGAAGTTGAAATTACACCTGAACAAAGAACAGTCAACCTAGTTACAATTTTTTCCATACACAAATAATTAGACACAGTAAAGCAAAAAAAAAAAATTTTAATAAAAAGAGGAAGATAAAAGAGTACCAGTGTCTGAGGTGCAAATTTTCTTAGCATTATTCATTCCTACGTTTTGTAGAGGTTGAGTTTCATGTGTAGTCTCATCTTCTTCATCATCGGAGATCATTAATCCTATAGAAAATTATACACATTAGTTTCAATTGTGAATAACAAAGGATAATTGAAATAGGTTTATTAGCTTACGCTTGTTCTTTATTCCCTTGCTAGGTGTTGTATGATTCAGCATTGACACATTGCTTGATGTCGAGTCTAAATCTAAATCTGTGCATATAAAAGGTCATTATCAACCAATGATCAATAATATCAGTTTCATATATAGAGTCGATAACATACCTTCAATTCCATCATCATCAATATATGCTTCCTCACTATGCAGCTCTTCCATGGTCTCTGCAGCCATCTCATATACGTTATTTGCATATTTAAAAGAATCCATATACGATTAATTATGATCAATCAAAACATTATACTTAAATTCGTGAATCAAACCTGTGTTTCTCTTCACAACTGCACCTCTTTTTCTTCTCATTGTTTGGTTGCTAGACTATATGGGATTGATAGCAAATTTCGTCGAAATCGAAGGTTGCAAGGAAGTTGTGTCTTTAACAACGTTACATGGATGTTTTATATAGGCGCGTGTAGATGTAGTTTCATAACTCGGAAATTCCTAACTTTTACGAATTATACCAATATTAGGACACATGAGTACACGAAATTTGGAAGATTTGAAGAGTTTATTATTGGTAACATAAAAACTCTCTTTATCTCTAGAACGTTCTATTGCGTTCTTTGAAACTCTTTGCAAACTATACCCAAATATTCTAAATCCAATTCACGATAGTATTCCTTATCTTTTTTGATTTGTATCTTAGTTAGGTACCCATGCGAAAAATAAGATACACACTTTCACAATGTTATTGATGGAGGTTGCATTTGATTAGTTTGACAACCAAGAACATGTCTTTTTATGAAGCCAGCATACGATAGCTTACATTTGAAAACATATCTTCCAGGCATATAAAACTGAAATAATAAAAGAGATTGTTTTAGGTAGCAACACTGTTATATGAGTCTTAATTCTAACCTACTTTTAAAGTTAATTTATGTTGGTATAGAAATCACCAGGAGCAGTTTATTCTGAGTATCCATGCATTATAGTATGCTTTTTACGTCTGTCATCTGTCAAACTCAGAAAATCATCCACTATTTTCCAAACACATCAGATGCCATTATTTTCCAATCACATCTTCTGGAAATCATTGGTTTCTCCAAATGTATCGGCTAGGCTTAAATTTAACTTTCTAAAAGAATAGGTCCATGAGTTCCTCATTAATTTAACTCTTTGAATGGTAAGTTTAAGCTTAAACAATGCATATTTATAATCTGCAACAACATCTGAATTTCCATTTCATCATCACAAAGAGACAATCTGTTAAAAATAAAGGCTAATGTTAACAATAAATTTCTTCCATATCCTATCATTATAGTTACAATTTTGCTTCGTAGAAGAACCAAAATACCTATTAAAATCATGGAAAAAGAAATCATTGTAAATATGTCAGCACACCATCTTAAAGAAACAACTGCGATTACATGAATGTGATTAAAAGACTACCTATAAGGAAACGGACCTGAATAAACTAAAAACTCAAGTGCCGATAATATATAATTTCATATATTGGAATCTAAAATTGAAAAATAATAAGGAGTTCAAGTATTAGTATTCTGTAATTAGAAAACATATCTGTAAGGACTCGACATTCTAATGCACAGACTTCACACTCGTAATGCAAATGTTTAATAAATCACAACAAAACATCCTGGAAGACGACATTAGTTGCCTTCAAGTGGTTTGATGTATCTTCGGTAGCACAGTTATTCGCCTTGCAAAGCGAGTGCACCTCGACAAAGCAACGTAGAGTTGGCCGTGACAAAAACAGGGTCTTCAAGTCAATGCCAACATGTTGCACAGATTGTCCTTGAGATTTGTTGATCGTCATTGCATAAGCCAACCGAATCGGAAATCGGCGTCTCAACATATTTATGTTCAATTCGAAATATTTGGTTGGAATGATATTCTAGGTAACATCACCACTTATCCGATCTTGCTCTTCTTTCCCGTCAAAATTTTTGCTTGTATAAGATACTTCCCGCAGTGCGTCACCAACAACCTTGTACCATTGCAAAGTCCTTCGGAGGGAGATAGATTTCTCATCAGAATTATCGGACATCCAACTTTGAGTTGTAGCTTAAATAAAGGCATTCCTGGAGGGTTTAGATTTTGCAGAAATTCATTGCTTATTGGTGGTATGCTACCACTTTCGTCTGGAGTCAACCTATCAGCCGCTAGATATGTATATGTATCTCCATCTAAAAAATTTAGTGCCTCGACATTAATCTCATTAACATCATCATTGCGTGCCGCAAGGATCATTCCGTTAGTTAGTTCCTCTTCTGAAACTTGTTCATAACACGCCTCATCTCCTCTCCAGATTTGTGTTTTTGTGAGGCATGGATAAAGCTTTCTTATTAGTTACGTCTGTTTTTACATACGTTGACAGCCGATGGAAGAGTAACTCTGTCAATCGGTTCGTAACCGACCTGTAGAATGTAAAATAAGATAAGAAGTTCAATATATGTTTATCTAGCAAGTACAAAACTAACATCAAAAAAGAACCTTTAACTCTGAACTGAAGACGCACATATGAACTATATAGATTGGCACATTTTGAATTCAACTAATTTAATGCATGGAAAACAATTTAAAATTTTAAACAGATTAAAATCAAATGAAATTGGTAAAACAATTCATTTCTCAATTTATAATTCGGCTGTGGTAATGCCATTTCAACTTGATTTCCTTACTACATTATACTATACATTCTGATTCAATGCATACAGTAAAAACTAAAATTTTAAATTGTAAAACTGGTACTCTAATAAGACATGGATGACATAGCAGATGTTGTGTGCAGTATAAGTGAGGTGGATGGCTGCAGAGATTTAGGACATTAACTTTGTAGATTATATCAACCCTCTTTTTTTTTCAGTGATGTTGAAAAATCAGGAATATTTTTTTTTTGGGGGAATATTAAATTTACCATTTGGAGTAGGGAACGTATAAGTTGTCATAGTAGTCACTATTATATGTCAGATCCCACAGCTTTCCTGTGATACCTACTGCTCTCATTAAGACAATATCAACACTACATACAATCCATCATACATCACAATTATTTATGTTTATAAACTAACAGTTGCAATACTAATTACTGTATTGTGTATCCAGTGTTTTGTTACCCTAGTAACTCATGTACTACCACTGCTTATCATGATGACAAATCAAACCACTATTCAGTTCATTGACATTAAGAAGGAAGATTAATTGAGTCATCATATGTCATTTTCTGACATTTAGTTCTCTTAGATCCATAAGTTTCAATCAAATTATGCAAAGATTTTTTTAGCATAAACGCAACTATAAATTATCATGGTTAAATAGGCAAAGATAATTACCTTGAGTAGGAAATCCGCGTACTCTCGATTTTCTGGTTCTTGCATATCCAGCCGCATATTCTTGGTGAGTGTCAATACCTTAATGTCATCCCATAGATAAGATCTCCGGATGCACGCACCCACTATTTCTGCCCGGCCTCCGTTCGGTATCACTGGCAAAGTCTGTCTGAAGTCTCCTCCCATAACGACAGTCACACTACCGAAGTCATCTGTCTTATTTTCATGAATATCCTGGAGCAACCTGTTTACCGCCTCAACACAATGCCTATGCTGCATTGGCACCTCATCCCATATAATCAAAGTCGCCTGTTTAATAAATTCAGCTTCTTCCTTTTGTTTAGGTATTGAACAAACGCTGGTGTTTGTTATTTCTATAGGAATTCTGAATGTTGAATGTGCAGTCCGTCCTCCCTCCAAAAGCAAGGAAGCTATCCCTGGAATATGTAAATAAATGCAATTTATTAATCAAAATTAAACCAATTTATAAAAAAGATGTGCAAAAACATATAATATTAAGCAATATGATATATTTACCTGATGATGCAACAGTCAAAACAATGTCTCCTTCGACGACATCTCGCAAAGCAATGGTGTTGTAGACAAACGTCTTTCCCTGTACCTGCACTACCATTCAGAAAGAATTTAGACCCGTCTTTTCGGTCCACGGAATCTGTCACTGCTTGGAAAGCCGCAAGCTGCTCCTCATTCAAGTTTGCGATATTCTTCTCAAGCTGTTCTTTATCTATTTCTACCGCCATTTGCATATGCTCGCGTATGTAACGATTTCCGTAAAGATTATCCCAATCAATCTTAGACCTAGGCATCGAGCAGAAATGCGCCATCTCCTTCCCTCCTTCACGCAGCAATTTATCAATCAGGTAAAGTCCGTAATCCTCAATCTCCTCACCAGTTGGTTCTAGGATGCCATACTTCTTTTTAATAACGTGATGTAAATCATCGCAGATATCGATCTTAAATTCTCTCCATAACAATTCTGGTTCAGCTGGATTTCCATCTGCCAGGATTATCTTAAAGAGTTTTCTCATCTGGCTTCCTGTCTGAACAGTTGCTGCTTCTCTCAGGCAATTTACAAATTCACCGTCGCTCTCTAATAGCCCAAGTTCAATGCACGCTTTTTTGTAGGTTGGGTGTAGCACGCCATTCACAGTCCTCAGATTTTCGAACGACCTGGCGCCTGCCACAACAGTCAATAGCAATCTCAAGTAGAACAATTCACCGGCGCCCGGAGAGACAAAATACATCCTAGCTATCGCAAATTGTTTTTGCCTGACTTCCCATCTACATTTATCTTTTTTCCATACCATATGCTGCGGAAATTCTTGATACGTGTATGCAGGTGCATCGGGATTCTCATAATAGTACTCAAAGTATGCCATCAGTTTAGATTTATAATTCTCAGCTGTCTGTGTCACTCCTTCGGTCGGTGCTTCGGATTCATATACAATTCTCTGCATACCTTTAAGGTGTATTGCCAACCTTTCCACGTGGGGCATTTCCTTGTGCATACGGTACCCAAACAGATGCCAAACAGCTTCTGGAGGACCTATGTACCTTGCGTCAATGTATATCTGTATCTCATCGGCCGATCCAACTACGAAAGTTGTCTTGTCATACCCCTTGTATATGTACTTGACCGCCCTTATCCCAGCACATACCTCGACGTTTATATGGCAATTAAACATCCGCAGCAAATGCGCGTTGTAAGGTACAACGTCAATATTGGTTGCCTTACGCCCACCGCGAACAACCACCTCTACGCCGTTATTCCTGCGACGATAAACCGGATACCCACCTCCGTCCAAGCAAGTAGTATCGTTATAGCTTTTTGGATAATGTTTGGTGCATTTTCCTTTTTTCATACAGGGTGAATCTTTATTCCTGTCACCACAGGGTCCGTGGACCATGCATTTTCTAACCGTATCAAACAGGACCGGGTCACTCTGCTCGTCGGGAAATTCAGCTGACACGTATCTATCTACCTGGTCAACTGTACGTATTTTCTGCGACTTCTCAAGATATATAAGTAAATGCATATGAGGCAATCCACGCTTCTGAAACTCAATGGTATACACGTACCCGACCACATCCCCAAACACCTTCTTCTCGACTATCTCATCCACCAACGCCTTTCTTTTCATCTCAAATACTCGTGCAACTAAATCTGGACGGTCAGATGCAGTCTGGTGATGATAAAGTGCTTCTTGTATCTCTGTCCAGTTTGGATTCGCCGTCATGGTGAGAAAGATATCCGGATGATGATTATAGCGTGTTATTGCCATGGAGTCCTGATAGATCTCATTCATCTGCCTTGGTCCTCCGACATGCGTAGATGGTAAAACACACGGTGTACCCCCCTTATCCGGAGATATTCCATCCTTCTTCATCTTGATTATCGAACTGTAACTATCCGCACGCAGCTTATCCTGATTGAACCTTATCCAACTTAGGCGGTTCTGTTCGGTGGAAGCCCAAGCATCCACCACGAATTCCTGGAAAAGTTTACAACCCCTAAGAATAGTCGAGTATTCCAGTACGCGTGGAAATAGATAATAACTATAAAAATCCATCAGGGATAGACTTCTATTGCTAAAATCTTTAATGCTTTCCTTCCATAGATTTAATTCGCAGCTCCAACCCATCTCACCATAAGGAAAGAACATCACATAATGCAGTGGCAGATAAAGAGGATGGCATTCGGTTATCCTGGTCCAACTGTGTCCCTCTTTCAGGTGTAATATAATATCTCGAGTCCTTTGTATGTCATCCTCTTTTTCAGGAACGATAACCGACACTTCCTCCACAACTGGGGCGTTGTACCTTCGTTGGTCGGATTCTGAATTAAAATGCAGAGATACTTCTACCTTTCTACCGGGTTCATCTGGTATTCTCTCTAGTATTTCTTTCGCCTGAACGTACTTGGGATATAGTCTATTGTTAGCTCTCAACGTATCTTGTATAATACGCAGTACTTCACGTTCTAATTTGGGATTGTTTTGTTCACGTATATCCAGCGCTTTCTCAGGATCATAAAAGAATAGCTGTGAATAGCTTGCCTTATTCTCCTCTGCAGGTACCAAACAACCGCTATAATGCCGCAGCTCTCCATGTATCGAAAAATTTTCAGGTCCACCTCCCTTCTTAGCTCTAGTGTCATACTGGCACCCGAGACTCGTGAAGGCGTTTACGGAATTATATCTCCTTAAATTTTTCCTGAATATCTTTGAACTACTGTCATCCCCTTCAAACAGTTCCTTTATTGCAGGAGGAGGCTCACGAAGATCCGGCAATCTAACTTGTCCCTGGTTACAGCATTTAGTGAAAACAGGATTTATCAAAGAGGAATCGCTCCTTCTTTCGTCGATCCAGTGCAAAGCGCCGCACCAATTACACTTATGTTCCATCTTCCCCAGATAATGCCGTCCGAACTCGTCCAAGTCATTGCGTCTTTTTGTATTTTTTTTTGTAGAGGATGAAAGCACCGGAGTTTCATTCAGGATTTTGTCATCATCTGATGGGTAATAATCATTGTAATCGTCAGACGACACATCCTGAGGCGGAATAGACCTGTACAAAAATAGGCACATTAAAAAGAGCTACATCTCTGTCTAAAGTTTTTAAAAGTTGATTTTAGCCATAAAATTTATGGAAGAATTAGTATAATTACATATCGTCGTCGTTTTCTTGGCAGTCCTTATTATTTGAACCCACGTGCTTATTCACAACTTCGTAATCCATACCTAACTGCAACTGCATAATAAATTAATCGTCTGAACCAATAAGTATGATTAACATTGCACCAAAAATATAACTATGCTAAATCAGAACAGCAAAGTATTGTCTTAAATAACAAATCTTCAGCTACATCATTTATTTACCTGATCAGCACACGCAGCAGCACTACCAATATATTGTGCACGATATTTTGCTTCATCACCCTTGTATTGTCCACCGAATGGATCCTCTACAACTTTTCTCATCCTAGTATGCTTATGAAGCTGTTACAAAAATAATCCACATTAATGAAAGCTCTGTATATAGTAATAAAACGACATATCTTGAATGACTTGGGAATCTGAAATAAAATACTGTTCTTAAAGGTAACAAACAATCATCAAAAATCGACTGACGGTTATTTTCTTTTCATACTTTTTTCTTCAGTTTTAAACATAATGTTTAGTATACTATTATACTCTGACATTTAAGCTTTTGTACTCTTAATCTTTATCATATGCTGAATTCATCTGATCTATTGTCTATGTAGTTATGTTATTTTACTCAGACTTTTAGTTGATATGAGATAATAAACATGCAACAGAATGGATACAGGCACTTAGGATTCGTAAAGAAATCTTACCATTTTATCCTGTTTTGGTGTATTAGAAACTCCATCTTGTTTTCCCGTCTGAACTTGTTCCTTGATTTGTCCACGTCTCAAAAGTATATTATACTTTTCTTCCTTAGTCAGAGAAGCATACTGCATTTTTTTTTTTAAAAAAAAGTCTGAATCAACCGAACAACCAATGTAAAAAAATATAACCATTAAAAACTCACCAATGTTTCTGGCTGAACACGCACTCGTGCCTTGGGAATCAAATCCAATTTTCGAACTGGGTCAGCGTGACCGTTACCAGTCATTTTTCTAATATCTGCTGCTTCCTTCTCTTTCTCTGCTGCTTCCTTCTCTCTGCGTGCTTTTTGGGCTGCAGATCGTACCTGTATGTTCAAAAGGAAACAATACACAATCAATAATGTGTGCACATAACACATTTAACATTTCAATCAACACATATAGGATTCTTACGGAGGATACTTGTTTAGTGCTTTTAACTTTGTGCACTGTTTCCCTTTTGGATGCTCTCTCGGCCTCTCTCTTTTCATTATATTTCTTATATTTCTTAGTCTGAATATCAGAAAAAGAAATAAATTAAAACACAAACTTGAAAAAATAACCCCCCCACAAACAAAAATATCAATCCATACCTTAGATTTACCGAGAATGTATTGTGTGCAAGGTTGTTGACTAAGAAGCTGTAAAATGGAGAAATATATCTGCTTAAGCTTATATGCATATACATAAAATCCTGACACAGTAATTAACCACATATATTGGAACTACATTGACAGATTCAGTGTTCACCTGAGTTTGTCTTTGCTTCTCCTCCATTACACGTAGCCTATATTCTTTATCGTCCTGTACAATACCATCGCCTTGCGTTTGCTGAAGTATTAATTGTTCTCTACTCCCTCCCAAATTAACTTCTCCAACACATACATCCAATTTCTGAAATATAAAGAAATATAATACATCACAAACATTCCTCACAATTTAACCATTGAACGTTGCTTTCGACAGTTTAACTATTCTCACAGTAAATAAATCACGTACGAACCTGAGCATCTAATGGACTTTTAATATGATCACCCTCTTGTTGTTCTATTCCTTGTCCAGACCCTTCACTGCGAATACTTAATAATCTGTTACGATTTTCTTGACGCTTTTGTTCATCCTCGTTGAAACGACGCCGGCTTTGACCCTCCATTCTCCGAGCCTGTAAAGCCCTTGCATAATTTATAAAAATGCATCAAATTTGCTGACTTTAAAAACATTACATTAACTTACTATATATTACATTAACTCTAGATTCTAGCTCTCTGTCTGCGAGTACCTAATTGATTTCTGACACTACTTGTTATTATCATGCAAGATTTGTTCAAATACTTGATGTAAATAGTAATGAATTGAAGAGAAATAGACTATCCCTCCACCCAGCGTTCCAATACTACCCTAGGAATTACCACATTTACAAACAATACAGTGCTCTCTGAATTAAAATTAGCACCTTTACAGATACGTCATTGAGATGTTACACTGTCCCTGGTGCTTGTACGCACAATGCTTAGCATGAGTTATATATTGTAATGATCCAGCTGCTGTCGGCACTTTTAACGTTACTGGAGGTGGATTTACACAAATTTCAGATGCTTCTAGGGATAATCTAGCTGGTATAGCTGGCAAGCCAGTGGATAATCTAACGTTACATGTCACTGTTGCAATCTCTCTTTAAAAGTTCAACTATAAACAAATAACGTTATAGTACTGTTTTTTCAAGCCATTAAACAAATATCGTGTCTTATAGCACTAACTTCTAATTACATTCTTGTTGCACTGAATTTAATAAGAGTACCAAGAAATCCACATTATCTTATAAAATCATAAAAGACCACTTGGGTTTGTACAAAGCAATTGTGAAGATGCAGGATAGATTATCAAAAGATTCAGAATAAAACACAAACCACACATTCATCAATACACACACGTTAACTAAAAGATTGCAATTAACATTACCTTTTTCCTGTCTGCTATGAACTGATTTTCGGGCCTTGCATTCAACTGTAAAAAAAAAAAAATGTATTATAAATCATCAAACACGTTAATGTATATATAAAAAAGGTAAATTTGGCTGTAATGATATTGCTTTTCACCTGCTGCCGTGATAACTGTTCTTTTAAAACATGCTCATTGTATTCCTGTTGTTCTCTTTCCCGCCTAAGAAACTCCTGATTTGTGTATCAGTTTAAAAACAATTATCACTAATCTCAATTTGTCCAGTAATCTATTCTATATCTATATATAAACTACCTTTCGTTCAATTTCTAATTGTTGTTCAAACTTGACTTTGCTTCACGCTCCATTGTTCTTTTTTCCGCCTCTTCTTCTCCCACCTTAAACTCGCAAAGAACAGACTTAGCCTGCAATATGCATAAGATGTAAATTTTGCAAGAATATTGTTATTACAAACAATGTAAACAATCATATTTTAAAACATACATTAATAGTTTTTTGTCCATTGTCACCAGACTTGTGATGATGTTGTCTTTTGCCTCTTTGAAGAATTGATACACAAATCTAATTTATTGGGGGTAATAATCAATAAAAATATTATAGAATTCAATTAAAGATAATTAAAGACTAACCTCATAGTGTTTCAAATCAAATTGATAATGTATGTAAGATTTTATTATTGATTCAAATACTCTGAATTGATATTTCTTCACACAAAGCCAAATACTCGAATTGATCCAAATATACCCGTGGTGTATATATATAGGTACATTATATGTGAAAACCGTTGGGATCAGGAAAGCCAATTCAGTTAGGAAATTTAGAGTTCAAACTTGTTTTGACTTGTTGATTAGAATTAGGAAACCTTATTAAATAAGGAAAGTCTCTAACCAAGCCATCTATGGGAGTCGAACCCACAACAAACATGGTTGAAATCCATGTGCTCTGCCGCTTGAGCTAAGACAAAGCAAATATGGTTTGCCAAGTAATTTGAAAACAGATTTAGGACTCATCCCATTTAAAAGATAGAATTGAATGATGAGATAAGGTTCTCTACATTTACCAGGAGAATGAGAGCATGAACCCAACCCGGTGTAACCATGTAGAACTTACAATATCGGTGTAAACATGTAGAACCGCAAATGTCACATTTCAAATCACCGTTATCGAATTTAAAATAAGCTAGCATAATCATAATCACTCTATTAATGAAGACATCAACTCGCATCCGTAATTATTCACCAGGAAGCATCTTCAAATTACTTTGGATATCCTCGACAAGACCACAAACTCTTTGCTAAACTCTCCAAATGCTATTTACGTAATAACGAATTCTTATATCAACTCCAATTTCTCGTCGTTTGAAACCCTAAATCAAACCATACCCTAAATCCCACCAAAACATTAAATTACGTAATCCCTTGCTTTAGCAAACAACTCCATGTAACAAATTCAAGTATAAGCCTCCCAATTAATTAACATTCGCCAACAGTTCACTACCGTATCAAATTCAAGTATTAACATTCCCATAATCATTAACCCATTCTAATGGAACTTCCACCGACTTGAATCCGACATCGAAATCTCCAATTAATTGAGATTGAAATTGCAATCACAAATTTCCATACGGGACCCATATTCGTTATTGTTGATCGCCATCTTCATCCTCTCGTCATTGAACCCATTCGATGTATTTAATGGTGATGGACATGGTACCAAAGACGGATCGTCTTCCGAGCGAGAGAGGATTTGAGAGGAGAGGAGAGTAGATCGAAAGAAGATAAAGAAAAACGAAAGAGGTTCACTTTTCTCTCTGGCTCGTGTTTTAGGTAAAGAAGAGAATAATCTCGAAAAAGATACGGTGTATGCGGGCTAAATTTGGCAAAACAACCGACCAATCATAGTCACAGATCTCATCTTGACGGCCCCGAATTACTCCAGCCGCCGCTTTTTTCAAGGCCACAGGATCGCCGATCCTACGGTCACGTTTGTCCCTATCATAACCACCATATTTCCTTAAAGGGGGGAGAAGATTTTTTCATGATTTTAGGGAAATATGATAAAACCAAAGAGTTTGTTGAAACTAAGGAGTTTTGTTGAAATCAAAGAGTTTCCAAGAGATGAAGGAAACAAAAATATTAATAATAATAAAATAAGGGCGTGTGGGACCGGCTTGAGCATGGTTGGCGGCTAGGGCCCGGCCCCGTGAGTTTTCCTTATTTTATGTATTATTTCATGATTTGAAGGGGTTTTCATAATTTTGAAAGAATTTTCATAATTTGAAGGAAATATCATGAAATCAAGGAATTTCATAAAATCAAGGAAATATAAATAATAATAATAAAATAAGGGGTTTGTGGGACCGGCTAGGGCATGACCGTCCAGCTTGGGCCCGGTCCCACAAGTTTCCTTAATTTTATGTATTTTTTGTGTATTTTCCCATAAATTTGAAGGAAACATCATGAAATCAAGGAATTTCATGGGATTAAGGAAACATGAAAAATATAATAATAATAATAATAATAATAAAATAGGGCGTGTGGGGCCAGCTAGGGCATGACCGGCGGGATATGGCCCGGTGCCACGGGTTTCCCTAATTTTATATTATTGTTCATGGGATCAAGGAAATATCATGAGATTAAGGAGTTATTATGAGATTAGGGAAATAATAAAATAATGAGGAACCATGGGGTGTGGGGCCGGTCGGGATCAAGGCATGGCCGGTTGGCCAATAATCACGGCCCCACAATATTTCCCCTAATTTTATATTATTTCCTCAGTGTGAAGGAAACACCATGAAACTGAGGAGTTTCCTCAAAACGAAGGATATTTGTTCAAATGAAATGATTTTCATGAGATCAAGGAAAATAATAAAATATGATAAAATATAGAATTTGGGCGTGGGGACTGGTCACGGCATGACTGGCCGGCCGGTGAGCCAGTCCCCTAGCGCCTTGACTATTATTTTATTATTTTCTATTTGCATAGGTTCATCGTCTCGTCGTATTTTGAAATACTTGTTTGTTCATTCAGGTGTTTGTTAATGCATTATTTGTCGAATACATTTACACCATTTTGGTCGGGGCTTACTCGAAGGTAACTCAGACGCCCGTGTGTTGAATATTTATTACTAACCTATGGAATTCTGCTGGGAAGAACCATAAATTAAAGTAACGAAATATTACGAAAATATTGAATATTTTCCAGGGATTTGAATCTATTGATTTTGAGAATAATTAATTAATGGCTCTATACTAGTACGATCGTCTAGGAGCGTTAATTATTCAGGAATTGAGTGATATGAGCTTGTTGAAGCGTCATACTTCTTTCATATAGTCAAAGAAAACATTGTTACATCCCGAAGACGTTATTGCTCTATACTAGCAGGCAAGCTGTCTAGGAGCCGTCTAATCTTTCGATTCTATATAGAAGTAATTATTGAAATTGCTCAGTATTCATGAGATATGCCGTTGCCTCAGCTGAGAGACTACATATATATATATACTCTGAGAGATAGTATTCTCAGTCAGAGATTCTCATAGCATGATCTTTCATGCTTTCGATAAGAGACATGAGCCTCGATATTCATCCGATTCTTTGGATCAGGAATGCATATAATTATGGGTTTACGATTTTAGACTTTGTCGAAAATCCACCATCTACAATCATGAACTACAGGTCTTTTCAAAATTCCTTTGACTCTAAGGATTATTATTTGTTACTTTTACGAACAAACCTACGTTTCCAAAAGTATTTGCAAAGTTCATGCTCAAAAAACAAACTTGGGTTTTCATGAAACCTAATAAACAAAAACTTTTACTACTGCAACCATGTCAAGTCCATGCAAAATTTTATGTATCTCTTCCATATTAGGGATTTTTGTTCGTTTGGGCTCGGGCCCGAAAATCCCTAATCGATCAAAACTAGGCTTTTAGCTAACCAAATCAGCAGCACTTCACCTCTTCACGTCCACAAAATAACACTCTATCACACTATTAGGGTCCTCGACCGCACATTTGCTCGTACATGACACCATTGGAGCAAATCGAGAATTCTGAAACTTCCTTTGTAGACTGAGTTCAACCACGATCTCGTCGACTGAAAATCACCATCTAATGCTTACCGCGGAACATGACTGTCCCTCACTAAGCAGGGGACTTAATGTTGATGGTGGATTTTCAACAAAGGTCAAATCCGTAAAATCATGATACTGCATGTTTGTGATACGGCTTCAGGCATGTGACGATTCATATTTTACGAAGCCATGATGAATATGTCTTTCGAAAAGCCTACACTAGCTGAGTGTTCGATCCCTGACATTTCATTGTGACCTTTATGTAGAATAATAGAATTGGGCGGTCCTTCTACATAATTGTTTGTTGAGAGGGCTTAACGCCTTCAGGATGTCGGTGATACTCACTGTTCCCTGACTACAGGAGAGTGACCCACCTCTGCATAAAAGAACGATTGGGCGGTTCTCCGTCAGATTGAGAGCAACAACGACTTCAGGACAGTGATACTCACTGATCCTGACTATGTAGAGCGACGTGTATAGACTCGGGTGTTCTCCGTAGTGTATGAGAGCACCCTCAGGATTAGCCGTCTCCTGACTATGCACATAGATTAATTCTGCCGTGACATTCACCACTGAATTCCCAGAATAATATATTATTGCTCCTATTCCATGGTCGAATCCACGGCCTGATCCCATGGAATGGCAATAACAATTGCTCATATTCCATGGTCGAATCCACGGCCTGATCCCATGGAATGGCAATAACAGCTGCTCCGATTCCATGATCGAATCTACGACTTGATCTCATGGAATGGCAACAACAATTTATCTCGTTACTTCGATTTCATGATCGAATTCACCGCTAATCTCATGAAATGGTAATAGGTAATTTTATTACTCTGATTCTATGGTCGAATTCACGATCCCATGGAATGGTAATGCCTATTTTATTATTCCGAGTTCATGGTCGAATCCGGTGATCCTATGAATTGATAATAAATAACTACTTATTTTATTCTCTCGTTTCATGAATTATGTTACACCGAATTTCATGGATTAGCAATAAATACTCAACAACCTAGGGCATCCGGATCATCACCGAGTAAGCCCCACAAAAATGGTGTAAGTGTACTCGACAATGATGCACGATCGAGCACCCCGGATGCACGAACGAGCATACAAAAATATGGACAGATGAGGAATCCTACGCAAAACAGGAGAAAACAACAAATATTAATAAAATAATAAGGAGCGCCCAGGGTCCGGGCCCACCAGCCGGCCGGCCATGCCCTAGCCGTAGCCTGTCCCCATGCTTCTCTCATTATTTTGCCCTATTTTGTTATTTCATGAACTCATGAAAAAACTCCTTGATTTAAAATTTACAGAATTCATGAATTCTCCATAACTTCACGGATTCATGAAAAATAATAATATTATAAAATAAGGAAAGGTGTGCGGGACCGGGCAACATGGCCGGCCGGCCATGCCTTAGCCGTGGTCGGTCCCACACCTTACAATCCTTAGCTTATTATAATAATCATTCCCCAATTTCATGAAACTCCTTGGTTTCAACAAAATTCACGGATTCTCCACAACTTCATGGATTCATGAAATAATATTATAAAATAGGGAAAGGTGTGCGGGACCGGGCAACATAGACGGTCGGCCATGCCTTAGCCGTGGTCGGTCCCACACCTCACAATCCCTAGCTTTTTATAATTGTTATTCCCCAAACTCATGAAACTCCTCCGTTTCAACAAAAGACTCATGGATTCTCCATAACATCACGGATTCATGAAAATAATATTATAAAATAGGGAAAGGAGTGCGGACCGGCAACATAACATAGCCATGGTCGGCCATGCCCTAGCCATGGACGGTCCCACACCCCGCAATCCCTAGTCTTTTATTATTATTTTCCTCAAATTCATGAAACTCCTTGGTTTGAGCAAAAATCATGATTTCTTCATAATTTCTCGAATATTGCTCAAATCATGAAAATTCAAAAACCAACGTGGTCACATGACCAGCTAGCCTCTCACGGCAATTTTGAATATTAAAATACTCTTATTTTAATATTTACAAAACGTTGATTAATTGAGCATACATGCTCATTCCAACAAAACTAAAGAATTTCAGTGAAGATGAAACTCTTCTGAAAATTCACAATGTTGCTCGAATGCAATCAGAAAATACTGAAACTCTCAGTACGGAGACACGGACACCACGACAACACGTGCATGCCTTAATGACCGACCAAAGTCATTCCTAGGGCTTGCACAAAGCCGGTCCCACACGTTTTCACACTTTTGACCTAATTTGCGCAATCGCTCATATTGGGCCCAAACTCTCTCCAACCAACCTGGGGATTGCTCGAACGGACAACATCCAGTCCCGTGACCACCAAAAGCTGGCCCCATGCTCTCTTGGTCGGTCACCCATCTTTCATACTTAGGTTTTTGCCTAATGTTGAACCCAGCAGTAATTCAATAAATGATGAAACCGACACTTAATCATCATTCTTTCACCGACTCTCCAATTGAGAACCCTGGTGTACGCTCACTCGAGCACTGGGCACCACATGGACGCTCATCATTCCATGTGGTCGGTCCCTCTATCACTCATGACCTATTTTCAGCAATTCATCAATTGTTGAACAATTGCTCAAAAATTATGGTTTCGAACAAACGTTTCATGGAATCATCATTCTGAGCAAGTTCAAACACCAAATGAATTTATGTTGATCCACGGGGATTAATTATACAATATTTGGTAATCTACCAATATTTTAATATTTTATTGGGTTACGTTACCAATAAATGTTTCGTCGAATTGAGCGACATTTGCTCGGCTTGCTCAAATATTGGTCCCGGCTATAAATATTTAGTAACCTATCAGTAATTTGTCGAATGGAGCAATACTTGCTCGATTGCACGTCAAATTATTAATTTATCAGTAATTTTTCGAATTGAGCAATACTTGCTCAATTGCACGTCAAATTCTCGAATATTCAATAATTCGTCGAATTGAGCAATACTTGCTCAGTTGCTAGAATATTGACCTAATTATCAAATATTCAGTAATTCATCAATATTCAACAACTTGTTGAATTTACAACATTTGCTCAGAAAAGCAGCATTAATGTTCATGAATCACTGAGCATTTGTCAAACATGCTCGATTCAGCAAAACCTAGGCTCATTGCCTAATCGGTCAACTCATCGACAAACTAAATACACGTCTACGTCATGCAGGCTCCACGATTCGTGAGACATCAATCACATCAAATTGGGGATAACAACTAGGGTTTTGGTTTGACGGCCACAAAGACGTGGATTCATCCACGACGAGAAATGTGCGTAAGTTGTGTCAACGGTTAAAGGAGTTAGCAAAGTAGTGGGTGCACGATCCGTCAAGTCTCCACACGACGTGGAACTGACTTTACCACGATCTTCCATTTGCCCACTCTCCCACTCATGAAACCGTCACACTTACAGGGATCAAGGTGTTCACAACTCTGACAATATAAATAAGTTTCTGAATCCATGATTAAGGACAACGTTTTTTGCTCTACAGAATTTCTAGAGTAACTACTCTCAAGAATTCATCAATCCATCGAACTTATTCGAACTCAATAGTTCACCGATTATTTTTAAACATTCAACACACCCACAATCCTTGATCATCACCGATCCCACACAATTCTCGCCTTCCCTCCTACAGATCAACCCATCTCCCTCTTTGCGACCGAATTGACTCTCAGAACGCCATTGACTTGGTTTAGGCCTGAGTCCTACAAATTGATCTCTCGAATCTAAGCACTCCCTTTGCAGTGCATCTGTGTGAGGTTGAGCAGTTTGCCCGGTTCGAGGAGTCTCGACAACACGCTCGACTCTTCACTTTCCTAAAAAACCAGCGAACCGTTTTTCTACATCCACATAAAGCAATTTGAATCTGCCACAAATCCATTAAAATTAATGTTTGAAAGATTTTAACACATGCGACTTACACGGTTAGTCTTAAATGGTTTTATATAATCTTAAGAAGCATGATCGTCCCTCTTTGGTCGATTATTGGTTGCCATACATGTAAGATATGGACAACGTGATTGGTCAATTGGCAAGAGGGACGACTAGAAGCTGATCATGGCATATCATTGGTCGACCAAGATTAAATCTAGACCGATCAAATTAGCTAGCGAAGTGGAGAGGTCGAGATGACATTGCGACTAATTAGGTTTTTGAGGTAACTCGACTAGCCTACTTTGGATATCTATTGGGAGCGAAGCATGTAGGCTAGGAGGGTTCCTATTAGCTGAAAAGGTAGAGTGGCGAGCGGTGATCATCATGAAACTTGCTCAGTTATGTAAGGAAGAAGTTAATCTAACTTAACTGACCGACCAAGTCGGATGGTCGTGATTGCTTCGCGACTGACTTGGGAGGTCAAGATCCAATTCCTTAATAAAGTTAGCGAGCTTGAATAGCCTACTTTGGCCAATCACTAGGAACGAATCATGTAAGATACTAACGATCCGATTGGCAAGAATAATAGACGAGCGACATGTAGTCACTATGGCTTCTGACTGGTCGACCATAAAGAGACCCAAGATAGCCAAACTGACCCGCCAAGATGGATGGTTGTGACTGTTTTGGGTGGTCAGGACTTAATTTCAAATATAAATAGGAAGCTCTACTAGCCTACTTTGGTCGACGATTTAGAGCGGAGCATGTAGGCTACGAGCATTCTGATTGGTCGGGATAATAGGTGGGTAATTGGTAGTCACGATGGCACCTTGTTTACCGAGCATGTAAGGATTTAGGTTAGCTAAATCAATCGGCCAAGTTAGGTGGTCGTGATAAGTTTGAAAATGGCTTGGGCGGCCAAGATTTAATCCTTAAGAAAATTAAGCAGTTCGACTAGCCTACTTTGGTCGGCGATTTAGGGCGGACCATGTAGGCTAGGAGCGATCTGATTGGTCGATAAAAAAAAAGGAGCGCTAGTGTTGATGGTGGATTTTCATTTAAGGCTAAAATTGTAAAGGCCAAAATTATGCGCTAACATATTGCAAAAGATAAAGCCATTAATAAGTGATGAATACTTCTTCACTTTACTAATTCACCTAGAATGGAGCATGTGGCAACAATCCCAACATTCTGTGAATTAAATACACGAAATTCATCCAGGTTGGAGCATGTGGAAACAATCCCATATACCCTGTGAATTTACAGCATTATTAATTAATGCATGACCAGCCTTGTATTTCCTGTACTCATTATCGGTGCGGCATGACGACTGAGTGTTGTTCTCAGCAGAGCAACACAAACCTCCAAGTACTAATAATGAAGCATGTACGAAATACCCGTACAGGCTGCAACTCTCGGTGCGTTATACTAGCCCGATTGAGCATACATCTCTCGGTGTGTTATACTAGCCCCATTGAGCATATTTGAATCTGATTTGTCCATATCAGTCTCAGAAACGATCACGACCATCCAACTTCACCAACATGATTGGATGACTTAGATTGAATCCATGACCCCAAGCAGGTATTGGAATATTCAATACCAACCCAACGCGGGCCTCGCATGGTCGGCCTCCCCAAAAGGGTGGCATAGCTTGCCAAACCGTCCAAGCCAAACAAGATGGGACGAAAAACCCTAAATTAGGGTTTACGGCACATTACATGTGTCACAAAGCAGTCTCCACCATCCATCTTCGCAGGCATAGATGGAGGGTGTAGATGTAGATTCAAAGGGCCCAGAGTATGTCAACACAAATACCGTGGGCCCGCCTACATACATGAGCGATCGGTCAGGACCAACCATGGCTGGTATTTCCAGTTCGTGCGCCCAAACAAGGCATGACGCACGGCCGGTGAAACCCTAATTAGGGTTTGAACATCACGAGCGTCCATTTTCTCCTGCACGAATGAAGGGTCCAGGATTGGACTAAGCAGGTCCGGTGCGTATCAACATCACCACCGTGGGCCCATCTATCTCCACACCCGATCGGCCAAGGCATATCATGCGTGGTTGCCTCAGTCGCACGCCCGAACTAGGCGTGGTCACACCTCCCAATTGCAAACTTATCTCGACCACTCAACTTTTAGGAGAAATTGAGTGGCTTAGATTCTATGGGATATTAAGGTATGGACGTGTATACCAGCTCGCCGCTCGTATACCAGACTAATCGGCCAAGATTGACCAAGCTTGGTCGTCTTGAAACGCGCGCCCGAAGTTGGCATGATGCGCGGCTTTTGCGGCACCAGATTTCTGTTACAAATTGATCTCGGCCACTCAACTTTGCCGGACAAATTGAGTGGCCCAGATCACACTTTCACGAGACAATGAGGTATGGGCGCCTACACCGTCATGCCGTCTATACACATGCATGATCGGCTCTGCCAAAATCGTATCCCAAGCTTGGATTCGACCAAGCTGAAGAGTGATGCTTGCGCACCTCTTCAAAAACCCTAATTCCACTAACGGTCGCAGATGAGTGTCTCAAGATCATCTCGTCCGTCCAACTTCACCGGCTTGGTTATACATCCCTGGTCAGGAGTTAATTGGTCAGTGAGGCGTCATGGTGATCACCACCCGTCACTCTACCACAACCATGTGGTCGCCCAAGGAGGACTTGCTTGCGCAACCTCCAAACCATCACATGAAGTAGGTGGACATGAGGCTATTTTGAGACACTCAAACAACGATGCTTCATACATGCTGAATATACTTGATGCAGTACCTGCATAGAATACACACGATACTTCACAAGTATCGACTTCCTAAATAACTTAGTTATTTAATCAGCATTACATGCTACTTTCTGTGGGTCCCACGATCCACACACTCGAGACATCAATCATGTCACAAACTGGGGGATACATACTGGGGTATTGGTCTGGCGGTTTACAGCGTGCAGCGCGCCATCACAAGAATGTGTCAGGAAGTCATGGACGGTTAGTGATGATGGGAGAAGTGGGCAAGACTGGTCGTGTGACACCAACACACGACTCCACTACTCCATTACTCCACTTTCTCCACTTCCCACGAGATACGAGGGTTAGGCTTAAAGACTTGTATAAATAGGTTCTCCTCCCTATTTTCCAAAAAAAAAAGAACAAAGACAAGACAACAGAGGCAAGTATTGATACAATCGTATTCAAACACCGGAACTGATAGCTTACATCCTGCAAGCCAGTTAAGCTTTCTGATACAAATCATACATAGCCAACACCTTCACAATCTCAACACCTTCTTCGCTTCCCTCCCTAAGATCAACCCTATCTCCTTCACTTTGTGACCGAAACAAGTCTGGAACGACCATTTCTTGGTTTAGCCGGATTTGCCTGTATTGATTTCTCGATCTACAAGCACTCCTGCAAGTGTGCATTTGTTTAAGGTTTAGACTCATTTCTCATCCACACACCCCAAATTACCAAAACCGGCAGAAATAGTTTTCACCCATAAACAATTGGCGACCACAGTGGAAGGTTAATCTCTTGGTTGTAAAGTCAATTTCTTCGAAATCCGATTCAATCTTATCAATTTCAAAAAGGGTAG
The DNA here is from genome assembly GCA_023531295.1 of Papaver armeniacum. Taxonomy (NCBI): domain Eukaryota; kingdom Viridiplantae; phylum Streptophyta; class Magnoliopsida; order Ranunculales; family Papaveraceae; genus Papaver; species Papaver armeniacum. The sequence goes on from JAJJWW010006835.1 coordinate 184,107, forward strand.
ATCTTAGAACCAATTAAATCAACAATTCATTTCAAGATGGTGGAACTCTGGTCTGGATCAACAATCAATTCTGATGGAGCTACTGTGGATAACACTCCCAGTGTCGATGTACCCGTCAGTGGAGCTACCGTGGTCAATACATCTCGTGGAGCCGTCACTTCTATCACCAACGCTGGCGGAGCAGGAGACATTCCAGTAGGTGTAACGCCTCCCATCACCATCACCAGAGCAGCCGCGAATCCCAGTATCTCCTCAAGTGTAACGCCTCTAGTGGTCACCAGAGCAACAACTTTCACTCCTTCATCAGGACGAGGAGCCGGAGGGACGAGAGGAGGACCACCGTCCATTACCATTGCAGACTTGATGGAAAAGCAGGAAGTTCTTGATAAGACTCAAACGGATATGGACGCAACTCAGAAAGAGGTACTCACTTTCCTTAAAACTTTAACTGAACGATTGCCACAAGATTCACGGCAACCCTTGGAGCCAACAAGGGATGCCTTCAATACACCCGGAGCAAGCGTTTCCACTCGGACCCACATAAATTTGAAGGAAACATCATGAAATCAAGGAATTTCATGGGATTAAGGAAACATGAAAAATATAATAATAATAATAATAATAATAAAATAGGGCGTGTGGGGCCAGCTAGGGCATGACCGGCGGGATATGGCCCGGTGCCACGGGTTTCCCTAATTTTATATTATTGTTCATGGGATCAAGGAAATATCATGAGATTAAGGAGTTATTATGAGATTAGGGAAATAATAAAATAATGAGGAACCATGGGGTGTGGGGCCGGTCGGGATCAAGGCATGGCCGGTTGGCCAATAATCACGGCCCCACAATATTTCCCCTAATTTTATATTATTTCCTCAGTGTGAAGGAAACACCATGAAACTGAGGAGTTTCCTCAAAACGAAGGATATTTGTTCAAATGAAATGATTTTCATGAGATCAAGGAAAATAATAAAATATGATAAAATATAGAATTTGGGCGTGGGACTGGTCACGGCATGACTGGCCGGCCGGTGAGCCAGTCCCCTAGCGCCTTGACTATTATTTTATTATTTTCTATTTGCATAGGTTCATCGTCTCGTCGTATTTTGAAATACTTGTTTGTTCATTCAGGTGTTTGTTAATGCATTATTTGTCGAATACATTTACACCATTTTGGTCGGGGCTTACTCGAAGGTAACTCAGACGCCCGTGTGTTGAATATTTATTACTAACCTATGGAATTCTGCTGGGAAGAACCATAAATTAAAGTAACGAAATATTACGAAAATATTGAATATTTTCCAGGGATTTGAATCTATTGATTTTGAGAATAATTAATTAATGGCTCTATACTAGTACGATCGTCTAGGAGCGTTAATTATTCAGAATTGAGTGATATGAGCTTGTTGAAGCGTCATACTTCTTTCATATAGTCGGGGAAAACATTGTTACATCCGAAGACGTTATTGCTCTATACTAGCGGTGCAAGCTGTCTAGGAGCCGTCTAATCTTTCGATTCTATATAGAAGTAATTATTGAAATTGCTTTTTTTTTTTTTTTTTTTTTTTTTTTATTATTTACAAGAGAAATTAAATACAAAAATAAACCATAGCCGTGGGAAGAAGTTTTTTACCGCTTCGAAATCATAAACTTTCAAAAATTCTCTTTTAAAGAATATTCATGAGATATGCCGTTGCCTCAGCTGAGAGACTACATATATATATATACTCTGAGAGATAGTATTCTCAGTCAGAGATTCTCATAGCATGATCTTTCATGCTTTCGATAAGAGACATGAGCCTCGATATTCATCTGATTGCTGGATCAGGAATGCATATAATTATGGGTTTACGATTTTAGACTTTGTCGAAAATCCACCATCTACAATCATGAACTACAGGTCTTTTCAAAATTCCTTTGACTCTAAGGATTATTATTTGTTATTTTTACGAACAAACCTACGTTTCCAAAAGTATTTGCAAAGTTCATGCTTCAAAAACAAACTTGGGTTTTCATGAAACCTAATAAACAAAAACTTTTACTACTGCAACCATGTCAAGTCCATGCAAAATTTTATGTATCTCTTCCATATTAGGGATTTTTGTTCGTTTGGGCTCGGGCCCGAAAATCCCTAATCGATCAAAACTAGGCTTTTAGCTAACCAAATCAGCAGCACTTCACCTCTTCACGTCCACAAAATAACACTCTATCACACTATTAGGGTCTCGACCGCACATTTGCTCGTACATGACACCATTGGAGCAAATCGAGAATTCTCGAAACTTCCTTTGTAGACCGAGTTCAACCACGATCTCGTCGGCGAAAATCACCATCTAATGCTTACCGCTGAACATGACTTGTCCCTCACTAAGCGGGGGACTTAATGTTGATGGTGGATTTTCAACAAAGGTCAAATCCGTAAAATCATGATACTCGCATGTTTGTGATACGGCTTGAGGGCATGTGACGATTCATATTTTACGAAGCCATGATGAATATGTCTTTCGAAAAGCCTACACTAGCCGAGTGTTCGATCCATGACATTTCATTGTGACCTTTATGTAGAATAATAGAATTGGGCGGTCCTTCTACATAATTGTTTGTTGAGAGGGCTTAACGCCATCAGGATGTCGGTGATACTCACTGTTCCCTGACTACAGGAGAGTGACCCACCTCTGTATAAAAGAACGATTGGGCGGTTCTCCGTCAGATTGAGAGCAACAACGCCTTCAGGACAGTGATACTCACTGATCCTGACTATGTAGAGCGACGTGTATAGACTCGGGTGTTCTCCGTAGTGTATGAGAGCACCCTCAGGATTAGCCGTCTCCTGACTATGCACATAGATTAATTCCCGCCGTGACATTCACCACCGAATTCCTGAATAATAATATATTATTGCTCCTATTCCATGGTCGAATCCACGGCCTGATCCCATGGAATGGCAATAACAATTGCTCATATTCCATGGTCGAATCCACGGCCTGATCCCATGGAATGGCAATAACAGCTGCTCCGATTCCATGATCGAATCTACGACTTGATCTCATGGAATGGCAACAACAATTTATCTCGTTACTCCGATTTCATGATCGAATTCACTGCTAATCTCATGAAATGGTAATAGGTAATTTTATTACTCCGATTCTATGGTCGAATCCACGATCCCATGGAATGGTAATGCCTATTTTATTATTCCGAGTTCATGGTCGAATCCATGGTGATCCTATGAATTGATAATAAATAACTACTTATTTTATTCTCTCGTTTCATGAATTATGTTACACTCAATTTCATGGATTAGCAATAAATACTCAACAACCGGGCATCTGGATCATCACTGAGTAAGCCCCACAAAAATGGTGTAAGTGTACTCGACAATGATGCACGACTGAGCACCCGGATGCACGAACGAGCATACAAAAATATGGACAGATGAGGAATCCTACGCAAAACAGGAGAAACCAACAAATATTAATAAAATAATAAGGAGCGCCCAGGGTCCGGGCCCACCAGCCGGCCGGCCATGCCCTAGCCGTGGCCTGTCCCCATGCTTCTCTCATTATTTTGCCCTATTTTGTTATTTCATGAACTCATGAAAAAACTCCTTGATTTAAAATTTACAGAATTCATGAATTCTCCATAACTTCACGGATTCATGAAAAATAATAATATTATAAAATAAGGAAAGGTGTGCGGGACCGGGCAACATGGCCAGCCGGCCATGCCTTAGCCGTGGTCGGTCCCACACCTTACAATCCTTAGCTTATTATAATAATCATTCCCCAATTTCATGAAACTCCTTGGTTTCAACAAAATTCATGATTCTCCACAACTTCATGGATTCATGAAATAATATTATAAAATAGGGAAAGGTGTGCGGGACCAGGGCAACATAGACGGTCGGCCATGCCTTAGCCGTGGTCGGTCCCACACCTCACAATCCCTAGCTTTTTATAATCGTTATTCCCCAAACTCATGAAACTCCTCCGTTTCAACAAAAGACTCATGGATTCTCCATAACATCACGGATTCATGAAAATAATATTATAAAATAGGGAAAGGAGTGCGGGACCGGCAACATAGCCTCTACCGGCCATGCCCTAGCCATGGACGGTCCCACACCCTGCAATCCCTAGTCTTTTATTATTATTTTCCTCAAATTCATGAAACTCCTTGGTTTGAGCAAAAATCATGATTTCTTCATAATTTCTCGAATATTGCTCAAATCATGAAAATTCAAAACCAACGTGGTCACATGACCGCCTAGCCTCTCACGGCAATTTTGAATATTAAAATACTCTTATTTTAATATTTACAAAACGTTGATTAATTGAGCATACATGCTCATTCCAACAAAACTAAAGAATTTCAGTGAAGATGAAACTCTTCTGAAAATTCACAATGTTGCTCGAATGCAATCAGAAAATACTGAAACTCTCAGTACGGAGACACGGACACCACGACAACACGTGCATGCCTTAATGACCGACCAAAGTCATTCCTAGGGCTTGCACAAAGCCGGTCCCACACGTTTTCACACTTTTGACCTAATTTGCGCAATCGCTCATATTGGGCCCAAACTCTCTCCAACCAACCCGGGATTGCTCGAACGGACAACATCCGGTCCCGTGACCACCAAAAAGCTGGCCCCATGCTCTCTTGGTCGGTCACCCATCTTTCATACTTAGGTTTTTGCCTAATGTTGAACCCAGCAGTAATTCAATAAATGATGAAACCGACACTTAATCATCATTCTTTCACCGACTCTCCAACTGAGAACCCTGGTGTACGCTCACTCGAGCACTGGGCACCACATGGACGCTCATCATTCCATGTGGTCGGTCCCTCTATCACTCATGACCTATTTTCAGCAATTCATCAATTGTTGAACAATTGCTCAAAAATTATGGTTTCGAACAAACGTTTCATGGAATCATCATTATGAGCAAGTTCAAACACCAAATGAATTTATGTTGATCCACGGGGATTAATTATACAATATTTGGTAATCTACCAATATTTTAATATTTTATTGGGTTACGTTACCAATAAATGTTTCGTCGAATTGAGCGACATTTGCTCAGTTGCTCAAATATTGGTCCAGCTATAAATATTTAGTAACCTATCGTAATTTGTCGAATGGAGCAATACTTGCTCGATTGCACGTCAAATTATTAATTTATCAGTAATTTTTCGAATTGAGCAATACTTGCTCAATTGCACGTCAAATTCTCGAATATTCAATAATTCGTCGAATTGAGCAATACTTGCTCAGTTGCTAGAATATTGACCTAATTATCAAATATTGATAATTCATCAATATTCAACAACTTGTTGAATTTACAACATTTGCTCGTAAAAGCAAAGCATTAATGTTCATGAATCATCGAGCATTTGTCAAACATGCTCGATTCAAGCAAAACCTAGGCTCATTGCCTAATCGGTCAACTACTCGACAAACTAAATACACGTCATGTCATGCAGGGCTCCACGATTCGTGAGACATCAATCACATCAAATTGGGGATAACAACTAGGGTTTTGGTTTTGGCCTACAAGAGACGTGGATTCATCCACGACGAGAAATGTGCGTAAGTTGTGTCAACGGTTAAAGGAGTTAGCAAAGTAGTGGGTGCACGATCCGTCAAGTCTCCACACGACGTGGAACTTACTTTACCACGATCTTCCATTTGCCCACTCTCCCACTCATGAAATCGTCACACTTACAGGATCAAGGTGTTCACAACTCGACAATATAAATAAGTTTCGAATCCATGATTAAGGACAACGTTTTTTGGGTCTCGTAATTTCTCGAGTAACTACTCTCAAGAATTCATCAATCCATCAGAACTTATTCGAACTCAATAGTTCACCGATTATTTCAGAAACATTCAACACACCCACAATCCTTGATCATCACTGATCCCACACAATTCTCAGCTTCCCTCCTACAGATCAACCCATCTCCCTCTTTGCGACCGAATTGACTCTGTAACGGCCATTGACTTGGTTTAGGCCGGAGTCCTACAAATTGATCTCTCGAATCTAAGCACTCCCTTTGCAGTGCATCTGTGTGAGGTTGAGCAGTTTGCCCGGTTCGAGGAGTCTCGACAACACGCTCGACTCTTCACTTTCCTAAAAAACCAGCGAACCGTTTTTCCACATCCACATAAAGCAATTTGAATCTGCCACAAATCCATTAAAATTAATGTTTGAAAGATTTTAACACATGCGACTTACACGATTAGTCTTAAATGGTTTTATATAATCTTAAGAAGCATGATCGTCCCTCTTTGGTCGATTATTGGTTGCCATACATGTAAGATATGGACAACGTGATTGGTCAATTGGCAAGAGGGACGACTAGAAGCAGTCATGGCATATCATTGGTCGACCAAGATTAAATCTAGACCGATCAAATTAGCTAGCGAAGTGGAGAGGTCGAGATGACATTGCGACTAATTAGGGTTTTTGAGGTAACTCGACTAGCCTACTTTGGATATCTATTGGGAGCGAAGCATGTAGGCTAGGAGGGTTCCTATTAGCTGAAAAGGTAGAGTGGCGAGCGGTGATCATCATGAAACTTGCTCAGTTATGTAAGGAAGGAGTTAATCTAACTTAACTGACCGACCAAGTCGGATGGTCGTGATTGCTTCGCGACTGACTTGGGAGGTCAAGATCCAATTCCTTAATAAAGTTAGCGAGCTTGAATAGCCTACTTTGGCCAATCACTAGGAACGAATCATGTAAGATACTAACGATCCGATTGGCAAGAATAATAGACGAGCGACATGTAGTCACTATGGCTTCTGACTGGTCGACCATAAAGAGACCCAAGATAGCCAAACTGACCCACCAAGATGGATGGTTGTGACTGTTTTGGGTGGTCAGGACTTAATTTCAAATATAAATAGGAAGCTCTACTAGCCTACTTTGGTCGACGATTTAGAGCGGAGCATGTAGGCTACGAGCATTCTGATTGGTCGGGATAATAGGTGGGTAATTGGTAGTCACGATGGCACCTTGTTTACCGAGCATGTAAGGATTTAGGTTAGCTAAATCAATCGGCCAAGTTAGGTGGTCGTGATCAGTTTGAAAATGGCTTGGGCGGCCAAGATTTAATCCTTAAGAAAATTAGCGGTTCGACTAGCCTACTTTGGTCGGAGATTTAGGGCGGACCATGTAGGCTAGGGAGCGATCTCGATTGGTCGATAAAAAAAGGAGCGCTAGTGTTGATGGTGGATTTTCATTTAAGGCTAAAATTGTAAAGGCCAAAATTATGCGCTAACATATTGCAAAAGATAAAGCCATTAATAAGTGATGAATACTTCTTCACTTTACTAATTCACCTAGAATGGAGCATGTGGCAACAATCCCAACATTCTGTGAATTAAATACACGAAATTCATCCAGGTTGGAGCATGTGGAAACAATCCCATATACCCCGTGAATTTACAAAGCATTATTAATTAATGCATGACCAGCCTTGTATTTCCCGTACTCATTATCGGTGCGGCATGACGACCGAGTGTTGTTCTCGCAGAGCAACACAAACCTCCAAGTACTAATAATGAAGCATGTACGAAATACCCGTACAAAGCTGCAACTCTCGGTTCGTTATACTAGCCCGATTGAGCATACATCTCTCGGTGTGTTATACTAGCCCGATTGAGCATATTTGAATCTGGACTGTCCATATCAGTCTCAGAAACGATCACGACCATCCAACTTCACCAACATGATTGGATGACTTAGATTGAATCCATGACCCCAAGCAGGTATTGGAATATTCAATACCAACCCAACGCGGGCCTCGCATGGTCGGCCTCCCCAAAAGGGTGGCATAGCTTGCCAAACCGTCCAAGCCAAACAGTATGGACGAAAAACCCTAAATTAGGGTTTACGGCACATTACATGTGTCGCAAAACAGTCTCCACCATCCATCTTCGCAGGCATAGATGGAGGGTGTAGATGTAGATTCAAAGGGCCCAGAGTATGTCAACACAAATACCGTGGGCCCGCCTACATACATGAGCGATCGGTCAGGACCAACCATGGCTGGTATTTCCAGTTCGTGCGCCCAAACAAGGCATGACGCACGGCCGGTGAAACCCTAATTAGGGTTTGAACATCACGAGCGTCCATTTTCTCCTGCACGAATGAAGGGTCCAGGATTGGACTAAGCAGGTCCGGTGCGTATCAACATCACCACCGTGGGCCCATCTATCTCCACACCCGATCGGCCAAGGCATATCATGCGTGGTTGCCTCAATTCGCACGCCCGAACTAGGCGTGGTCACACCTCCCAATTGCAAACTTATCTCGACCACTCAACTTTTCCGGAGAAATTGAGTGGCTTAGATTCTATGGGATATTAAGGTATGGACGTGTATACCAGCTCGCCGTCTGTATACCAGACTAATCGGCCAAGATTGACCAAGCTTGGTCGTCTTGAAACGCGCGCCCGAAGTTGGCATGATGCGCGGCTTTTGCGGCACCAGATTTCTGTTACAAATTGATCTCGACCACTCAACTTTGCCGGACAAATTGAGTGGCCCAGATCACACTTTCACGAGACAATGAGGTATGGGCGCCTACACCATCATGCCGTCTATACACATGCATGATCGGCTCTGCCAAAATCGTATCCCAAGCTTGGATTCGACCAAGCTGAAGAGTGATGCTTGCGCACCTCTTCAAAAACCCTAATTCCACTAACGGTCGCAGATGAGTGTCTCAAGATCATCTCGTCCGTCCAACTTCACCGCTTGGTTATACATCCTCGGGGAGTTAATTGGTCGGTGAGGCGTCATGGTGATCACCACCCGTCACTCTACCACAACCATGTGGTCGGCCAAGGGAGGACTTGCTTGCGCAACCTCAAAACCATCACATGAAGTAGGCTGGACATGAAGCTATTTTGAGACACTCAAACAACGATGCTTCATACATGCCGAATATACTTGATGCAAGACTGCATGATAGAATACACACGATACTTCACAAGTATCGACTTCCTAAATAACTTAGTTATTTAATCAGCATTACATGTTACTTTATGTGGGTCCCACGATCCACACACTCGAGACATCAATCATGTCACAAACCTCGGGGATACATACTTTGGGGTATTGGTCTCGGCGGTTTACGGGGCGTGCAACGCGCCATCACAAGAACGTGTCGGGAAGTCATGGACAAGTTAGTGATGATGGGAGAAGTGGGCAAGACCGGTCGTGTGACACCAACACACGACTCCACTACTCCATTACTCCACTTTCTCCACTTCCCACGAGATACGAGGGTTAGGCTTAAAGACTTGTATAAATAGGTTCTCCTCCCTATTTTCCAAAAAAAAAAGAACAAAGACAAGACAACAGAGGCAAGTATTGATACAATCGTATTCAAACACCGGAATCGATAGCTTACATCCTACAAGCCGTTTAAGCTTTCGATACAAATCATACATAGCCAACACCTTCACAATCTCAACACCTTCTTCGCTTCCCTCCCTAAGATCAACCCTATCTCCTTCACTTTGTGACCGAAACAAGTCCGGAACGACCATTTCTTGGTTTAGGCCGGATTTGCACGCATTGATTTCTCGAATCTACAAGCACTCCGTGCAAAGTGCATTTGTTTAAGGTTTAGACTCATTTCTCATCCACACACCCCAAATTACCAAAACCGGCAGAAATAGTTTTCACCCATAAACAATTGGCGACCACAAGTGGAAGGTTAATCTCTTGGTTGTAAAGTCAATTTCTTCGAAATCCGATTCAATCTTATCAATTTCAAAAAGGGTAGATCTTAGAACCAATTAAATCAACAATTCATTTCAAGATGGTGGAACTGGTCCTGGATCAACAATCAATTTCGATGGAGCTACCGTGGATAACACTCCCGGTGTCGATGTACCCGTCAAGTGGAGCTACCGTGGTCAATACATCTCGTGGAGCCGTCACTTCTATCACCAACGCCGGTGAGCAGAGACATTCCAAAGAGGTGTAACGCCTCCCATCACGTGAGCCGAGCAGCCGCGAATCCCAGTATCTCCTCAAGTGTAACGCCTCCGGTGGTCACCGTGAGCAACAACTTTCACTCCTTCATCGGGACGAGGAGACGGAGGGACGAGAGGAGGACCACCGTCCATTACCATTGCAGACTTGATGGAAAAGCAGGAAGTTCTTGATAAGACTCAAACGGATATGGACGCAACTCAGAAAGAGGTACTCACTTTCCTTAAAACTTTAACTGAACGATTGCCACAAGATTCACGGCAACCCTTGGAGCCAACAAGGGATGCCTTCAATACACCGAGCAAGCGTTTCCACTCGGACCCACATAAATTTGAAGGAAACATCATGAAATCAATGAATTTCATGGGATTAAGGAAACATGAAAAATATAATAATAATAATAATAAAATAGGGCGTGTGGGGCCAGCTAGGGCATGACCGGCGGGATATGGCCCGGTGCCACGGGTTTCCCTAATTTTATATTATTGTTCATGGGATCAAGGAAATATCATGAGATTAAGGAGTTATTATGAGATTAGGGAAATAATAAAATAATGAGGAACCATGGGGTGTGGGGCCGGTCGGGATCAAGGCATGGGGTTGGCCAATAATCACGGCCCCACAATATTTCCCCTAATTTTATATTATTTCCTCAGTGTGAAGGAAACACCATGAAACTGAGGAGTTTCCTCAAAACGAAGGATATTTGTTCAAATGAAATGATTTTCATGAGATCAAGGAAAATAATAAAATATGATAAAATATAGAATTTGGGCGTGGGACTGGTCGCAGCATGACTGGCCGGCCCGGTGAGCCAGCCCCCTAGCGCCTTGACTATTATTTTATTATTTTCTATTTGCATAGGTTCATCGTCTCGTCGTATTTTGAAATACTTGTTTGTTCATTCAGGTGTTTGTTAATGCATTATTTGTCGAATACATTTACACCATTTTGGTCGGGGCTTACTCGAAGGTAACTCAGACGCCCGTGTGTTGAATATTTATTACTAACCTATGGAATTCTGCTGGGAAGAACCATAAATTAAAGTAACGAAATATTACGAAAATATTGAATATTTTCCAGGGATTTGAATCTATTGATTTTGAGAATAATTAATTAATGGCTCTATACTAGTACGATCGTCTAGGAGCGTTAATTATTCAGGAATTGAGTGATATGAGCTTGTTGAAGCGTCATACTTATTTCATATAGTCAGGGAAAACATTGTTACATCCTTAAGACGTTATTGCTCTATACTAGCGGTGCAAGCTGTCTAGAGCCGTCTAATCTTTCGATTCTATATAGAAGTAATTATTGAAATTGCTCAGTATTCATGAGATATGCCGTTGCCTCAGCTGAGAGACTACATATATATATATATACTCTGAGAGATAGTATTCTCAGTCAGAGATTCTCATAGCATGATCTTTCATGCTTTCGATAAGAGACATGAGCCTCGATATTCATCTGATTGCTGGATCAGGAATGCATATAATTATGGGTTTACGATTTTAGACTTTGTCGAAAATCCACCATCTACAATCATGAACTACAGGTCTTTTCAAAATTCCTTTGACTCTAAGGATTATTATTTGTTACTTTTACGAACAAACCTACGTTTCCAAAAGTATTTGCAAAGTTCATGCTTCAAAAACAAACTTGGGTTTTCATGAAACCTAATAAACAAAAACTTTTACTACTGCAACCATGTCAAGTCCATGCAAAATTTTATGTATCTCTTCCATATTAGGGATTTTTGTTCGTTTGGGCTCGGGCCCGAAAATCCCTAATCGATCAAAACTAGGCTTTTAGCTAACCAAATCAGCAGCACTTCACCTCTTCACGTCCACAAAATAACACTCTATCACACTATTAGGGTCCTCGACCGCACATTTGCTCGTACATGACACCATTGGAGCAAATCGAGAATTCTGAAACTTCCTTTGTAGACTGAGTTCAACCACGATCTCGTCGACTGAAAATCACCATCTAATGCTTACCAAGGAACATGACTTGTCCCTCACTAAGCGGGGACTTAATGTTGATGGTGGATTTTCAACAAAGGTCAAATCAGTAAAATCATGATATCGCATGTTTGTGATACGGCTTGGGCATGTGACGATTCATATTTTACGAAGCCATGATGAATATGTCTTTCGAAAAGCCTACACTAGCTGAGTGTTCGATCCCTGACATTTCATTGTGACCTTTATGTAGAATAATAGAATTGGGCGGTCCTTCTACATAATTGTTTGTTGAGAGGGCTTAACGCCTTCAGGATGTCGGTGATACTCACTGTTCCCTGACTACAGGAGAGTGACCCACCTCTACATAAAAGAACGATTGGGCGGTTCTCCGTCAGATTGAGAGCAACAACGCCTTGTGATGTGGTGATACTCACTGATCCTGACTATGTAGAGCGACGTGTATAGACTCGGGTGTTCTCCGTAGTGTATGAGAGCACCCTCAGGATTAGCCGTCTCCTGACTATGCACATAGATTAATTCTGCCGTGACATTCACCACTGAATTCCCAGAATAATATATTATTGCTCCTATTCCATGGTCGGATCCACGGCCTGATCCCATGGAATGGCAATAACAATTGCTCATATTCCATGGTCGAATCCACGGCCTGATCCCATGGAATGGCAATAACAGCTGCTCCGATTCCATGATCGAATCTACGACTTGATCTCATGGAATGGCAACAACAATTTATCTCGTTACTCCGATTTCATGATCGAATTCACTGCTAATCTCATGAAATGGTAATAGGTAATTTTATTACTCCGATTCTATGGTCGAATCCACGATCCCATGGAATGGTAATGCCTATTTTATTATTCCGAGTTCATGGTCGAATCCGCAGCTGATCCTATGAATTGATAATAAATAACTACTTATTTTATTCTCTCGTTTCATGAATTATGTTACACTGAATTTCATGGATTAGCAATAAATACTCAACAACCGGGCATCTGGATCATCACTGAGTAAGCCCCACAAAAATGGTGTAAGTGTACTCGACAATGATGCACGACTGAGCACCCGGATGCGCGAACGAGCATACAAAAATATGGACAGATGAGGAATCCTACGCAAAACAGGAGAAAACAACAAATATTAATAAAATAATAAGGAGCGCCTGTGGTCCGGCCCACCACCGGCCGGCCATGCCCTAGCCGTGGCCTTTGTCCCCATGCTTCTCTCATTGTTTTGCCCTATTTTGTTATTTCATGAACTCATGAAAAAACTCCTTGATTTAAAATTTGAGTAATTCATGAATTCTCCATAACTTCACGGATTCATGAAAAATAATAATATTATAAAATAAGGAAAGGTGTGCGGGACCGGGCAACATGGCCAGCCGGCCATGCCTTAGCCGTGGTCGGTCCCACACCTTACAATCCTTAGCTTATTATAATAATCATTCCCCAATTTCATGAAACTCCTTGGTTTCAACAAAATTCACGGATTCTCCACAACTTCATGGATTCATGAAATAATATTATAAAATAGGGAAAGGTGTGCGGGACCGGGCAACATAGACGGTCGGCCATGCCTTAGCCGTGGTCGGTCCCACACCTCACAATCCCTAGCTTTTTATAACTGTTATTCCCCAAACTCATGAAACTCCTCCGTTTCAACAAAAGACTCATGGATTCTCCATAACATCACGGATTCATGAAAATAATATTATAAAATAGGGAAAGGAGTGCGGGACCGGGCAACATAGCCGGCCGGCCATGCCCTAGCCATGGACGGTCCCACACCCTGCAATCCCTAGTCTTTTATTATTATTTTCCTCAAATTCATGAAACTCCTTGGTTTGAGCAAAAATCATGATTTCTTCATAATTTCTCGAATATTGCTCAAATCATGAAAATTCAAAAACCAACGTGGTCACATGACCAGCTAGCCTCTCACGGCAATTTTGAATATTAAAATACTCTTATTTTAATATTTACAAAACGTTGATTAATTGAGCATACATGCTCATTCCAACAAAACTAAAGAATTTCAGTGAAGATGAAACTCTTCTGAAAATTCACAATGTTGCTCGAATGCAATCAGAAAATACTGAAACTCTCAGTACGGAGACACGGACACCACGACAACACGTGCATGCCTTAATGACCGACCAAAGTCATTCCTAGGGCTTGCACAAAGCCGGTCCCACACGTTTTCACACTTTTGACCTAATTTGCGCAATCGCTCATATTGGGCCCAAACTCTCTCCAACCAACCTGGGGATTGCTCGAACGGACAACATCCAGTCCCGTGACCACCAAAAGCTGGCCCCATGCTCTCTTGGTCGGTCACCCATCTTTCATACTTAGGTTTTTGCCTAATGTTGAACCCAGCAGTAATTCAATAAATGATGAAACCGACACTTAATCATAATTCTTTCACCGACTCTCCAACTGAGAACCCTGGTGTACGCTCACTCGGGACCGGGCACCACATGGACGCTCATCATTCCATGTGGTCGGTCCCTCTATCACTCATGACCTATTTTCAGCAATTCATCAATTGTTGAACAATTGCTCAAAAATTATGGTTTCGAACAAACGTTTCATGGAATCATCATTCTGAGCAAGTTCAAACACCAAATGAATTTATGTTGATCCACGGGATTAATTATACAATATTTGGTAATCTACCAATATTTTAATATTTTATTGGGTTACGTTACCAATAAATGTTTCGTCGAATTGAGCGACATTTGCTCAGTTGCTCAAATATTGGTCCAGCTATAAATATTTAGTAACCTATCAGTAATTTGTCGAATGGAGCAATACTTGCTCGATTGCACGTCAAATTATTAATTTATCAGTAATTTTTCGAATTGAGCAATACTTGCTCAATTGCACGTCAAATTCTCGAATATTCAATAATTCGTCAATTGAGCAATACTTGCTCGTTGCTAGCTAGAATATTGACCTAATTATCAAATATTGATAATTCATCAATATTCAACAACTTGTTGAATTTACAACATTTGCTCGTAAAAGCAAAGCATTAATGTTCATGAATCACCGAGCATTTGTCAAACATGCTCGATTGAAGAAACCTAGGCTCATTGCCTAATCGGTCAACTACCGACAAACTAAATACACGTCTGTCATGCAGGCTCCACGATTCGTGAGACATCAATCACATCAAATTGGGGGATAACAACTAGGGTTTTGGTTTGACGGCCTACAGCACGTGGATTCATCCACGACGAGAAATGTGCGTAAGTTGTGTCAACGGTTAAAGGAGTTAGCAAAGTAGTGGGTGCACGATCCGTCAAGTCTCCACACGACGTGGAACTGAATTTACCACGATCTTCCATTTGCCCACTCTCCCACTCATGAAATCGTCACACTTACAGGGATCAAGGTGTTCACAACTCTGACAATATAAATAAGTTTCTGAATCCATGATTAAGGACAACGTTTTTTGGGTCTACAGAATTTCTCGAGTAACTACTCTCAAGAATTCATCAATCCATCAGAACTTATTCGAACTCAATAGTTCACCGATTATTTCAGAAACATTCAACACACCCACAATCCTTGATCATCACTGATCCCACACAATTCTCAGCTTCCCTCCTACAGATCAACCCATCTCCCTCTTTGCGACCGAATTGACTCTGTAACGGCCATTGACTTGGTTTAGGCCGGAGTCCTACAAATTGATCTCTCGAATCTAAGCACTCCTTTGCAAAGGCATCCGTGTGAGGTTGAGCGGTTTGCCGGTTCGAGGAGTCTCGACAACACGCTCGACTCTTCACTTTCCTAAAAACCAAACGAACCGTTTTTCCACATCCACATAAAGCAATTTGAATCGCCACAAATCCATTAAAATTAATGTTTGAAAGATTTTAACACATGCGACTTACACGATTAGTCTTAAATGGTTTTATATAATCTTAAGAAGCATGATCGTCCCTCTTTGGTCGATTATTGGTTGCCATACATGTAAGATATGGACAACGTGATTGGTCAATTGGCAAGAGGGACGACTAGAAGCAGTCATGGCATATCATTGGTTGACCAAGATTAAATCTAGACCGATCAAATTAGCTAGCGAAGTGGAGAGGTCGAGATGACATTGCGACTAATTAGGGTTTTTGAGGTAACTCGACTAGCCTACTTTGGATATCTATTGGGAGCGAAGCATGTAGGCTAGGAGGGTTCCTATTAGCTGAAAAGGTAGAGTGGCGAGCGGTGATCATCATGAAACTTGCTCAGTTATGTAAGGAAGGAGTTAATCTAACTTAACTGACCGACCAAGTCGGATGGTCGTGATTGCTTCGCGACTGACTTGGGAGGTCAAGATCCAATTCCTTAATAAAGTTAGCGAGCTTGAATAGCCTACTTTGGCCAATCACTAGGAACGAATCATGTAAGATACTAACGATCCGATTGGCAAGAATAATAGACGAGCGACATGTAGTCACTATGGCTTCTGACTGGTCGACCATAAAGAGACCCAAGATAGCCAAACTGACCCACCAAGATGGATGGTTGTGACTGTTTTGGGTGGTCAGGACTTAATTTCAAATATAAATAGGAAGCTCTACTAGCCTACTTTGGTCGACGATTTAGAGCGGAGCATGTAGGCTACGAGCATTCTGATTGGTCGGGATAATAGGTGGGTAATTGGTAGTCACGATGGCACCTTGTTTACCGAGCATGTAAGGATTTAGGTTAGCTAAATCAATCGGCCAAGTTAGGTGGTCGTGATCAGTTTGAAAATGGCTTGGGCGGCCAAGATTTAATCCTTAAGAAAATTAAGCAGTTCGACTAGCCTACTTTGGTCGGAGATTTAGGGCGGACCATGTAGGCTAGGAGCGATCTGATTGGTCGATAAAAAAAAGGAGCGCTAGTGTTGATGGTGGATTTTCATTTAAGGCTAAAATTGTAAAGGCCAAAATTATGCGCTAACATATTGCAAAAGATAAAGCCATTAATAAGTGATGAATACTTCTTCACTTTACTAATTCACCTAGAATGGAGCATGTGGCAACAATCCCAACATTCTGTGAATTAAATACACGAAATTCATCCAGGTTGGAGCATGTGGAAACAATCCCATATACCCTGTGAATTTACAGCATTATTAATTAATGCATGACCAGCCTTGTATTTCATGTACTCATTATCGGTGCGGCATGACGACTGAGTGTTGTTCTCAGCAGAGCAACACAAACCTCCAAGTACTAATAATGAAGCATGTACGAAATACCCGTACAGGCTGCAACTCTCGGTGCGTTATACTAGCCCGATTGAGCATACATCTCTCGGTGTGTTATACTAGCCCGATTGAGCATATTTGAATCTGGACTGTCCATATCAGTCTCAGAAACGATCACGACCATCCAACTTCACCAACATGATTGGATGACTTAGATTGAATCCATGACCCCAAGCAGGTATTGGAATATTCAATACCAACCCAACGCGGGCCTCGCATGGTCGGCCTCCCCAAAAGGGTGGCATAGCTTGCCAAACCGTCCAAGCCAAACAGTATGGACGAAAAACCCTAAATTAGGGTTTACGGCACATTACATGTGTCGCAAAACAGTCTCCACCATCCATCTTCGCAGGCATAGATGGAGGGTGTAGATGTAGATTCAAAGGGCCCAGAGTATGTCAACACAAATACCGTGGGCCCGCCTACATACATGAGCGATCGGTCAGGACCAACCATGGCTGGTATTTCCAGTTCGTGCGCCCAAACAAGGCATGACGCACGGCCGGTGAAACCCTAATTAGGGTTTGAACATCACGAGCGTCCATTTTCTCCTGCACGAATGAAGGGTCCAGGATTGGACTAAGCAGGTCCGGTGCGTATCAACATCACCACCGTGGGCCCATCTATCTCCACACCCGATCGGCCAAGGCATATCATGCGTGGTTGCCTCAATTCGCACGCCCGAACTAGGCGTGGTCACACCTCCCAATTGCAAACTTATCTCGACCACTCAACTTTTGGGAGAAATTGAGTGGCTTAGATTCTATGGGATATTAAGGTATGGACGTGTATACCAGCTCACCGTCTGTATACCAGACTAATCGGCCAAGATTGACCAAGCTTGGTCGTCTTGAAACGCGCGCCCGAAGTTGGCATGATGCGCGGCTTTTGCGGCACCAGATTACATTTACAAATTGATCTCGACCACACAACTTTGTTGGGACAAATTGAGTGGCCCGGATCACACTTTCACGAGACAATGAGGTATGGGCGCCTACACCGTCATGCCGTCTATACACATGCATGATCGGCTCTGCCAAAATCGTATCCCAAGCTTGGATTCGACCAAGCTGAAGAGTGATGCTTGCGCACCTCTTCAAAAACCCTAATTCCACTAACGGTCGCAGATGAGTGTCTCAAGATCATCTCGTCCGTCCAACTTCACCGGCTTGGTTATACATCCCTGGTCAGGAGTTAATTGGTCAGTGAGGCGTCATGGTGATCACCACCCGTCACTCTACCACAACCATGTGGTCGGCCAAGGGAGGACTTGCTTGCGCAACCTCCAAACCATCACATGAAGTAGGCTGGACATGAGGCTATTTTGAGACACTCAAACAACGATGCTTCATACATCTTGAATATACTTGATGCAAGCACACATAGAATACACACGATACTTCACAAGTATCGACTTCCTAAATAACTTAGTTATTTAATCGGCATTACATGCTACTTTCTGTGGGTCCCACGATCCACACACTCGAGACATCAATCATGTCACAAACCGGGGATACATACGGGGTATTGGTCTCGCGGTTTTACGGCGTGCGGCGCGCCATCACAAGAATGTGTCGAAGTCATGGACAGTTAGTGATGATGGGAGAAGTGGGCAAGACTGGTCGTGTGACACCAACACACGACTCCACTACTCCATTACTCCACTTTCTCCACTTCCCACGAGATACGAGGGTTAGGCTTAAAGACTTGTATAAATAGGTTCTCCTCCCTATTTTCCAAAAAAAAAGAACAAAGACAAGACAACAGAGGCAAGTATTGATACAATCGTATTCAAACACCGGAACTGATAGCTTACATCGTGCAAGCCAGTTAAGCTTTCTAATACAAATCATACATAGCCAACACCTTCACAATCTCAACACCTTCTTCGCTTCCCTCCCTAAGATCAACCCTATCTCCTTCACTTTGTGACCGAAACAAGTCTGGAACGACCATTTCTTGGTTTAGGCCGGATTTGCACAGATTGATTTCTCGAATCTACAAGCACTCCCGTGCAGTGCATTTGTTTAAGGTTTAGACTCATTTCTCATCCACACACCCCAAATTACCAAAACCGGCAGAAATAGTTTTCACCCATAAACAATTGGCGACCATAGTGGAAGGTTAATCTCTTGGTTGTAAAGTCAATTTCTTCGAAATCCGATTCAATCTTATCAATTTCAAAAAGGGTAGATCTTAGAACCAATTAAATCAACAATTCATTTCAAGATGGTGGAACTCGGTCCGGATCAACAATCAATTCTCGATGGAGCTACCGTGGATAACACTCCAAAGTGTCGATGTACCCGTCGGTGGAGCTACCGTGGTCAATACATCTCGTGGAGCCGTCACTTCTATCACCAACGCCGCGGAGCAGGAGACATTCCAAGTAGGTGTAACGCCTCCCATCACCAGAGCCGAGCAGCGCGAATCCCGGTATCTCCTCAAGTGTAACGCCTCCAGTGGTCACCAGAGCAACAACTTTCACTCCTTCATCAGGACGAGGAGCCGGAGGGACGAGAGGAGGACCACCGTCCATTACCATTGCAGACTTGATGGAAAAGCAGGAAGTTCTTGATAAGACTCAAACGGATATGGACGCAACTCAGAAAGAGGTACTCACTTTCCTTAAAACTTTAACTGAACGATTGCCATAAGATTCACGGCAACCCTTGGAGCCAACAAGGGATGCCTTCAATACACCCGGAGCAAGCGTTTCCACTCGGACCCACATAAATTTGAAGGAAACATCATGAAATCAAGGAATTTCATGGGATTAAGGAAACATGAAAAATATAATAATAATAATAATAATAATAATAATAAAATAGGGCGTGTGGGGCCAGCTAGGGCATGACCGGCGGGATATGGCCCGGTGCCACGGGTTTCCCTAATTTTATATTATTGTTCATGGGATCAAGGAAATATCATGAGATTAAGGAGTTATTATGAGATTAGGGAAATAATAAAATAATGAGGAACCATGGGGTGTGGGGCCGGTCGGGATCAAGGCATGGCCGGTTGGCCAATAATCACGGCCCCACAATATTTCCCCTAATTTTATATTATTTCCTCAGTGTGAAGGAAACACCATGAAACTGAGGAGTTTCCTCAAAACGAAGGATATTTGTTCAAATGAAATGATTTTCATGAGATCAAGGAAAATAATAAAGTATGATAAAATATAGAATTTGGGCGTGGGACCGGGTCACGCATGATGATGGGCCGGTGAGAGTCCCCTAGCGCCTTGACTATTATTTTATTATTTTCTATTTGCATAGGTTCATCGTCTCGTCGTATTTTGAAATACTTGTTTGTTCATTCAGGTGTTTGTTAATGCATTATTTGTCGAATACATTTACACCATTTTGGTCGGGGCTTACTCGAAGGTAACTCAGACGCCCGTGTGTTGAATATTTATTACTAACCTATGGAATTCTGCTGGGAAGAACCATAAATTAAAGTAACGAAATATTACGAAAATATTGAATATTTTCCAGGATTTGAATCTATTGATTTTGAGAATAATTAATTAATGGCTCTATACTAGTACGATCGTCTAGGAGCGTTAATTATTCAGGAATTGAGTGATATGAGCTTGTTGAAGCGTCATACTTCTTTCATATAGTCAGGGAAAACATTGTTACATCCTTAAGACGTTATTGCTCTATACTAGCAGGCAAGCTGTCTAGGAGCCGTCTAATCTTTCGATTCTATATAGAAGTAATTATTGAAATTGCTCAGTATTCATGAGATATGCCGTTGCCTCAGCTGAGAGACTACATATATATATATACTCTGAGAGATAGTATTCTCAGTCAGAGATTCTCATAGCATGATCTTTCATGCTTTCGATAAGAGACATGAGCCTCGATATTCATCTGATTGCTGGATCAGGAATGCATATAATTATGGGTTTACGATTTTAGACTTTGTCGAAAATCCACCATCTACAATCATGAACTAC
Source organism: Papaver armeniacum (assembly GCA_023531295.1). Classification (NCBI taxonomy): domain Eukaryota; kingdom Viridiplantae; phylum Streptophyta; class Magnoliopsida; order Ranunculales; family Papaveraceae; genus Papaver; species Papaver armeniacum. Next base: position 205,342 of record JAJJWW010006835.1, read on the forward strand.
AGGTCTTTTCAAAATTCCTTTGACTCTAAGGATTATTATTTGTTACTTTTACGAACAAACCTACGTTTCCAAAAGTATTTGCAAAGTTCATGCTTCAAAAACAAACTTGGGTTTTCATGAAACCTAATAAACAAAAACTTTTACTACTGCAACCATGTCAAGTCCATGCAAAATTTTATGTATCTCTTCCATATTAGGGATTTTTGTTCGTTTGGGTTCGGGCCCGAAAATCCCTAATCGATCAAAACTAGGCTTTTAGCTAACCAAATCAGCAGCACTTCACCTCTTCACGTCCACAAAATAACTCTCTATCACACTATTAGGGTCCTCGACCGCACATTTGCTCGTACATGACACCATTGGAGCAAATCGAGAATTCTGAAACTTCCTTTGTAGACTGAGTTCAACCACGATCTCGTCGACTGAAAATCACCATCTAATGCTTACCGCGGAACATGACTGTCCCTCACTAAGCAGGGGACTTAATGTTGATGGTGGATTTTCAACAAAGGTCAAATCCGTAAAATCATGATAGTGCATGTTTGTGATACGGCTTCAGGCATGTGACGATTCATATTTTACGAAGCCATGATGAATATGTCTTTCGAAAAGCCTACACTAGCTGAGTGTTCGATCCCTGACATTTCATTGTGACCTTTATGTAGAATAATAGAATTGGGCGGTCCTTCTACATAATTGTTTGTTGAGAGGGCTTAACGCCTTCAGGATGTCGGTGATACTCACTGTTCCCTGACTACAGGAGAGTGACCCACCTCTACATAAAAGAACGATTGGGCGGTTCTCCGTCAGATTGAGAGCAACAACGCCTTCAGGACAGTGATACTCACTGATCCTGACTATGTAGAGCGACGTGTATAGACTCGGGTGTTCTCCGTAGTGTATGAGAGCACCCTCAGGATTAGCCGTCTCCTGACTATGCACATAGATTAATTCTGCCGTGACATTCACCACTGAATTCCCAGAATAATATATTATTGCTCCTATTCCATGGTCGAATCCACGGCCTGATCCCATGGAATGGCAATAACAATTGCTCATATTCCATGGTCGAATCCACGGCCTGATCCCATGGAATGGCAATAAAAATGCTCCGATTCCATGATCGAATCTACGACTTGATCTCATGGAATGGCAACAACAATTTATCTCGTTACTCCGATTTCATGATCGAATTCACTGCTAATCTCATGAAATGGTAATAGGTAATTTTATTACTCCGATTCTATGGTCGAATCCACGATCCCATGGAATGGTAATGCCTATTTTATTATTCCGAGTTCATGGTCGAATCCGCAGCTGATCCTATGAATTGATAATAAATAACTACTTATTTTATTCTCTCGTTTCATGAATTATGTTACACTGAATTTCATGGATTAGCAATAAATACTCAACAACCGGGCATCTGGATCATCACTGAGTAAGCCCCACAAAAATGGTGTAAGTGTACTCGACAATGATGCACGACTGAGCACCCGGATGCGCGAACGAGCATACAAAAATATGGACAGATGAGGAATCCTACGCAAAACAGGAGAAAACAACAAATATTAATAAAATAATAAGGAGCGCCCAGGGTCCGGGCCCACCAGCCGGCCGGCCATGCCCTAGCCGTGGCCTGTCCCCATGCTTCTCTCATTATTTTGCCCTATTTTGTTATTTCATGAACTCATGAAAAAACTCCTTGATTTAAAATTTACAGAATTCATGAATTCTCCATAACTTCACGGATTCATGAAAAATAATAATATTATAAAATAAGGAAAGGTGTGCGGGACCGGGCAACATGGCCAGCCGGCCATGCCTTAGCCGTGGTCGGTCCCACACCTTACAATCCTTAGCTTATTATAATAATCATTCCCCAATTTCATGAAACTCCTTGGTTTCAACAAAATTCACGGATTCTCCACAACTTCATGGATTCATGAAATAATATTATAAAATAGGGAAAGGTGTGCGGGACCGGGCAACATAGACGGTCGGCCATGCCTTAGCCGTGGTCGGTCCCACACCTCACAATCCCTAGCTTTTTATAACTGTTATTCCCCAAACTCATGAAACTCCTCCGTTTCAACAAAAGACTCATGGATTCTCCATAACATCACGGATTCATGAAAATAATATTATAAAATAGGGAAAGGAGTGCGGGACCGGGCAACATAGCCGGCCGGCCATGCCCTAGCCATGGACGGTCCCACACCCTGCAATCCCTAGTCTTTTATTATTATTTTCCTCAAATTCATGAAACTCCTTGGTTTGAGCAAAAATCATGATTTCTTCATAATTTCTCGAATATTGCTCAAATCATGAAAATTCAAAAACCAACGTGGTCACATGACCAGCCTAGCCTCTCACGGCAATTTTGAATATTAAAATACTCTTATTTTAATATTTACAAAACGTTGATTAATTGAGCATACATGCTCATTCCAACAAAACTAAAGAATTTCAGTGAAGATGAAACTCTTCTGAAAATTCACAATGTTGCTCGAATGCAATCAGAAAATACTGAAACTCTCAGTACGGAGACACGGACACCACGACAACACGTGCATGCCTTAATGACCGACCAAAGTCATTCCTAGGGCTTGCACAAAGCCGGTCCCACACGTTTTCACACTTTTGACCTAATTTGCGCAATCGCTCATATTGGGCCCAAACTCTCTCCAACCAACCCTGGGATTGCTCGAACGGACAACATCCAGTCCCCGTGACCACCAAAAGCTGGCCCCATGCTCTCTTGGTCGGTCACCCATCTTTCATACTTAGGTTTTTGCCTAATGTTGAACCCAGCAGTAATTCAATAAATGATGAAACCGACACTTAATCATCATTCTTTCACCGACTCTCCAACTGAGAACCCTGGTGTACGCTCACTCGAGCACTGGGCACCACATGGACGCTCATCATTCCATGTGGTCGGTCCCTCTATCACTCATGACCTATTTTCAGCAATTCATCAATTGTTGAACAATTGCTCAAAAATTATGGTTTCGAACAAACGTTTCATGGAATCATCATTATGAGCAAGTTCAAACACCAAATGAATTTATGTTGATCCACGGGATTAATTATACAATATTTGGTAATCTACCAATATTTTAATATTTTATTGGGTTACGTTACCAATAAATGTTTCGTCGAATTGAGCGACATTTGCTCAGTTGCTCAAATATTGGTCCAGCTATAAATATTTAGTAACCTATCAGTAATTTGTCGAATGGAGCAATACTTGCTCGATTGCACGTCAAATTATTAATTTATCAGTAATTTTTCGAATTGAGCAATACTTGCTCAATTGCACGTCAAATTCTCGAATATTCAATAATTCGTCGAATTGAGCAATACTTGCTCAGTTGCTAGAATATTGACCTAATTATCAAATATTCAGTAATTCATCAATATTCAACAACTTGTTGAATTTACAACATTTGCTCGTAAAAGCAAAGATTAATGTTCATGAATCACTGAGCATTTGTCAAACATGCTCGATTCAGCAAAACCTAGGCTCATTGCCTAATCAGTCAACTACTGACAAACTAAATACACGTCTGTCATGCAGGCTCCACAATTCGTGAGACATCAATCACATCAAATTGGGGGATAACAACTAGGGTTTTGGTTTGACGGCCTACAGCACGTGGATTCATCCACGACGAGAAATGTGCGTAAGTTGTGTCAACGGTTAAAGGAGTTAGCAAAGTAGTGGGTGCACGATCCGTCAAGTCTCCACACGACGTGGAACTGACTTTACCACGATCTTCCATTTGCCCACTCTCCCACTCATGAAATCGTCACACTTACAGGGATCAAGGTGTTCACAACTCTGACAATATAAATAAGTTTCTGAATCCATGATTAAGGACAACGTTTTTTGGGTCTACAGAATTTCTCGAGTAACTACTCTCAAGAATTCATCAATCCATCAGAACTTATTCGAACTCAATAGTTCACCGATTATTTCAGAAACATTCAACACACCCACAATCCTTGATCATCACTGATCCCACACAATTCTCAGCTTCCCTCCTACAGATCAACCCATCTCCCTCTTTGCGACTGAATTGACTCTGTAACGGCCATTGACTTGGTTTAGGCCGGAGTCCTACAAATTGATCTCTCGAATCTAAGCACTCCCTTTGCAGTGCATCTGTGTGAGGTTGAGCAGTTTGCCCGGTTCGAGGAGTCTCGACAACACGCTCGACTCTTCACTTTCCTAAAAAACCAGCGAACCGTTTTTCCACATCCACATAAAGCAATTTGAATCTGCCACAAATCCATTAAAATTAATGTTTGAAAGATTTTAACACATGCGACTTACACAATTAGTCTTAAATGGTTTTATATAATCTTAAGAAGCATGATCGTCCCTCTTTGGTCGATTATTGGTTGCCATACATGTAAGATATGGACAACGTGATTGGTCAATTGGCAAGAGGGACGACTAGAAGCAGTCATGGCATATCATTGGTCGACCAAGATTAAATCTAGACCGATCAAATTAGCTAGCGAAGTGGAGAGGTCGAGATGACATTGCGACTAATTAGGGTTTTTGAGGTAACTCGACTAGCCTACTTTGGATATCTATTGGGAGCGAAGCATGTAGGCTAGGAGGGTTCCTATTAGCTGAAAAGGTAGAGTGGCGAGCGGTGATCATCATGAAACTTGCTCAGTTATGTAAGGAAGGAGTTAATCTAACTTAACTGACCGACCAAGTCGGATGGTCGTGATTGCTTCGCGGCCCGACTTGGGAGGTCAAGATCCAATTCCTTAATAAAGTTAGCGAGCTTGAATAGCCTACTTTGGCCAATCACTAGGAACGAATCATGTAAGATACTAACGATCCGATTGGCAAGAATAATAGACGAGCGACATGTAGTCACTATGGCTTCTGACTGGTCGACCATAAAGAGACCCAAGATAGCCAAACTGACCCGCCAAGATGGATGGTTGTGACTGTTTTGGGTGGTCATGACTTAATTTCAAATATAAATAGGAAGCTCTACTAGCCTACTTTGGTCGACGATTTAGAGCGGAGCATGTAGGCTACGAGCATTCTGATTGGTCGGGATAATAGGTGGGTAATTGGTAGTCACGATGGCACCTTGTTTACCGAGCATGTAAGGATTTAGGTTAGCTAAATCAATCGGCCAAGTTAGGTGGTCGTGATCAGTTTGAAAATGGCTTGGGCGGCCAAGATTTAATCCTTAAGAAAATTAAGCAGTTCGACTAGCCTACTTTGGTCGGCGATTTAGGGCGGACCATGTAGGCTAGGAGCGATCTGATTGGTCGATAAAAAAAAGGAGCGCTAGTGTTGATGGTGGATTTTCATTTAAGGCTAAAATTGTAAAGGCCAAAATTATGCGCTAACATATTGCAAAAGATAAAGCCATTAATAAGTGATGAATACTTCTTCACTTTACTAATTCACCTAGAATGGAGCATGTGGCAACAATCCCAACATTCTGTGAATTAAATACACGAAATTCATCCAGGTTGGAGCATGTGGAAACAATCCCATATACCCTGTGAATTTACAACATTATTAATTAATGCATGACCAGCCTTGTATTTCATGTACTCATTATCGGTGCGGCATGACGACTGAGTGTTGTTCTCAGCAGAGCAACACAAACCTCCAAGTACTAATAATGAAGCATGTACGAAATACCCGTACAGCCGCAACTCTCGGTGCGTTATACTAGCCCGATTGAGCATACATCTCTCGGTGTGTTATACTAGCCCGATTGAGCATATTTGAATCTGGACTGTCCATATCAGTCTCAGAAACGATCACGACCATCCAACTTCACCAACATGATTGGATGACTTAGATTGAATCCATGACCCCAAGCAGGTATTGGAATATTCAATACCAACCCAACGCGGGCCTCGCATGGTCGGCCTCCCCAAAAGGGTGGCATAGCTTGCCAAACCGTCCAAGCCAAACAGTATGGACGAAAAACCCTAAATTAGGGTTTACGGCACATTACATGTGTCGCAAAACAGTCTCCACCATCCATCTTCGCAGGCATAGATGGAGGGTGTAGATGTAGATTCAAAGGGCCCAGAGTATGTCAACACAAATACCGTGGGCCCGCCTACATACATGAGCGATCGGTCAGGACCAACCATGGCTGGTATTTCCAGTTCGTGCGCCCAAACAAGGCATGACGCACGGCCGGTGAAACCCTAATTAGGGTTTGAACATCACGAGCGTCCATTTTCTCCTGCACGAATGAAGGGTCCAGGATTGGACTAAGCAGGTCCGGTGCGTATCAACATCACCACCGTGGGCCCATCTATCTCCACACCCGATCGGCCAAGGCATATCATGCGTGGTTGCCTCAATTCGCACGCCCGAACTAGGCGTGGTCACACCTCCCAATTGCAAACTTATCTCGACCACTCAACTTTTCCGGAGAAATTGAGTGGCTTAGATTCTATGGGATATTAAGGTATGGACGTGTATACCAGCTCGCCGTCTGTATACCAGACTAATCGGCCAAGATTGACCAAGCTTGGTCGTCTTGAAACGCGCGCCCGAAGTTGGCATGATGCGCGGCTTTTGCGGCACCAGATTTCTGTTACAAATTGATCTCGACCACTCAACTTTGCTTAGGACAAATTGAGTGGCCCAGATCACACTTTCACGAGACAATGAGGTATGGGCGCCTACACCGTCATGCCGTCTATACACATGCATGATCGGCTCTGCCAAAATCGTATCCCAAGCTTGGATTCGACCAAGCTGAAGAGTGATGCTTGCGCACCTCTTCAAAAACCCTAATTCCACTAACGGTCGCAGATGAGTGTCTCAAGATCATCTCGTCCGTCCAACTTCACCGGCTTGGTTATACATCCCTGGTCAGGAGTTAATTGGTCAGTGAGGCGTCATGGTGATCACCACCCGTCACTCTACCACAACCATGTGGTCGGCCAAGGGAGGACTTGCTTGCGCAACCTCCAAACCATCACATGAAGTAGGCTGGACATGAGGCTATTTTGAGACACTCAAACAACGATGCTTCATACATGCTGAATATACTTGATGCAGTACCTGCATAGAATACACACGATACTTCACAAGTATCGACTTCCTAAATAACTTAGTTATTTAATCAGCATTACATGCTACTTTCTGTGGGTCCCACGATCCACACACTCGAGACATCAATCATGTCACAAACTGGGGGATACATACGGGGGTATTGGTCTGGCGGTTTACAGCGTGCAGCGCGCCATCACAAGAACGTGTCAGGAAGTCATGGACAGTTAGTGATGATGGGAGAAGTGGGCAAGACTGGTCGTGTGACACCAACACACGACTCCACTACTCCATTACTCCACTTTCTCCACTTCCCACGAGATACGAGGGTTAGGCTTAAAGACTTGTATAAATAGGTTCTCCTCCCTATTTTCCAAAAAAAAAAAAAGAACAAAGACAAGACAAAGAGGCAAGTATTGATACAATCGTATTCAAACACCGGAACTGATAGCTTACATCCTGCAAGCCAGTTAAGCTTTCTGATACAAATCATACATAGCCAACACCTTCACAATCTCAACACCTTCTTCGCTTCCCTCCCTAAGATCAACCCTATCTCCTTCACTTTGTGACCGAAACAAGTCTGGAACGACCATTTCTTGGTTTAGGCCGGATTTGCATGCATTGATTTCTCGATCTACAAGCACTCCCGTGCAAAGTGCATTTGTTTAAGGTTTAGACTCATTTCTCATCCACACACCCCAAATTACCAAAACCGGCAGAAATAGTTTTCACCCATAAACAATTGGCGACCACAGTGGAAGGTTAATCTCTTGGTTGTAAAGTCAATTTCTTCGAAATCCGATTCAATCTTATCAATTTCAAAAAGGGTAGATCTTAGAACCAATTAAATCAACAATTCATTTCAAGATGGTGGAACTCTGGTCTGGATCAACAATCAATTCTGATGGAGCTACTGTGGATAACACTCCCGGTGTCGATGTACCCGTCAGTGGAGCTACCGTGGTCAATACATCTCGTGGAGCCGTCACTTCTATCACCAACGCTGGCGGAGCAGGAGACATTCCAGTAGGTGTAACGCCTCCCATCACCAGAGCCAGAGCAGCCGCGAATCCCGGTATCTCCTCAAGTGTAACGCCTCCAGTGGTCACCAGAGCAACAACTTTCACTCCTTCATCGGGACGAGGAGCCGGAGGGACGAGAGGAGGACCACCGTCCATTACCATTGCAGACTTGATGGAAAAGAAGGAAGTTCTTGATAAGACTCAAACGGATATGGACGCAACTCAGAAAGAGGTACTCACTTTCCTTAAAACTTTAACTGAACGATTGCCACAAGATTCACGGCAACCCTTGGAGCCAACAAGGGATGCCTTCAATACACCCGGAGCAGGCGTTTCCACTCGGACCCACATGAGTGAAGAAGCTCGTGTTGCTCCTGAACGCCCAAGGGAAAGGGACCAGCCATCCAACTTCATCACACATGAGGACCTGGAACGACTTCTCCAAAACCGAGGCAAAGGAAATCTGATGGATGCACACCAACATCAGCCGCCGTACCCTCAAGATGTGCAATGAATCCCTCTTCCAAGAGGATACACCTCTCCTCAGTTCTCCCTCTACGATGGTACTGGTAACGCTCGTGAACACATCTCTCGATTTTTGGAATCCTTGGGGGAGCATGAGTACAATCATTGATCGCGGTCGTAAGCGTCAAAAATAAATTACACTTTCTTACTACTCAAAATATAAATATAGCAAGGGCAAGAAAGGATCGATCCCACAGAGAGGTCTAGGTTGTCAAATTGTTATGGTTTCCTAAATAAAATACCGAGGATTTTCTGATTTAAACGGAAATAAATAAAAGCAAAACAAATAAAAGTACACACGCAAATCAAGGATAAGAAGATATTGGTCATGGATTTCGTTTTCATTCACAAACATGTGTTCACACAATAACTAGAATTGATATTTTAATCTCAACTTTTATCAAAGACCCTAGAATACCTTGATCGCAAGTATATCCCGCAAATCTCCTCATGTCATCAACAAACACATTAAAAGATGCGAATATGAATTCTACCTAAAGGAACAACCTAACGTGTAAAAGCACTAATCAAGTTTAATTCCCTAGATGCATTAGGTTCTATGAAATCAGGCCAATCAAAGCAATCGAACGTGGAAAGCGCACTAATCCGATTTAACAAAGGTTATGGTTCACATATGATCATAAGAATATATCACTACAAACTATAATCATAATTATGCTACTTGCAATCCGGAATTATCACTTTTGCGTATAATAACCCTAATCTAGCAATAGAGATGGAAGCAAACTCAATCGACTCGCGACTCGACTAACAAGCATTCAAATCATGTAACAATATTAATGGTGAATCATAAACGATAATATGAGAGAAAACTAATTTATTGAATTAAAACCCATGTTTGGAAATCCAACTTATTCCATAACCAATGATAAAAACTCTAGCTCATATTCATGGAGTTCATAACAAGAAGAAAGAGAAAAGACTTCATGGTTCTAAACCCTAGAATAAAGTAGAGGCAAAAGAATGATAAAAGATATCATCTATGTTTTGAGAAAAGTCTTCTCTTTTATAGCTCCACTCCTTCCAAAATTAGGTTTTGTCTTCAAAGTCCATTAGTTAGAAGTCCACCAAGCCCACAAGTGATAGAAACCCGTGTAGAAAATACGCCCCAAAAGTGGTCGTCGGAAGTCTGGTATTGTGGCCGGAAATCGGCCGGAAAAGTCGCCGGAAAACATCCCAGGCGACCGGCAAAGTCCGCCCGGTCACCGGTCAACCGGGTCAAAACGGTCAGGTCGACTCTGAGTCGGATCGGGTCAGCTCTGAATCGGATCGGGTCAGGTCCAGTCAGGTCTGAGTTAGACCCAAGTCAGACCTGGATCAGCTGAGTGAGCTGAATGGCATTGGCCTGACCAGTTGCATTGGCCTGAACTCTGTAGCACCATCATTGTGCTTCAGCCATCATATTCAGCCAAGATGGCTATACACCCAATCAAAACAAAACTGTCATTCCTCATTTCAATCACAGCTGCAATACCACCTGCAATTTCAATTCTACCAGTACCAACTCTGCACTCCCATCTTCTATTGCCTCACAATGGCACCAGCACTGCCTTCATTTCACCACTTCCTGGCTCAGTTACAAACCCAGCTGCTGCAATAACAAGGCCATTTGAGCCACACTGTTATCTCAGGCCAACCAACACCACCTGAACCAACATTCAGCTGCCAGCTCTACACAACCAACATCCCTGCAACAGCTCTGCCTTAAAACCATTACCACCACCTGCATCATTCATCCATGCCTCCACTACATCCACCAGGCCTACCATTCTCATTCACAAACTTAAGCTGCAATCTATCCAAACTCGGGCAGCAACACAACAACCTCGCAACTCTAAATCAATAACCCGCAATTCAAAGTGCACTTCTAATTTTGCAATTGTAGCTTCATTCTCGCAAAGACTTGCATCAGATTCATGACCTGCAACTCTCAACTATACCAGGTCTCACTTCCAATCAAAACCATTGCCTCACTCAGCTGACCATTAGCTCAGGCCATCCTTTTGCACCATACTCCCAGGCCAGCACCTGCAATACACCACAGCAAGACCACCAACAAGATTGCACTATCCCTTAATCTTTTCAACTCAGTTGCCACCTGACCACAACTCAACTTGCACCTGATTACCAGCTCAGGCTCCAAACATATCATAAACTAGCCATCTTCAGCACTTCCTTCATCATCACTTGCAACAAAACCAGCTGGTGCTCCATTATTTCAGTTTGCAACCACAACCCATATCACCTGCCAGCAGAAGCTAGCCATTGCCTTAACCTGCAACCCTAAACATTCAATTATTTCTCCATCTCATCAACTTCACCTGAGTCTCTATCAGCTGCAACTATCAGCCTCAATCACAAAACTGCACTCAACACAGCTCTGCAAGCCCAAGCACCAGTTCCATACACCACACTTAGCCTCAGCGTCACATGCCCTCAGACCTGCCACATCCGCTTTCTCCCCGTGCGCGCACTCATTCCATGCTCTCCATCCGGTTCAACCACAAGTGAACTGCGAGCACTAGCAACCCCGCAATTACAATTCCAGCCCCTAGCAAAACAAAGATTACCGCTGTGCATCACAGACACTGAGCCATTCCTTGCTTGCTCGAATCGCTCCTCTTACTACCTCGCAATCGACCACCAAGTGCCTTCACATTCAAAGATCGCCACCTTCGTTAAGCTATTCCATCTCGCTCAACTCCGCAACCCGAATCGCACAACCAACAAGTTCATTGCTATCTTCCCTGAACCACCAATAACTACTCCCAGTCGAACCATTAGCACAACAGCAACAGTGGCAACAATTTCAACTATGACCAAGCTTCAGCTAACCATCTCGAGCCCTAAGCTACAATCAGTTCAGGTTCAAACCCTATCATCATCAGCATCTCAATCTTCAAATTAATCCTTATTCTCAAATTCCGTTCATCCCTTAACCAACAGCATCAATCAACCAATTCAAACCCTACATCGAAAACCAGTTCCTTGATTTCTGTAATCCCATTCAAATTACTTTCATTCATGGCAGTTAATATCTTTCCTTGATTCGAAATCTCAAATTCAGAAACCTAGTTCTTCTGCTTCGATCTCCATTGCAGATTCAAATCAAACCCATCTTTTCTCGATCTCACCGGCATTACTCGGGCTCTCCTTCACCGCATCTCCCTCCAATTCATCTCACTATACTCATCAATAAATCACTTGTGCATCTGTCTTCATTTCCTTCTTAACAAATCAATCGAACCCATGAATCTCTCGATAAGAAATCGATAGTAACAATAGAGAAGGAGAAAACTGATCCTCATTTCTCAATTTCGATCTAGATAAAGCCATGTGAAGTGGTATTGCTATTAGCACCCCAAGAGTGGATGCGGACCACCCCAACAAGATTGCCCCTTATCTTTGGCTCGACTCCCTTTAGCACGTGCCCTTGAACTTGAATGCCCTTAATGAGAATGACTACCCCTTAACGTACAAAGCGGGGTGCCAATAGCACTTCTCTATGAAATGACCATTTAGCCCTTAGTCTTCCAAGTTCTTGTTTTGCTCATAACTTCTTCATACGAACTCCGAATGACTCCGTTCTTTCGCCATTGTCTTCATCTTCTCGTCCTCTACACAATGAAAAGTAGAAATCTTGCATTTGAACGGGTTCCAATTGGTCTTTGGCCTTTCTCCACTTGTGACTTCACTTTTGTAGCTATTTCCACTTCTTTTCGCTCCAAATGACTCCATTGCACCTAATAAACTCAAAAGTAAACATAAGATACATAATTTACAAGAAAACTCGCAAAGAAAGCATAAATACTAGATATTAAATACGGTGTATTCTACACCTATCAATCATTTTCTCCGCCTGAAAGAGTTCTCGAAGTCACTTACGGGAAGGGCGTATACCTGGTACAACAACATCGCACCTAACAATATATCCAATTAGTGCGAGATGGTCCGTGCTTTCTACAAGAAGTCATATATGAGCAGATCACCTTTTCAGATCTAGGGAGAGTCTCTCAGCGGAACAACGAGCATCCGAACGACTTCGTTAAGAGGTTCAGAACTCAAGCACTAGATTGTCATGATCCGAACGTCACTGAACGTCAGTTGGTGGAGCTGTGCATCAACGAGATGATACCCATATACCGCGCTTTACTAGAGAATCTGGGCTTTCAGACGTTCTCCGAACTCCATGAAGCTGCCAAACGTTCAACCACAAATGCCCCAGCGTTGCTAGAGAGAACCAGGGTTGTTCGAAACGAAGATCCACGTGAGAGTCGAGGAAACAGGCGTCTCACAAACAAGCAATACAACACCGGTCCTTCTGTGAGCGTGGTAGGCGAAGGAGGAAAAAGGAAAGCTTCAAAGAACGGAACAACAACCCAAGCGTGCGGCTCCAAAGACACACGACTTCTTCTCAAAAGGGAGCGGGCAAGACTCCTGCACAAGACACCGAAGATACAGGCTTCCCATTCCCCATGAGTGAAGTAGTGGAACTTTTGGAGGCATGGATTCAAGACGATGCCATCAAGCTGCCTCCTATCAGACGTCCACCAACTGAGAAAGATATGGCGGATCCCAAGTACTGTCGCTACCATAGGTTCGTTCACCATCCAACCAAAGACTGCAACAGGATGAAACAAATCTTCAGATAAAATATAGAGACTGGAGAACTCCAGCTTGGAAACGAAGGTGTTCGTAGAGATCCTCTTCCTGTCAGGAACTGCATGATTTCTGGGGATTCCGTTCGCAAGACTGTTCAATCTATGATGGAACATTTATGCGAGATCTTGTAATTATCCAAAGCACAACGTCAGGACATATTGCAGCCCTCAACCGCGTTGTCTCAGGCAGGCGCTTATATCTGGAAGAGGAAGCGGTCTCGAAACCTCAGTCCTTGCTGGAAGATGCAAGCAACGGAAATAGGGGACTCTTAACCGTTGCTCGTTTGAGGGATGCCGAGTTCGATAACACATTGATCGATACGATCTCTAAATTCAACATCATCACCCTCCAGACCTTGAAAACAGCAAAAATTTCAAAACAGGAGGCTACTCGCAACCCAACTGTGGTTAAGACTCCAGAAGGAGAACTCAGAGATGCATATGGATACATCGATCTTGAAGTTAAATTGGGAGACGCCCTAACGCAAGCGAAGTTCTACATAGTCAAAGAACATCCTAATTATTACATGGTCCTAGGACGCTCTTGGATACACGACAACAAGGCAACATTGGGAGTTTTCCCTCTACCAGCCACGACACCTGAAAGGATCTCTAACAAGCCGTCTGGACCGAAGACTGTCCGTTGCTGCACATGCAGCTTGCCAATGTGACACAACTTCCTGGAGAGAGCCCATCAGCATACATTAAAAGGTTCCGAGCTCAAGTAAGTCTCACCACGCAACCCTTCTTGCAACCAATCACTACCCACTCTGATAAATTCTGGGGACTGTCTCCAACCAACAAACCAACCCCGGCTAGGAGATGTGAATGGGAAGCCGACCCCTTCAAACGTTTTATCAAGGGCTTAGAGGCTGTCTTGGTCAAAGACGATAAGGCCAAGGTCCAGGTATCTGCACCCCCAAACCCGTTTGGAATTGGATATCTAGTGACGAAGACAACCGCATTCAAGGTTGGAAGCATTACGGTGAAAGTGGCTACCCCACCTGTCTCACCCACCGAAAAGGAGGATGAACCATACCTGGTAGAAGATGTCATCCTAGGCGGCTACTGCAAGCTCATCAATGCTGATAAGCTAGAAGGCGTAACAATTCACTCGCGATGGCTCCAGCCCTACCGTACTTACGATGCTGTGCTACCACTTTCCAACGTCCTCCACACTTTAAAACGCTGTGCTACTTCCTCCAGCGTGTTTCCTTTTACAATTTCACGTCATATTTATAATTCCTCTGGAAAATGATTGCAATACTTGCATTCATAGTTACGGTTTCAATTTTTAATTTTCAATTTAATTGAAGCATTATTTCCATCTGAGAACCTCTTTACCCCTAAAAACACAAAGTCCTGAGTCAGCCTAAATCAACCCACTAGAGCAAGGAGGGAAACCCTAAGCAAACATCCCACGGGAAGAAGGAAATAGAATGTGTGCACAAAAGGAAGATGATTTGAGCCATTTACCCCAGCAAGACCAAGGAGATCTCACGTCAGGAGCACATAAAGATGCAATCTTAACGAGGGGTTATGACATAAACCTTTATTCAAAGTAAGGGAACAGAAGAAAAGATCTTGAACTCAGCCGCCACTGAGTACAAGAAAGATGTTCAAGAATTACGGGAATACACTTGAAAAGAGAAAAAGAAGCAAAGAGGTTTAGCCGTCAAGAAGAGCGACCACGCCTGCACCACTGCTAGGTCCTGCTTCAACGCCATCACCTGCTACCGCTTCTCCCTTCGGAGCCTCAGCTTCCGCTTCAGATGTTTCCGCAGCAACACTCTCCGTCCTAACATCATCGGCAGGAGCATCTTCCAAGTCTTCCTCAAAGGCCACAGTAACATTAGGGGTTGCGCTGACTGCTTTCGAACACTCAGGTCCGTCTGTATCAGAGTCAAGGATTATCACACCATCCTGGATTGGATAATTACGCCTATCTTCATCCGGAGGCCGTTTATGCTCCACCCTCCGCCTCTTTAACCGCGCTGCAAATCTCTCTGCCATTGCGCTTACTGGTGCTCGCAACGCTTCCCCATGCCTCCACCGCTCTTCCATGTCGATCGCAGCTGAAAGGGCACATATGCGTCCCCGGCAATACGCAGTGCGTAATGGACATCCCCCGTATAGCACGACCAACTTCGCGAAGTGGGAGGTCAATTTTAGCCATTACCTCTTCGTGCGCATTAGTTTCGGGTTTGTCAACTTCAAACTTTTTTTCGGAGAAGTTACTGCACGATCATCGCCCACCGCTTCCATGATAAGCTGCAAAAAAGAAGAAGTTATGAGCACACAAAAATGTATGTATCATCATCGGTCAATCGAAGATCGAGATAAGTACGGAGCAATACCCGAGATATAGAAGGAACGACTATGTGATGAGAAGAATCCTTAGAATTTTTCTTTATAATCTAGCAAGTCAACAGAATCCCAGGAGAAAAGGAGTCTTTACTTGCCACTTATAAAGGCTACCGATTCGAGATAGAGATCAACGATGCTTATCGAATATATATGAGGAAAACTGTCATGTAACGAAGGGGAGTGCACCTAGTCCAAGAAACGGGCCAAGATCTGTCTAGATACGTACGGAGGAAACCAAAGCGCACGCCCGATCACGAAATAGTTTTCACCCATTCATGATATGCCTTGGCCGATCGGGCGTGCGAATCGAGGCAACCAGGCATGATATGCCTTAGCCGATCGGGTGTGGAGATAGATGGGCCCACGGTGGTCATGTTGATACGTACCAGACCTGCTTAGTCCAATCCTGGGCCCTTCATTCGTGCAGGAGAAAATGGACGCTCGTGATGTTCAAACCCTAATTAGGGTTTCACCGGCCGTGCGTCATGCCTTGTTTGGGCGCACGAACTGGAACGACCAACTATAGTTGGTCCTAACCGATCGGTCATGTATGTAGGTGGGCTCACGGTGTTTGTGTTGACATGCTATGGGCCCTTTGAATCTACATCTACACCCTCCATCTATGCCTGCGAAGATGGATGGTTGAGACTGTTTTGCGACACATGTAATGTGCCGCAAACCCTAATTTAGGGTTTTTCGTTCATACTGCTTTGGTTTGGACGGTTTGGCAAGCTATGCGACCCTTTTGGGGAGGCCAACCATGCGGGGCACGCGTTGGGTCGGTAGTGAATATTCCAATACCTGCTTGGGGTCATGGATTCAATCTAAGCCATCCAATCATGTTGGTGAAGTTGGATGGTCGTGATCGTTTCTGAGACTGATATGGACAGTCCAGGTTCAAACATGCTCAATCGGGCTAGTATAACACACCGAGATATGTATGCTCAATCGGGCTAGTATAACACACCGAGAGTTATAGCTTGTACGGGTATTTCGTACATGCTTCATTATTAATGCTTGGAGGTTCGTGTTGCCCTGTTGAGAACAACACTCAGTCATCATGCCGCAACGGTAATGAGTACAGGAAATACAAGGCTGGTTATGCATTAATTAATAATGCTGTAAATTCACAGGGTATATGGGATTGTTGCCACATGCTCCAACCTTGGATGAATTTCGTGTATTTAATTCATTGAACATCGGGATTGTTGCCACATGCTCCATTCTAGGTGAATTAGTAAAGTGAAGAAGTATTCATCACTTATCAGCGGCTTTATTCTTTGAAGTATGTCACGATAAATTTGGTTTTACAATTTTAGCCCTAAACTAAAATCCACCATCAACATTAAGTCCCCTGCCTAGCACATAATGGTTACACTATTGTGGGGTAGGCATTAGATGGTGACATATACGGATAAAACTTATGAGACAAAGTTAGATGTTACCAGGAGAGATGAGTCGTCCTGTCCTTGGAGCATGTCACGTTCAAGAGGCGTTCAGGCGAGCGTTTCCCTAGCATGATGTCGGTATTGCCTTCGATCGACCTTGCTATGCCTGCTTCGGTCGAGAGCCTTCTTCGTGATTATTCCGCTCGAGCGTGGGGTTGATGTGCCTGCTCAACGGACTCTTGCGCCTGCTTCGCTTGATCGTGGGACTCATCGTGCACCTGCTTGTTCGAACGTGGGCTTGTTATGCCTGCCTTGCTCGAACGTGGGATCCACCGCGTGCCTTCTTTGCTTGGGGCCACTGTGCTGCTCGTTCGACCAATTTGGGGCTGGATGTGCCTGATCAAGTGGGAGCTGCCGCGTGCCTGCTTTTCTTAGGGCCGGCTGTGTCTGCTTCGACCAATTACCAAACCTGTTGCCTCACCCCAACACCAGACTTGCCCTTTGACCAACACCGGACTTGAAACTTGAGCAATACCGGACTTGTGACTTGATCAATACCAGACTTGTCACTTGATCAATACCAGACTTGAAACTTGAGCAATACCGGACTTGTCACTTGATCAATACCAAACTTGAAACATGAGCAATACCGGACTTGTCACTTGATCAATACCAGACTTGAAACTTGAGCAATACCGGACTTGTCACTTGATCAATACCAGACTTGAAACTTGAGCAATACCAGACTTGAAACTTGAGCAAAACCGGACTTGTCACTTGATCAACCGGTGTTTGGACCCAATCCCGGCCTTGTGTATTCCAACGTGAATGTGTGTTATGTCGTGTGTGACTACACGTATCGCGCGTTTTTATACAAGATGGGTCCACGACGAGCTGGTGCACACGTGTATCTAGAGAAACATCGGCCTCGTTTGCTGGCCCAATACTAGCCTCGTGACCTGAGCAGTACCGGCCTTGTGACGTGAGCAGTACCGGCCTTGTGACTTGATCAACACCGGCCTTGCTTTCTTTGCCCGTACAGTTTATGTGCTTGCTCGAGTGTCATCTTTGCTACTTCGACCAACACCGGTCTTGCCTTGACGAACACCGGTCTTGCTAACCAACATCGGTCTTCCCTTTGCTCGAACGTGGGATCTAGGCGTGCTTGCTTTGCCCAAACGTGAACCTTGTATGTTCGAACGTGGTGTGGGTCCCGCTGAGAGCGTTGAAGCATCTTCTGGAGCAAGCAGGTCCCGGAGAGCGTTTGATGCAACTTCTAGTGGGTGGAGCGTTGAAGAAGTTCTTGACTGACGGTAAAGGAATTTCATGCTGAGCCTCAATCCCCAAGCGTGGTCTACGTGGCTCTATCTTGTATGCCCGATGGGTCTTTTGTACGTAATGATCGTTGATATGGTGAATCTCTGGATGGTATTAATCGACGAGCAACAACAGTTCCTGGCAGCAGCTGTCATCAGAAGAGACTGGCAGGGAGAGGCGTGATAGCTCCGGGCACGAACTTGGCAGTCTTCATATAGTGGTAGAGCTCGCCTCATTGTTAGAGGGATAAACTGGAACCGATGGATTTCTTGACGTTTCTTCATGAAATATAGAAGAGGGAGACAATCCCCTACCCACGAGTATCCAGAGCTTTAAACTTGATAGATGTTGTCACACTAGGTTCATGAGGTTGTCTTTGAGATAGGAAGTGCTAAGCAGTCCCAGTCATACTCCTTTGGTAACGCAACTAAATCTTCTACGGGAGACAAATTCTGAAAGCGTCTCTAATTGATGTAGTTACCATCGATCCAAATATAGAATATCTTGGACGTTGTTTCAACATTATGGCAGTCGTGCATATGGTGCTGGAGTTGGAGTTGGCGATTTTGGACGCGCAGGATGTTGTATCTCGGTGGCTTTCCTCTTGCTGCTTCAGCGAAACTGCTTATGGAAGGCTGAAGGTTGTATTGCCTGTTGGTGGGATGTATGCTTCCACGAACATCATGAGGCTCTTCATTACTGGAAGGCCTGGTTCTTTCCAGCAGGGTAGATGTTGTCATAGATGAGCGTTCAACAACTTCACGAAGTCCAGAGGATGACCAAAAGTGCAGATTCTCCAACATAACACGGTAGACATGCACCATCCTCTGATAGAGTGATTCTCCCCGGATTCTTTCTCGACATGACACGCGGACATCGTTATCTTCTTAAGGCTGCTCCCTTGAGGTGTCGGCTTCAGTAGATCTGAAGATGTCCCATGCTCGCTCTTGTCTGGGCTGACATAATAGGCTAACCCTTTGTGATGATTCAAAGATGGCAATATTTGTTGAATCCTCTGAAACGCTTCCTGTTGTAGTGTGATCCAGACGAAACTTGATCCTTTCTTCAGCAGGGGGTGAATGAAGCAAAAGTTCACCTTTCCCATGAAGTTTTGGAGCTCCTTCAAAGTTCACGACAACGACATTGTGAGGATAGCTTGAGTCTTGGATTTGACTACTATATCATCCACGTAGTCTTCGACTTGCTTATGTATCATGTCGTGGAAGATTGCCGTCATAGCACGTTGATACGTTGCGTCGGTGTTCTTTAAACCGAATGGCATAACAGTATAGTAAAAATTTCCAAGAGGGGTTCAGAAGGATGTCTTACTTGCATCGTGCTCATACATCCTTATCTGATTGTAGCCGATGTAACCATCCATGAAGGAGAACATGCCGTGTCCGCTGGTGGCGTATACTAACATGTCGATGTTAGGTAGAGGAAAGTCATCCTTGGGGCAGCACTTGTTAAAGTCTCTGAAATCCACGCAGCACTGAATCTGTCCGTTTTTCTTCTTTACTGGGACCACATTAGATAACCAGGTCGGATGATGAATAGGTCTGATGAAGCCAGCAGCTAGCAACTTCTGAATTTCATTCTTGATTTGTTCTTACACTTCGTGTCTAAATTGCCTCGGAGATTGCTTGATTGGCTTGGATCTAGGTACGACATGTAGGTGATGGGTGACCAATTTTTCGTCTAGACCAGGCATTTCCTCGTATGTCCAGGCAAACACATCTTGGTACTCCTTGAGTAGTTGGACAAGACTCACACGTTCGTCCCACGGACAGAGTTGAACTGATAGAGACAGGCCTGGGAGATTCTTCATTCCCGATATTAACAGTCTCGGGCGCGTCAGTTGTGGCGTTGGTGCCATCTTGTAGCTGTCGCGGAGCGTCCAATACCTCCTCTTGTGTTTCGTCGTTCTTGTAGCATTCAACTGGGCGGAGACTGGGTGACAGTCTCTCCTGCTAATTGCTAACAGCGGTGCCAGTATATTGCCTTCCCCTTCTGATCACAGTTTGCCTTGAAAGTGCGTTCCCTTTTGGTGTGAGCATGGGTTGAAGCTTCACCGGATAAAGATGGACGCCTCGTCAGAAAAGGCGTGTCGTGGTGCTTAGCCCCCAGTGATGCAAGTCGGTCTTCTTCCCGGATTGAAGCCCACGTGGGTAGTGGGGTGCGCAGGACTTTGCCTGACCTTCCCTGCGGAGTTTCTTTTGGCTCGAACAGTTCCACTCCGCATATTGGTGCGTACGGAGACAATGATGCAGGAATACGGATGACTTCCTCATTTAGCATGGTCTTCAAGCACTGGTGATACGTTGAAGGGATGACATTATTGTCATGAAGCCACGGCCTCCCTAGTATCATATGGTAGTCCGGCTCCTTTTCTATGACTTCAAATTTCACTTTTGATCGAAAAAGTCCTACTTGATAAATTGATTGACATACCCGTATGTCTTTGGTTTGGTTTCCTTGAAGTCCGTCATTGTGGTGGGCTGCCGTACAATCTTGCATGGGCTAACCTTGGCTGTCCTAAGAGTCTTGAGAGTAATCACATTCGAATATGCTCATGTGTCGACGAGGGCCCTCCTGAACTCTGACCCCTTGATGCGTGCGGTAACATGTAAGGCTCGGTTGTGACCCTCCTCTGCCATCATGTCGTCTTCTCGTAAATGTAACATTATTTTCTGAGATGTTTCGATGCTTGATTAGGACTTACGGACGTGAAGGAGTCAGGTGTACGTCTAGAGCTATTTTATTAATTGCAGCAAACGTCTATGCCCGTTGAATCTTCGAGAGGTGCAAGAGTTCACACAAACTTTCCACTAGAGATGCCGCTTCTTGATCCACTGGTCTCTGGTTCATAGTAAAGCTGTTGATCTGAGGGGAACTAGTCCCCGGTGTAGAGGTCTCCGGAACGCTCATCTCTGATGTCATCTTAATGAGGAGATCAAGTATGCCGTTTACCGCTTCTTTGATTAGCTCCATGTTCTTTGTGTGAATATCCTGTACCCGTGCTAGTTCGCTTAATGTAGGAAATCTCCTGATCATGCCGTCAGATACGCCGTTAGGAGGAGGGGTATCTACGTTGGAGGAACCATCTGGATTTGAGACTTTCGAGGCGGTCCTAAGACCAACCATCTCGAAATTGATTGAATGGTATTGAATAAATTGACTTTACAACCGAGAGATTAACCTCCCATTTGTGGTCGCCAATTGTTTATGGGTGAAAACTATTTACGCTCGGTTTTGGTAATTTGGGGTGTGTGGATGAGAAATGAATCTAAACCCTAAACAAATGCACCGCACGGAGTGCTTGTAGATTCGAGAAATCAATCATGCAAATCCGGCCTAAACCAAGAAATAGCCGTTCCAGACTTGTTTCGGTCACAAAGTGAAGGAGATGGGGTTGATCTTAGGGAGGGAAGCGAAGAAGGTGTTGAGATTGTGAAGGTGTTGGCTATGTATGACTTGTATCGGGAAAAGCTGAGGCGGCTTGCAGGATGTAAGATATCGGTTCCGGTGTTTGAATACGATTGTATCAACACTTGCCTCTGTTGTCTTGACTTGCCTAGTTTTTTGGAAATAGGGAGGAGAACCTATTTATACAAGTCATTTGAGCCTTATTCACTTCTCTCGTGGGAAGTGGAGGAAGTGGAGTGATGGAGTAGTGGAGTTGTGTGTTAGTGTTACACGACCAGTCTTGCCCACTTCTCCTGTCATCTCTAACCGTCCATGACTTCCTGACACGTTCTTGTGATGTTGCACGCTGCACGCTGTAAACCGGCAGACCAATACCCCAGTATGTATCCCCCAATTTGTGACATGATTGATATCTCAAGTGTGTGGATCGTGGGACCCACGGAAAGCAGCATGTAATGCTAGATTAAATAACTAAGTTATTTAGGAAGTCGATACTTGTGAAGTATCGTGTGTAATATATGCAGGTACTGCATCATGGTGTGGTAGAGTGACGGGTGGTGATCACCTTGACGCATCACTGACCAATTAACTCCTGACCAGGGTTGTATAACCAAGCCGGTGAAGTTGGACGGACGAGATGATCTTTGAGACACTCATCTACGACTGTTGGTGGAATTAGGGTTTTTGAAGAGGTGCGCAAGCATCACTCTTCAGCTTGGTCGAATCCAAGCTTGGGATACAATTTTGGCAGGGCCGATCGTGCATGTGTGTAGACGACATGACGGTGTAGGCGCCCATACCTCATTGTCTCGTGAAAGTGTTATATGGGCCACTCAATTTGTCCGGCGAAGTTGAGTGGTCGAGATCAATTTGCAACAGAAATCTGGTGCCGCAAAAGCCGCGCATCATGCCAACTTCGGGCACGCGTTTCAAGACGACCAAGCTTGTTCAGTCTTGGCCGATTAGTCTGGTATTCAGACGGCGAGCTGGTGTACACGCCCATACCTTAATATCCCGTAGAAACGTGATCTAAGCCACTCAATTTGTCCGACAATGTTGAGTGGTCGAGATTAATTTGCAATCGGGAGGTGTGACCATGCCTAGTTCGGGAGTGCGAATTGAGGCAACCAGGCATGATATGCCTTGGCCGATCGGGTGTGGAGATAGATGGGCCCACGGTGGTCATGTTGATACGCACCAGACCTGCTTAGTCCAATCCTGGACCCTTCATTCGTGCGGGGAGAAAATGGACGCTCGTGATGTTCAAACCCTAATTAGGGTTAAACCTAGGTAAGCGTCATGCCTTGTTTGAGCGCACGAATCGGAACGACCAACTATAGTTGGTCCCGACCGATCGTCATGTATGTAGGTGGGCCACGGTGTTTGTGTTGACATGCTCTGGGCCCTTTGAATCTACATCTACACCCTCCATCTATGCATGCGAAGATGGATGGTTGAGACTATTTTTCGACACATGTAATGTGCCGCAAACCCTAATTTAGGGTTTTTCTTCCATACTGCTTTGGTTTGGACGGTTTGGCAAGCTATGCCACCCTTTTGGGGAGGCCGACCATGCGGGGCCCGCGTTGGGTCGGTAGTGAATATTCCAATACCTGCTTGGGGTCATGGATTCAATCTAAGCCATCCAATCATGTTGGTGAAGTTGGATGGTCGTGATCGTTTCTGAGACTGATATGGACAGTCCAGGTTCAAACATGCTCAATCGGGCTAGTATAACACACCGAGATATGTATGCTCAATCGGGCTAATATAACACACCGAGAGTTGTAGCCTGTACGGGTATTTCATACATGCTTCATATTAAGGCTTGGAGATTCGTGTTGCTCTGCTGAGAACAACACTCAGTCGTCATGCCGCACCGGTAATGAGTACAGGAAATACAAGGCTGGTTATGCATTAATTAATAATGTTGTAAATTCACAGGGTATATGGGATTGTTGCCACATGCTCCAACTTGGATGAATTTCGTGTATTTAATTCACAGAATACTGGTATTGTTGCCACATGCTCCATTCTAGGTGAATTAGTAAAGTGAATAAGTATTCATCACTTATCAGCGGCTTTATTCTTTGCAGGATGTCAGCGCATAAATTTGGTTTTACAATTTTAGCCCTAAACTAAAATCCACCATCAACAGCTGGGAACACATCATAAAACAAATAATCAGCCGACTCTATACTAATGAGCAATTCATCTAGAAGCTTGAGTTTTCGTTATAAAATATTAGAGCACCTGGGATTATTGTAACATGCACCAGTATTGTTCTCATAATTTTATATATGTAAGTACTGCATTACGCAATAAGTATTGTTACACATATACGTATATTCCTGAGTTCAGCCGGGCGAAGCTCATAAACATAGCTTTATGTATACAAGAAGAGGGGCATACACTCCCCAGATTTTGATATATTCCTTAAATTCTTTACGGAATATAGAGATATCAAGGTCTAATATTTCTGATGCCGGGTCAGGGAGACAAACTTTTAAAAATGAAGAATGAAGGTCTTTCAACTGAAATTAAGAATGTAGGTCTTCCATCGTAGTTCATCCCCTCATCATTTGGTAATAAACAATCTTTTTGGCCATAGTATCCGCTGCAAAGTTTGCCTCTCGATACTTATGTTCAAAACGAATAGATGTATAATTATCTCTAATTGCCTACCATCGTTGTCTCGCAAACCATGGTAAATTATCCAACATAAAAGCCTCAACTATGCCCATCGAGTCTGAATGGATGCAAACCTGATCCAAAACCCCACTTGAGACCCAATTCAATCCCCACGTTAAACCCATATATCTCCGCCAGATAGTTAGAAGTCACCTGATGAGTGCCAAATATTGCATATTTCTACATCTTTTTATTGGCATTTAACTCATATTTTGTGCTCAGAAATCAGATATTATCCCAGATTCTGTATTTTCTTTGTTTTCAAGAATAAGTATTTGTACTAATTAATTTTGTGTTTTTAGGTAGTAAATAAAGCTCGGAGAAATTGAGGAGCCAAAAGAGCAGAAAATTGGAGGCAAGCGTCTATGGAGTAGAAAGCCAAAGCCCGCGCACGCATCAGTTGCAACCCAACGAGTAGCAACCCATTTACAAGACATGGGCTCGAGCTATCCAGGACCCTGCCCATAACCCGAGTCCACAACCCGATTCACTCTGAGCCGTTGAGATTTGATCCATTTTCATCCTACGGCCGCATCATCCCACGCATCGGCTTCCCTAGATCCAACGGTCGCTCCAACCATCCCATCACTTCTCGCTGCACCTGCCTCACACCAAAACCGCCTACACCTACACCATCGACCAAAACCTCCCATTTCTCATCTTCATCTTCTCTTTCTTCTCCCCCGACAAAAAATCAGAGAAAACCCATTCTCTTCTCTTCCCCCGACCATACCATGGCAGAGCCACCACCTCCATCATCTCCTTACCCTGACAACAGCACCTGCTCCGCCATCCCTATTTCGACCTATCTCCATCAATAGCTTCTTCCATACCTTAGAAGCTAGGGTTGAGATAGTTGAAATTAGGGTTACATCAAATCAATGGGTCAGAGACGAGTTAGCAGAGGAAAGAGGTTTGGGTTGTTGTTTACTTGTCATTTCGAGTGATTGTGAGTATAAATTGTTGTTCTTCATGTGAGAGAAAAACACAGTCAGTTTTAGGGTTTTATTTTGTTAACCTAAATTTGAATTCTGCTTAATTTTTGTATCATGTTCTAAACTCTCTTACTGGGGTGTAGATGAAACCCCTGATTTAATGTCTAGTTGATCTAATTCTCAAAGTGTTCTTGTAGTTTGTAATGCTTAGGATTTTAGTTAGCCTTTGAACCAAACTTACCTGTGATCAATGGTACTGTAAGAAGACCATTGATACTAGGGGTTAGCAAGGGGAGTGAGTTAATCGATGATCCATATAAAGCCTTCAAGGGAAGGCACAAGACCTGATGAGAATTTGAAGCGCCTAACATATGATTAGGAGGTGAATTCTATCACCTTAGTACCTTCAACTACCTGTTTACAATTCATATTTGCTACCTTAGCTTAGAGTCACAACTCAATTCAGTCGTATCGACACCCAAAAGCTCATATTTGTGTTACAATACCTTAGAAATCAGTTAGGAAAGCCCTTAGCTCAACATTGCACACCCTATTTCCCTGTGGATCGACCTGTGCTTGCCCTGTGTTGCAAAACAACACTGTGCACTTGCAGTTTAACGTAGGCAAGACACTTTTAAAAGCCTACCAAGTTTTTGGCGCCGCTGCCGGGGATTTGGTAGTGTGCTGTGTCATCCATTAGTTTACTTTACTGGTTTTCATTCTAACCTTGTATATATGTGTTTTAATTTTTTGGTTTTCATGTTGTTAGTGTAGTCTGTTGAAGTTATCTGTGGTGTTATAGTGTAAGTTAGTAGTTAAAACCATTTGTTGTATAATCTGCACCCTGTGTTTGCATTAGTGTAGCTCTAACTTCAATCATAATCATTGGCATCATAACCCTGTAAAACTTCATTGTACATCCATTAGTTTTTTTCTTTTGTTCTTGTTTAGCTCATTGTCTCTTATCAACGTTTTTGTAGTTTGTAGTTTAATATTAGTTCTGTGTTTTATTTAGCTTCTCTAGTTAACTTTTGATTCTCAGTTTCATACATGATCTCGCATTTAGTTAGTCAGAATTGCAATAATCATCTCACTAGCATAACTTGCATCATTGTTCGCTTTGCATCATCGTTCGTAGCTTTAACCTCGGTCATAATCATTTGTTTCATTCACTGGCATCATTATCTCTCTATAACTTAGTCTGTCATCTTTTGCTGAAGCTTGTTAGTTTGTTATAACTAGTAGCTCTGTGAATATCTTGTTGCATTCTCGTAGCTTAGTATAATCCATTTTTTTATAAAGTTTGCATTTGGTTCATCTCAGTGCACCTTATCTCACTCCTTTGTGTGCTCTATCTTTCATCACTTTTGTTCACTTGCATGGTCCATAGTATCACTGCACTTTTAGTTATTATTATTTTCCCGTGGCTCAATTTTTACCTTAGGCATAGCTCTGAATTTTGTCATTGTAGCACTAGTGCTCTTGCTTTAGCTGTGCAATATTGAGAACTGAAGTTGATTTGTTGAGATAGCAGGTACTTGTGGTGCAGCTGAGCAAACTCAAGGAAAACAAGGGAGCAGAAAAACCAATTGGTGGAATTGCCTAAACCCAGTTTTATACTGGCGGTATTGTGTCTCAAACCCTTGCTTACATGAATGAATGATATAGCTTGCTTGTTGATATAACTGAATAACTTCATCTGCCCTGTGCTGTGTGTAACTTGAGCATAGCCTGTGCTCAGCTCCAGCCCCTGAAGCTGTTGAGCGTGAGATATAACTTGGATAACCAAGTTTGTTGCCAGACCCCTGCATCTGCTGCAACTTGTGTGTAATCCTGAGACCTTGTGTGAGCTGTAGTTTGCAAACTTGCTGCCATCAACTGAGCTAAGCCATCTGCTGTCGCTTTCTTGCAGCCCTGTATAACAAATTCTCGCAATCTGTCACTTGCTAAGGTAGCTTCACTTTTGTCATTTGCACTTATTGAATGTTAGGCCTGCAATTCTGCTGAAATACCCTATCAACCCTGTGCCACTTTGCCTCATAACAAGTGCCATGTTGCTTCCATTGCATATGTACATCTGTGATCACAACACCCTGATAATATCTGCATAATTGTGTATAACCTCTGAGATTTGAGATCACTTGACTGTGTTGACACCCTGAGCATGTTGTAAACTGCTAGCATTGTTCATTTGTTGATTAGCTGCAGCATCTGTGAACTTATGATGCTTTGAACTGTTTGGCAAATATCTGTGATGACTGTAATCTGTGAATGATATAACATGTTGACCTTGCATATCTGTGCAACAATATCTGCAATGTGTGTGTGAACCTTTGGTGTTTAAGTGAGTGTTGAGTAGCAGAATTAGAGATAGCAGTTAGTCTGTTTTTCAAACACACAACCCAGCACATGCTTCACCTTGAGTGAGCACATCCCTTAACCCTGTGCACCATACACAGTTTTTACTCTCTTTGTTCACCTGCCAATCTGGGCAGTGCATAAACTGTGCTGTGTCTCTCCTAAACAACAGCATCCAGCTCCCCTGTGTGCTAGAATTTGTGTGTGATTACTTGTGCGCTGAGCTGCACATTACCCGCACTGTGCCCTGCCAGTGCTGTGCCATTTTTGAGAGTTTTGTGTTTCTCTGTGCTGTGCATAACCTGATCTGCACACAACCTGTGCAACATAATCTGTGCTTGGCCTGACTAGGGCTGTAAACCTGCCAAACTGGGCTGGAACCCACAACCACTGGGCTGTGCATTTGCACATGACCTGGGCTGCACATAACCCGAAGCCCACATAAAATGGGCTGCACATCAACTGGGCTGGAACCCATATAATCAGCTGGGCCTTACAGCATCAAAAAGCACTCTTTTTGGGCTTGAGTCTGGAATTAGTGTATCATTTTTGTAGTTTTTGCTTATCTATGTTGAACTTGATTGTATGTTAACATGCTAGATGCGCTAGCTAGGCTATGATTGTGTCTTTTAGAGACCAAACAAATCGACTAGTTAGGATCCGCCCGGACGAAATCGTCAGCATACCCAGTTCTTCAACAAAAAGCCCAAGCCCATCCGAAACAGAAACCATGGGTGATGAACAAAACCAACCCCGTAGTCTCAAGGACTACATGTACCCAACTAGGGCAAGCCATCCCTCTTGCATCATTCTGCCAGCCGATGCTTGTCAGTTTGAACTGAAAGCAAGCACCATTCACATGCTAGCCGTGTTTAGAGGGGTCGATGCTGAAAACCCCTACCATCACGTGAGAGATTTTGAGGATATTTGTGGGACTTTGCGTTTTAACCAAATGCCAGAAGAGTCCCTCAAACTGAGATTGTTTCCTTTTTCTCTGAAAGACAAAGCCAAGTCATGGCTTCATGCCCTACAACCACAGTCCATTAGAACATGGGATGACCTCACAAAAGAGTTTTTCAAAAAGTTTTTCCCCAACCATAAGACGTCGATAATTCGCCAAAGTCTAAATGGTTTTGTGCAATTAGAAGACGAAACTCTAGCAAAATACTTGGAGAGATTCAATGAATTATTGCTCCAATGTCCCCACCATGGTTTTGAAAAATGGAGACTCGTGCAAATATTGTATGAGGGTCTAGATGTTAGAACCCGAACCACAGTCGAGTCAATGTGCAATGGTGCATTTATTGACAAAAGTGCTGATGAGGCTTGGACTTTCTTGATCGAAGTCGCTGAAAAGACTCAACAATGGGAGTCC
This sequence comes from Papaver armeniacum, assembly GCA_023531295.1. Lineage (NCBI taxonomy): Eukaryota > Viridiplantae > Streptophyta > Magnoliopsida > Ranunculales > Papaveraceae > Papaver > Papaver armeniacum. Next base: position 234,500 of record JAJJWW010006835.1, read on the forward strand.
ATCCGTGAACCAAAAAGGACTACCCCCGCAAACAATGTCCATAGAATCGAGTCTGACTTTGAGGGAAATGCAAAAATGGCATCTTTGGCCCGGAGAATAGAAGTGCTTGAATTACAGAAGAATGTAAAACCTAATGCCCCTACTCTCCGTGACCAAATTGAAATGGCCACTTGTACCGCATGCCATAGCTCTGACCACTTAGTGGACAGCTTTCCAGACTTACATGCATTTCAAGAGTCCAAAACCGAGCAAGCCAATGCATTATACCATAGGCAAGAGAACAACCCGTATTCTCAAACCTACAACCCAGGGTGGAGGAATTACCCTAACTTCTCATGGTCTAAAGGGCATGTACAAGGGGGAACAACAAATAACAACCAAGGATACTCATATCCTAGAAACCCCCAAGTACAACCACACACTCAGTACCCTGTAGAGAAAAAGCCTAGCTTTGAAGACTGTGTCGGTCTGTTAACCCAAAATCTTTCACAACTTCAGAAAACCACCGACCAACGTTTCACAAGTCTAGAACTTAAAATGGGTCAAATCTGTGATGCATTGAATGAGAGAGAAAAAGGCAAACTTCCTAGTCAACCCCAACAAAATCCAAAGAATGTGTTTCAGGCAGGCTCCTCAACCTGCAATGAAACTCCACATAGTCATGTGAATTCTGTCACCACTCTCCGTAGTGGTAGAGTTGTTGAGAACAATGTAGGTGTACCACAGTCAAGCGAGTCTAAATCAGACTCACCAGTACACACAACACCGTAAGAAAACATCTACATGTAGAGAAAGAATCTGAGCATGTTGATAAACCCAAGAATCCTACCAATATAGATGTTTCTTTGCCAAGTCATGTACCTGTTGCTCCATTCCCACAAAGGTTGGTGCAACAGAAAGGGGGTAACCAATACAATGAGATTTTGGAAATGTTCAAAAGAGTTAACATAAACATTCCAATTCTCGAAGCAATCAGACAAATACCCACCTATGCTAAGTTTTTGAAGGACCTGTGCACACAAAAGCGAAAGCTTCATGTGCATAAGTGTGCCTTTCTCACTGAGAAAGTGAGCTCCATAATCCAAAACAAGATTCCCACTAAGTTTAGAGACCCAGGTAGTCCAACAATTACATGTACCATAGGTGTCCATACGGTCGAAAAGGCGTTGCTAGACTTAGGAGCAAGTGTGAATCTATTGCCATACTCTGTGTATGTGCAACTGGGCCTTGGGAGTGAAGCCCACACGTTACGCTACAATTAGCGGACAGATCTGTGAAAATCCCCCGTGGTATTGTTGAAGATGTGTTAATCAAGGTTGATAAATTTTTCTTTCCTGTGGACTTCATCGTCTTAGATACTCAACCCGTGCAAAACCCAAGTAATCACATTCCTGTGATTTTAGGACGTCCTTTCCTGGCGACGTCCAATGCCATCATCAACTGTCGTAATGGAGTGTTGAAATTGTCTTTTGGTAACATGACCGTAGAGCTGAATGTTTTTAACACTAGTCAACAACCCATTGATTGTGATGATACTGATTTACATGAGATTAACATGATTGAGAGTCTGATCCAAGACTCATTGCCCGACATTTTGTCAGTGGACCCTTTGCAAGCATGTTTAGATAACTTTGACTTAGATCTCTTCGAGTCTAAGTACATTGGGGAAATTCACTCTTTGCTTGAATTTGTTCCACCCATGGATATTGCTAAATGGCAGAATACAGTGGAACCCCTTCCACTCTCTGATTCCAAATCTGCCCCACCTCTTGATGTACCACCTAAGCTTGATTTGAAACCATTACCTGATACCTTGAAGTATGCTTTCTTAGGTCCTTCTGATACTTTACCTGTGATTATTGCATCATGTTTAGACACAGAACAGGAAAGTCAACTTTTAGAAGTACTTAAAGAACATAAAGGAGCCTTAGGTTGGACCATCTCAGATCTTAAAGGTATAAGTCCCACAATTTGCATGCATCACATAAACCTTGAAGAAAACACTAAACCATCTAGGGAAATAAAAAGGAGACTTAACCCCAATATGAGAGATGTTGTCAAAGGTGAGATCTTGAAACTGCTTGATGCGGGTATCATTTACCCGGTTCCAGATAGCCAGTGGGTCAGTCCCATTCAAGTGGTACCCAAAAAGTCCGGCATTACTGTAGTTCAAAATGAGATGAATGAGCTTGTCCCCACCCGTGTGACCACAGGGTGGCGAGTTTGTATTGATTATAGAAAACTGAACACAGTAACAAAGAAAGACCATTTTCCCCTTCCCTTCATTGACCAAATGCTAGAAAGGTTGGCGAAGCATAGTCACTATTGCTTCTTAGATGGCTATTCGGGCTACAACCAAATTCACATAGCACCCGAAGACCAACAAAAGACCACATTTACATGTCCTTATGGAACATTTGCTTATCGTCGCATGCCTTTTGGGTTGTGTAATGCACCCGCTACTTTTCAACGTTGCATGATGAGCATATTTTCTGACATGGTAGATAAATTTCTTGAAATTTTCATGGATGATTTTTCTGTGTTTGGATCTTCTTTTGATGAGTGTCTGCATCACCTCACTTGTGTGCTGATTAGGTGTAAGGAAAAGAATTTGGTTTTGAATTAGGAAAAATGTCATTTCATGGTTAACTCAGGCATTGTTCTAGGGCATATCATCTCGGAAAAAGGCATAGAAGTAGACAAAGCCAAGGTTGATCTCATTCAACACTTGCCTCAACCTCGTTCTGTGAGGGACATAAGATCATTCTTAGGCCATGTGGGTTTTTACCGCCGATTCATCAAAGACTTTAGTAAAATTTCAAGACCTTTGTGTAACCTTCTTGCAAAAGATGTTGCATTTGTCTTTGATGATGCTTATAAGGAAGCATGGGAGCAACTGAAGGCTCTCCTTACATCTGCCCCTATAGTCAGACCACCTGATTGGACATTACCATTTGAGATTATGTGTGATGCGTCTGACTATGCTGTAGGAGCTGTTTTGGGCCAGCGAGTAGACAAACTTTCTTATGTGATCTACTATGCTAGTAAAACACTTAATGATGCTCAACTGAATTATTCCACAACTGAGAAAGAGTTGCTAGATGTTGTGTTTGCATTAGATAAGTTTAGATCTTATTTGATAGGGTCTAAGGTCATCATATATTCTGACCATGCTGCATTGAGATATCTTTTGTCTAAAAAAGATGCTAAGGCTCGTCTAATTCAATGGATACTCTTGTTACAAGAGTTTAACCTCGAAATTAGAGATAAGAAAGGGTCAGAAAATGTTGTTGCTGATCACTTGTCTAGGTTGAATGTTGAATCTGATGATGAATCCGTGCTGATTAGAGAGTCATTCCCCGATGAACAATTGATGCTTGTGTCTGAAATGCCATGGTTTGCTGATATTGTGAACTACCTTGCTACAGGTAGAATGCCTTTGCATTGGTCTAAACAAGACCGTTCTAAATTCTTGGCTGAAGTTAAACATTTCCTTTGGGATGACCCATATCTGTTTAAGTCTTGCCAAGACCAAATCATTAGGAGATGTGTCCCCACCCGAACAAAGGGACGTCATCTCTTTGTCATGACCATGCATGTGGAGGCCACTTTAGTGCCAAGAAAACTGCTACAAAGATCTTGCAGAGCGGTTTCTATTGGCCAACATTGTTTAAGGATAGCCATGCTTTTTGTGTTGCTTGTGACCGATGCCAGAAATTAGGAAGTATCTCTAAGAGAAACATGATGCCCTTACAACCCATTTTGATTGTTGAGCTGTTTGATGTGTGGGGTATTGATTTCATGGGTCCATTTCCTAACTCTGAAGGTAAGTTGTACATTCTTGTTTCTGTTGATTATGTCTCTAAGTGGGTAGAGGCCATTGCATCCAAAATAAATGATCATAAAGTTGTTCTTTCTTTTCTTAAGGAAAACATTTTCTCCCGTTTTGGAACACCTAGAGCAATAATCAGTGATGGAGGTAGTTATTTTTACAATAGACCCTTTGAATCACTAGTGCGCAAGTATGGAATCACTCATAAGGTAGCAACACCTTACCATCCTCAAACCAGTGGCCAAGTAGAAGTTTCTAATAGGGAAATTAAGCATATTCTTGAGAAGACTGTTAATCCTTCTAGGAAAGATTGGTCTTTGCGCTTAAATGATGCTTTGTGGGCCTATAAAACTGCATACAAGACTCCCATTGGGATGTCTCCTTACAGACTTGTGTACGGTAAAGCATGTCATCTCCCTGTAGAGTTAGAACACCGTGCATATTGGGATGTGAAGAAGTTGAATTTTGATATTGATAAAGCTGGTAACCAAAGAAAACTTCAACTCAATGAGTTAGAAGAATTGAGAAATGATGCATATGATAGTGCCAAATTGTACAAACAAAGAATGAAAGTGTTTCACGACAAGCGCATTCTGAGCGAGTCCTTCACACCAGGCCAAAAAGTTTTATTGTACAACACTCGTTTGCACTTGTTTCCAGGAAAGCTACGTTCTCGATGGTCAGGACCATTCTTGGTACATACCGTTTTCCCCCATGGAGCTGTTGAAATTGAAAACCCAGCAACCAAGAACATCTTCAAGGTTAATGGTCAGAGATTGAAACCATTTCTGGAGCATCTTCCACCAGAAGTTGAGACCGTCGACTTGGAAGACCCCATCTATGTGGACTGAACTAGTTCACTTGTGTACATAAACATGGACTAAAATTCCATTCTCTTTCCCTTTTCTTTTTCTTTTTGCATAGTTCTTATTTGTGCTAACCAACCTTTTTGTCTTGCGCTTTGGTTGTTTGCTTTCAAAGCATTCATCCTCCTTTGGTTTAGCAACATCATTGTACATCCGGTAATCTCTTCCCTTTTCTCTATTCAACGTAGTTCTCTTGGTATCTGATGTTTTGAATTCTTATCATCTGTTGACACATTGAGGACAATGTTTGATTTAGGTTTGGGGTGCATTTGCATATAGAGTTTTTAGTCTTTTATTTCAAAAAAAAAAAAAAAAAAAATCAAAAAATTCAATTTTTTTTTTTTTCAAAACTCTTTGTAAATACTTGCATAAAAACCTCCAACTTTTAGAGATCTTAGAGTCACTAGCATGCTTCTAGCTATGCTTACATAGAGAGTCTGACCGAAATAACGAGAACTTGGAAGTCTTGGAGAACACAATCGGGTTTCTTAGTTGATTAGAGCGTTAAAGTTGGATTTAACCATACCGGAGGGCGAATTAGGTGATGTATAGATATTCGGTAGTAGGATTGTGATCACCCATAGTGGAGACTACCCATTTTTACATCAAGCGAGGCACCGACCTTCATTTTTGTGACTTTCTAAAAAATCTGTTAGAGTGTGTGTCACCGTACGTCAATTCCGGGTAGGAATGGTGAGCTACCCAACTTCGCACCACTTTCAGCACTATTTTTGATCTCTAGAGTGCTAATTTTGTCAATCATGAGGGTGACGTTTAAAGATGAAAACTCCTTCTAAATATCGATTTGCAGTTAGCATCACTCCCTCCCTCTCAACAACGTCAACACATTCATAGAAACACATCATCGTCAGCAAACGGAGCATCATCAGAATATTTGAAGAAAAGTTGAGATAGTCCAAGGTTTACATGCAACAAAGGAAAGAAAAGAAAAGAAGATGTGAATTAGTGAAGTTTATGAAATCAAGACAAGTTGTGAAAAAATTTATTGTTATTTTCATGATCTAAAAAAAAAAAAAAAAAAAAAAAAATGTTTGTCAAGTTTTTGTGAAGTTCAGAAGTTCATCATCAGCTATTGAAGACCGAAGACCGAAGATTGAAGACGTTTCTATGAATGTTGAGAGAGAGTGATATTAATTGCCGATCGGGTGAGAAGGTAAGTGAGTACTCCCACCCTTGCTAATGGTTGATTTCCTTTCTTAGAGATCATCAGAAAAAGATTCTTTTTGTCCACAACTCGTGGAGTCTCCAGAAATTATTTCGGAAGGTTATCCTTCTCATCTTCAACGTGTGCAGGATTTCTCTCTTTATTCCTGCATGCACACATGAGAGACTAAAAAAGCGATCTTTTTGAGTGCAATTATCATAAAACCCTATTGGTGAGTCCGAAGTCGAGGCTTGTGATCACTATCGAATCCGAATTCTTTCATATGGTATGGTTATTTCTCGCTCAACTCTTAAGGATGAGAATGCGTTCTTTGGTAGTTCTAACTTCGTGTTACTAGCATGCAGAAACTTTATGTCCTCATAGCTCCTTGGATGCTTGAGACTCTTTTACACTCTGAAGTTGGAGAAGGTTTTGTGGGTACACCTCTGGTAAACCCTCACGAGACTACAACTCGTCCACTAGGGACACCTACGGGTTTAAAGGCTTAGTGCATACGCTAAATGCATTCGAGAGACCCGCGACAGTGGTATAGTTAGGATTTCTAATTTGTTTCACTTGAGGACAAGTAAAATTCAGGTTTGGGGTATTTGATGAGTGCCAAATATTGCATATTTCTACATCTTTTTATTGGTATTTAACTCATCTTTTGTGCTCAGAAATCAGATATTATCCCAGATTCTGTATTTTCTTTGTTTTCAAGAATAAGTATTTGTACTAATTAATTTTGTGTTTTTAGGTAGTAAATAAAGCTCGGAGAAATTGAGGAGCCAAAAGAGCAGAAAATTGGAGGCAAGCGTCTATGGAGCAGAAAGCCAAAGCCCGCGCACGCATCAGTTGCAACCCAACGAGTAGCAACCCATTTACAAGACATGGGCTCGAGCTATCCAGGACCCGGCCCATAACCCGAGTCCACAACCCGATTCACTCTGAGCCGTTGAGATTTGATCCATTTTCATCCTACGGCTGCATCATCCTACGGCTGCATCATCCCACGCATCGGCTTCCCTAGATCCAACGTCGCTCCAACCATCCCATCACTTCTCGCTGCACCTGCCTCACACCAAAACCGCCTACACCTACACCATCGACCAAAACCTCCCATTTCTCATATTCATCTTCTATTTCTTCTCCCCCGACAAAAATCAGAGAAAACCCATTCTCTTCTCTTCCCCCGACCATACCATGGCAGAGCCACCACCTCACCACCTCCATCATCTCCTTACCCCGACAACAGCACCTGCTCCGCCATCCCTATTTCGACCTATCTCCATCAGTAGCTTCTTCCATACCTTAGAAGCTAGGGTTGAGATAGTTGAAATTAGGGTTACATCAAATCAATGGGTCAGAGACGAGTTAGCAGAGGAAAGAGGTTTGGGTTGTTGTTTACTTGTCATTTCGAGTGATTGTGAGTATAAATTGTTGTTCTTCATGTGAGAGAAAAACACAGTCAGTTTTAGGGTTTTATTTTGTTAACCTAAATTTGAATTCTGCTTAATTTTTGTATCATGTTCTAAACTCTCTTACTGGGGTGTAGATGAAACCCCTGATTTAATGTCTAGTTGATCTAATTCTCAAAGTGTTCTTGTAGTTTGTAATGCCTAGGATTTTAGTTAGCCTTTGAACCAAACTTACCTGTGATCAATGATCTTTGTAAGAAGACCATTGATACTAGGGGTTAGCAAGGGGAGTGAGTTAATCGATGATCCATCTAAAGCCTTCAAGGGAAGGCACAAGACCACAGTGAGAATTTGAACTGCCTAGCATATGATTAGGAGGTGAATTCTATCACCTTAGTACCTTCAACTACCTGTTTACAATTCATATTTGCTACCTTAGCTTAGAGTCACAACTCAATTCAGTCGTATCGACACCCAAAAGCTCATATTTGTGTTACAATACCTTAGAAATCAGTTAGGAAAGCCCTTAGCTCAACATTGCACACCCCATTTCCCTGTGGATCGACCTGTGCTTGCCCTGTGTTGCAAAACAACACTATGCACTTGCAGTTTAACGTAGGCAAGACACTTTTAAAAGCCTACCATCACCCCAATCCGATACTCATTGCACCAACAACGTTGGCATCAATGTCTCTAGAAACCACCCCCACACTTGCTACACCCGAGTTTCCTCTAACAGCTCCATCGCAACACAACAATAATTCATGTCTATTAGGTGCACTCCAAAAACACTCCACTAGATCATTCATTTTAACATGTCTGTGCATGACTTTGAAGAAGAAAAGGACATTCAAATCACGTACTAAAATACTCGTTTTTGAAAGAAACCCCAACTGACCCACTTGTTTTCATAAAAAAATTGTTCGTTGTCATCCACAATTCAGAATGTATCACCAAAATTGTAAGCAATAATTGATCTTTCACCATGCGACTGTACCCTTTAGCAGCGACATACATTACCGTTAGGATGAGATGTGGTTTAAACCCAAAACTTCCGCAATCCATTTCCAAGCCCTCTTCGCAAAATTACAATGCCACAACAAGTGGTCTTAGAGATTTTTCTTCAGAATTACACAAACAACACTTATTGATTACATATATTTTAAACCTACTACGGACCTTATCCAAAGTAGCACAAGCTTCCCGCGATAGTTTCTATTAGGAAATAATATATGATAGTCTATATTTAGGAGATTTGTGAGAGTTATATTAGGAATGTCTTGAGAACCAAGTTTGTGGTTGTATAAATATCTTGAAGGATTAATGAGAAAGAGACACCAAGATTATTATCAATGTAGTCTTTTACGCTTCCGCGTTTATGCTCTCCTCTCTCTTGCTCGATCCTTAACATGGTATCAGAACAAGGTGAGAGGGAGAGAGGAGAGGAAGATAAGTTAGATGTTTTGGTAAGTGGTAATTGAATTATTGTCCCTACTTTTGATGGGCTATACAAATATCCTTATCACATAATAATTATGTCCCTCTTTATCTATAAGCCCATCAGGGTCCCATCAATAATTTATGGACTTCCAAATATACCCCCACTATATATTCAAGTATCTAAATCAAATTTCAGTTATTAAACGGAAAAAAAAAACTGATAGAGAGAGAGAGATTGATTTTCAGCTGCAGAGAGCTGAAATCGTTAAAAAAAAATCAATTGCAATTGTTATTCTTCTTCTTCAACTTGAATTCTTCTTCAACTTGAATTCTTCTTCAACTCCTTCATCGTCATCGTCTTAGTCAACAGAATCGTTGATTTTAGCAGCGTTTTTCAATTCTTATTAATCAACAGAATCGGCTAGATCTGTTAATCTGAAACAAATTGGTAATGTTTATGCTTTTTTGAAGATTCATAGAGTTGTTTTTGATGATTGCATGTTCGGTTCATCTATTTTATGTTCAACATTTGATTTCAGTTTTGGTTTTTTTATTTTTGTTGTTGCAGAGATCGTGATTTTGTGGGAAGCTTGATTTCGTGATTATTCTGTTACATTAATTGGTTGATCTTGATATAATTTGATCTCGAGATCGTGATTCATTAGTTAAACAGGTACTTTTTTCAAATTTTTGAATTGTTTTTTTATGTTTTTTAGATCTGCTCATCAATCAAAAAAACGAGGTTTTGTGTTTTTCTTTTGATGAATATAGAACATATGATAATGGTGAATGTCGAATGTTGAATTTGATGAACTACTGATATCAATTATGTTTTTGTTTGTGATGAAATTTAGACATTCTTTTTAGATCAACTTTGATTGTTGATACCAAAAATTGGAATGATTTTTGGATTTTTTGTATCAACTGTTGTTGTTGATCCAAATTTCTGAACACAATATGTTTTTATTTTGTGTTTTTCTTTCTTTGGTAGATTGCAGGTAATGTAGCTGCATTCATTTTGTTGATAATGTAGCTTTTATTTTAGGTTTGTCACATTCTACATTGAATAATGTTGCAACGTAATACAATTTGTAGCTTAGGGTACTTTATACTGCTTTATTTTTGGTTTGCATTGAAATTCATGCTTTAACTACCTCTTATTGGATCAAATGTGATATTTTACACATATTTATTGGATCAACTGTCACTGTTTACACAGATTTATTGGATCAACTGTCACTGTTTGATCCAAATCTATGATTGTTTACACATTTTTATTGGATTAACTGTGACTGTTGATCCAAAACTATGATTGTTTACAAAGATTTATTGGATCAATCATGGGATTTGTTTACACATATTTATTGGATCAACTATGATTTGTTGATCCAAAACTATGATTTGTTTAATCATATTTTATTGGATCAAGTGTATTTGTTGATCCAAATTTCTAAACAAAGACTATATGTTATGGTTGTTGCAGGCCAAAGATGGTAGTTGCGAGTTCAAATTTTGCAATCAGATTTGTCTCGCATCCCGTTTCAAAGATCAACTATTGTCAAGGAGATGATAAGTGTGGTGAAACAAAAGTGGCCTTATGTTCCTGAAGACCTCATTCTCTTTGGTTACACTGTAGAAGGGATTTCAAATGTCATCAATCATGATTTGGATTTGAGGTTTTTCATTCACTACTGCAGCTCACAAGGGATTGACTTGGTGAAGTTTGAAATCCAGTTAAGGACTTGTGTTGATTCTATTTCTTCATCATCTTCTTCTGCTCCTGCTCCTGCTTCTTCGTCATCATCAAGTTGTATTTCAAGCGATGAGGTAGCTGTTGTGGAAGACGTCACTGATGATGCGTGTTTGATCAAAAAGGTCCCGAAGAAGATGATGATGCTTGGGTCAACATCTTAACTGGAGTAGGGCAGTTGTTTGAAGGTGGTATTGAGGAAGTTAAGGACTCTGTTACAAAGTATGAAATGTGTAGTGGTCGCAAATACAAATTAGTTAAGAGTGACTTTGTACGATACTTTCGTGGAGTGCAAGTTCAAAGAGAAGGAAAATTGTCATTTGGAGGTTTCACGCCTCTCTCCTCGCCAATTCAAATGGTGTATTTAAATGCAAGAGATATATCGCAGAGCATTCATGTAGTTTAGCTTCTTCGGATCCATCAAAAGTTAGGATGAGAAAATCGTTTATGAAGAATATATTGTCAGATGATTTACGAGCATCGAAGAAGAAGAAGACTGCTGCTGATGTTATAGATTTACTCCGAATGGAATATGGAGTTGACCTCACGTATAGTCAGGCATATCACGGTTTACAATTCACCAAGACATTTCTTTGGGGTGATGACGTCAAGTCCTATTCTGACTTAGTTTGGTATAAAGATGCAATTGAACAAGACAATCTCGGAAGTGTTGTGAATTTTGAGTATGATAGTGTGACGCGTCGGTTCAAAAGTTTTTTTGTTGCTTTTGAAGCTTCCATAACTGGTTTCAACAATTCTGCTGTCCGATGCTATTTATCGATTGTACATTTCTCTTTGGGAAGTTCAAGGGTGGTCTTATGGTTGCTTGCGGCAAAACTGGTAACCAACGTATGAATTTTAACCTTTTACTATTTTTCATTTTGTATCCATGTTTTTTTTAAATTTTTTACTGTTGATCCATCATGCTATTACTGAAACTGAAAACCAGAGAAAAAAATGTAGCTTTTATTATAGGTTTCTCACATTCTACATTGTATTTAACATTATATTATATGTAGCTTTGGTTAATTTAGACTGCTTTCTCTTTGGTTTGCATTGAAATTCATGCTTTAACTACCTCTTATTGGATCAATTGTGATTGTTGATCCAACTTTCTTGAATCAACTGTGATTGCTCAAGCATGGATCAACTGTGATTGTTGATTAACTATGACTATTGATCCAGAACTATGATTGTTTTACAGATTTATTGGATCAACTCGTGATTGTTTATCCAAAAACTATATTTTGTTTTCAATCAACTTCTACTTGTTGATCCAACCGAAATGGATCAATCTGTGACTTTTGATCCAAAACCATCATTGCTTACACAGATTTATTTGATCAAATGTGACTTTTGATCCAAAAACTATATTTTGTTTTGAATCAACTTATACTGTTGATCCAACTGAAATGGATCAACTGTGACTTTTGATCCAACTCGAAATGGGTCAACTTTGTTTGTTGATACTAGTTCTTTGGTCACTTATTTTTGTTTTTTTGTTTTTTGGTTTTTGTAGAAATCTATCCAGTTGCATTTGGAATTGTTCCTTGTGAAAATTGTGAGAGTTGGGAATGGTTCTTAATCAATTTGAAGGGTATTATTCGTGAAGATCGTCCACCGACCATCATATCGGATCGTGGAATCGGCCTTTTAAGCATGTGCCTAAAGTCTTCCCAAATGCTTTCCATTCCTACTGTTTGTACCATATGAAAGGAAATATTTTGGTTCCAAAGGGTAAGAGCAGACAAACTGCAGTCAAGTTATTCGAAGAGTGCTACACTGCATTAACAAAGGAAAAATTTTATGCTGCTGCGAAGAGTATGAGTAATCTAAAGTTGGATTCAGTGGTTTCTTGGATGATGAAGATTCCACTTGAGAATTGGGCTGCTCATGCATTTCTAGGAGAAAGGTGGGGTGAGAACACATCTAATATTGCTGAGAGTTTTAACAATGTTATTAAGCATGATAAGCCACTTCCAGCAATTGAGCTTCTCGATGGTATTCGTGCTAAGGTAATGGAGCAGAATTACAAGAGGTTATTGGAGTCTAACAAGTGGACTACAAGGCTTACTCCTCGTATGCAAGCAAGGTTTAACAAGAGGATAAACGACTGCCGTTCATACAAGTTTCGGAGATCAGGTGAGAAAGTATTTGAGATCATTTCTCCAACAGGAAAGCATACTGTCGACTTGGATTCCAGGACCTGCAGCTGCAAATGGTGGCAAAAACATAGCTTTCCTTTCACTCATGCAATGAAAGCCATGTTGCAGATTGGAAATGATGAACCATACAAATACATTAGCCCTTACTATACTTCTGACTACTATAGAAGGTTGTACTCTCGACCCATATATCCTATTAGGACTCTGAGAAGCCTCCCGGAATTAATAAAAAGGGGTATGTTTTGCCTCCCAATGGCGGTCGAGAACAAGCTGGAAGGCCTAAAGGTGTTAGGTATAGGGGTAGTCGTGAAAAGGTGCGCAAGAAGAGGAAGTGTGGCCAATGTGGGATGCTCACCTTTCACAACCGTCGAACTTGTCGCAGAGCTCCTTTGGCTCCTCGTGCACCAACGTTTCGCAAGGAGTCTCATTCCAGGATGATCAAGTTCTTGAAGAGGATGTTGTTCTGAAGTTTTTTGGTTTTATTCATATTCTGAACAACTTGTTTTAGGTTTCTTACTAGTTGGCTGTTTTCTTTTCTTTTTTATGCTTTTCAGGTTTGCAATTGTTATTTTTTTAAATGATATACACTCTTAGTTTGTTGTTATGAATTTTATTCTTTTGTTTCTCAAGTATATGTCAGTTTTCAGGTTACATCTTTATTTATTTTACAGAAAACATACTTATACAAATGGTATCAACTTCCATTGTTGATCCAACTAAAATGGATCAACAATGGTTGTTTACACTATATATAGTGTGGAAACATTGTTCCTTGGTTCCAACTTATTTGGATCAACAATGACTGTTGACACACAAAACAAACAGAAAATTTGCATGGTCCTATTTGTATTTTCTAGTAAACTCCCAAGCTATGCATACATGTAACATTCATTCATAATCAGACCAACTTATTTGGATCAACAGTGTTTGTTTATCCAACTTAACTGGATCAACAATGGTTGTTGATCCAACTTATTTGGATCAACATTGGTTGTTTACACACAAAATAAACAAAAAAATTGCATGGTTCTATCTGTATTTACTAGCAAACTCCTCAAGCTATACATTCCTGTAACATTTATTCATAATCAGACTTATATAAATTTAAGACATTTATAATAATTCATGATAATTCATTCATAATAATTCATTCATAATCAGACCTGCATCATTAAGATTTACTTACTAAGATAAGTATGTTTAAAACTACAGTTAGATTTTCTTTACAGACCATGAACAGACTATGAGATCAAGCTCACTCTAATGGTTCAGCTAGTGTTTCAACTTCTGGATCAACTACTGGTTCAACTGAGTCTTGCAATTGGATTTTTTCTGGAATAGAGTCAGTAGCTGAATCAGGAAGTTGTTACGGTTTCTTCCATGAACCCAATTCCGACAAGATTCTTGTTGCAATCTTCACTCGCTTCTTGTTCAACTTCTCATCTAAGTTAGCGATTTCATTTAGGTGTTCACAGTTTCCACGCTTCACCAAATTCTTCATGTACATACAAGTGTGCAATGCACAGTCGCATCCGTCTTGTGATGGTACAGTGCAATGTGAAAAGCTTGTCTGTATTTCACCACCTGTCTCTGGATCTTTGTGGCCCATTTCATTCAGCCATTGAGTCAGCGGTACTATCATCACCATATATTGCCAATTGTAAGCCGCGTTTCGCCTTGCAGAGTTGTACACTATCCATTTTCCTTTTACCAACGCTAGCACCACCCAATGGTATCCAACACCGTCCTTGTCAGTCAAGCACATTGGTACCATGAGGTATGTGTCTTCAACATTCCCTGTAACTTGTTCCTCACCTTTAGGAATCCCACATCTCTCTACCTTTTCCATTTTTTCATGGCTAATGCGATCCCCAATATCTATTTTGTATCAATATTTTTTCAAATATATTAGTTTGCAATATTATGGATCATCTACAGTATAAGCAAAAGCTACATTTGTCAACAAAAATAAAATGCAACTGTGATATCGTAACCAGAGAACAACATATCGTATTTGCAATTAAACTCCTCAAGCTATACATACCAGTAATATTCATTCATAATCGACTAACTTATTTGGATCAATAATTGTTGTTGATCCAACCTATCTGGATCAACAATGGATGTTGATCCAACTTATTTGGATCAACAATTGTTGTTGACATACAAAACAAACCAAGATTTATCGGTTACTTACATAATCATTTGTTGAGAGAATGACGTGGTTCTTGTAATCTGGTTTATCCGGCGAATCCATCTTTGATTTCAAAGATGTTGGTGTAGTAATCAACAATCTCAACGTGAATGTTTTGATTATTCAGTGAGACACCGTATGTACTTCCCAATGATAACTACTTGAAATCTTGATTGCGAAATAAAAACGTAAGCTTTAGCCATTTGCAAAATAAGCAACAAATGAATATGTTATTAAAAAGAGCTAGCATAACCCAAAAAAACTCGTTAATCGAGGTGTTTGACTTGAATATGTTATTACATACCATTCATTTGCATTCTCAAAGAATGGCTCGATGACTTCTTTTTATTGTCATTGATTTTCTTCCACAATTTTAGTTTTTTGGCTTCAACAGTTTTTTGGCTTCCGCAGGTGTGTTGTCAATTTGACTGTCGACAGTGTCGAGGTCAATTATTTGTATTTCCTTATCCTCTTGCTTCTTTTTTCCTTTTCCACCTTTCCTTTGTCTCCTTCTACGCTTAGCAGTAGGTGTTTGACTTCGACTTCGAAGTTTATATGGATTTCTCTTTGGCCTTTCTCCCTTCTTCACACGTTTAACAAGAGAACTGACCTGCTATTTTTATGATGCTTTTGGATCATCGTATTTTTCCTCTGATTCGGTTTCCTCTTCAGTTTGCTCCTCAACTGTTTCCAAATTAAACAATTTCTTCAACCCTGCGCGTATTTCAGCTCCTAATGTATTGTCATCCTCTTCACTTTGCTCTTCAACCTCATCTGTTTCTTTTGTTTCTTGTGTTATGCTATGTACCTCCTCCATTATTGCACCGAAACTCGGGATGCTACCTGGATGCACATACCTAGATTCATCTGGTTTTATTGCTGAAAGTGGAGGAGTGTCAAGCACAACCATTTCCATTTGTATGTCATCATTCTTCTTCTCATCCATTGGTATGCCATCTTTCTCTTCTACTATTCCAGCACATTTTGCAATGTTTTCAACCAGCGAATCAAGCTCGCATTGTTTTCAACAACGGTTATTGAGCTCTAAATCATCAGCTTGCCTTAGTTTTCTTCCTTCATGAAAGCCTTCTTGAGTTACCAAAGTACTCTGAGTTCCCAAGGAATCGTTCATTTCTTGAGTGTCTTCATTGTTCACAGCCACTGAATCTTCGACTTCCATGTTTACTCTAGTTTGATTCCCATCTGTTGGTTGATCATTCGCCGCAGAGTTCATTTCATGCTGATTTCCTTGCCCATGTGATTCTCCTTGTTGTTGCTTCTGTGTGAACAATTCTTCAAATTCCAAACCTTCAAATTCCTTCCCTGTATATTTGGTTTATTCCTATTGGTGATTCCTGATAAATTATTTCCTCTCCCTGCCATTTCTCTATGTTCTTGTCAATGTCAGCAAGTCGCTCTTGTTCTCCAGCTTGCAACTCTAGTTTGTCCTTGTTCCTCTCATACAACTCTCTCAAGAATAACGTGCTCTGGACAAACTTTTTAATTTCAGCCTTGTCCATGTAATGAATCTCATGCTTGTCACAGTCAAGAATGATGTTTTCTTCCTCTAGCTCCTTTATCCTTGTCCTCTCTTGTTCCAGCTCTCTTGCAGGTGTCGATAGGTCAATTAAATATTTCTCCTCGGCAGAGACATATTTGGATCAACAAAGTCTTGATGAAATCATGAAGCATGATCAACACAAGTCAAAATAGTGTAGCTAGTATAACTGGATCAACATTTGTTGTTGATCCCATTCACATGGATCAACTTCCATTGTTTATCCACAAAGAACTGATAGTAAAAGTGGATCAACATTGGCTGTTTATCCCATTCACATGGATCAACTTCCACTGTTGATCCACAAAAAGTTAGAATTGGAGGAGCTGGAAATAGTGTACACACTAAAACTGGATCAACACTGGCTGTTGATCCCATTCACATGGATCAACTTCCAATGTTGATCCTCAAAAAACTTAGAATTGGAGGAGCTGGAAATAGTGTACACACTAAAACTGGATCAACATTGGTTGTTGATCCCATTCACATGGATCAACTTCCACTGTTGATCCACAAAAAACTGACACTAAAACTGGATCAACATTCACCCCATTCACTAAAAAAATGGTACCTTTGTAATAGTAAAGATAAATATAGTAAAAAAATTACCGTCTTGTCGAACCAAGTCATATCAATTGCCTTCTTATTCAATTTGTTGCCAAAGTCACTTGCAAGCTGCTTGCACAATGCATGCTGGTTCCATCGTAGGAATCTTGTAGTTGAATTTTGAAATCCCTCCCTTTTCGTTATGTACTTATCGGTATGTTCGCAGAACCAACACTGCATAATATAAATAACAATGTTAGTTTTATCCAATAGTATGCATTTCACTCTCTACAACAATAAACATTTTAGTTTTACAAAATTAACGTTTTTTCTTACCACTAGGAGAGTTGTGCAACCACCGATAGCTAATTGGTTATTCTTCTTGTTTGCCAGGTTCGAAATCAAACATTCCACCACATGATCCGGCCATGATACTTTGTCCATCAGTAAGATATGAGGCAACCATTTCTTTGGGAACGATGTCATACCAGCATTTGGGAATAAGAAAACCGTGCATAACCACATACCGAAAAGTCTTACAAAATGCTCTGGATCAGACTCATCTTCTGCTGCATTTTTCAGTTTGTATACAACTTCTGCCTTCAATATTGGTTCGGGACAATCTTTTGGTTTTTCTGGTCTGAACTTTTTATTTAAGAAATTTGTAGTCGAGTCCTTTCTTTTGTTGCGATTCTTCGCTTCAATTCTTCACTCTCTATCGGTCGTCTCATCTTGAATATCAAAGCGAAATCTCTTGCTTCCAGAGAGCACTCTTCGTTTTCTCCAAATTTGAACTTTCTCGGTTTTTTTATCAAATGCACTCATCAACAATTTGCATTGCAAGATTAATCTTGTTCATCCATTTACCACTCATACTCATGTATCATTTACATAAAATGGGTGATTAATTCCCAATATGGAGATTCCTTCAATGCTTTTGCAAGTTTCGGTTTCTTCTTGTTATTTGCATCGTCCACTTCAAACTTTTTGCATAGAAAATTCCCCATTTCAGCCAATGGTTGTAGACCTCCTTTGATTCTTTGTTCCTTTGCTCTCGACTTGGCTGCATACATGAAACTCAAATCATTTTCCTTTTCATTTTTGACAATAATCTTTGGTTTTTTTTGCATTCTACCCATAATATATTTTCACGAGGGGGCGTAGCCCCCGAGTGAGGTGCGACGTATAAATATGTGTAATCACGGTTCATGCTTTAACTACCTCTTATGTCATATTTTACACATATTTTACACATAATGTGACTGTTGATCCAAAACTATGATTGCTTACAAATATATACTGGATCAACAGTCACAGTTGATCCAAAACTATGATTGCTTACACATAATATTTCATTAAAGAGTCAATGTTTTTACCTTTGCGCTCTGGCTCTGTGTTGCCCTCTTTTTCTACTTCTTCTTTTTCAGCTTCATCTTCATCTGATTCTTCTTGCTCCTCTTCATCGGACTCTGATTCTGATTCTTCTGATTCTTCCTCAACTACCTTCTTGTTTTTCTCCTTTTGTTGTGGTTTTGCTTTCTCCCTTGACCCGACTGCATACGTGAAGCCCAATCATTTTCATTTTGTTTTCAATATTTCAAACAATATAGTTATATATAGCAGTACAAATATTACAATCTATGTTTTTACCTTTGACGACTTTCTTCGGTTTGCCCTTTTCTGCGTTTTTTTCTTCATATATTACAATTTGTTTCTCTTCTTCCGATTCTCGGTCATCTTCATCTGATTCTTCTTGCCCTTCTTCTTCGGATTCTGATTGTTCTGGTTCTTCCTCAACTTTCTTCTTTTGTTTCAGCTTTTGTTGTTGTTCTTCTTTGAGTTTGATTTCTTTCGCCTTTGACTCCGCCTGCATACATGAAACTCATTCATTTTCATTTTGTTTTAAGTAACGTAGTAAGAATACCATCACAAATATCACAATATATGTTTTTACCTTTGAGGACTTTCTTCGGTTTGCTCTTTTTTGCTTGTTTTTCCTCTTCTTCCGACTCTTTGTCATCTTCATCTGATTCTCCTTGCGCTTCTTCTTCGGATTCTGATTCAGATTTTTCCTCAGCTATCTTCATGAGTTTCACCTTTAACTTTTGTTGTGCTTATTTATTCCCAAATGCTATCTTCCTCTTTCTTGTTGTCTTTTTCTTGTTCTTTGCATTTCCTTTGATGACTTTCATTGGTTTGCCATTTTTAGCATATTTTTCCTCTTCTTCCAACTCTTCATCATCATCATCTGATTCTTCTTTGGATTCTGATTCCGACTTTTCTGGTTCTTCATGAACTATTTTCTTGTGTTTCACCTTTCTTTGTGTTTCTTCATTTGCACTCTTGTTCTTCCTCTTTCTTGTTGCCTCTTCTTCAATTATCTTATTGTTCTTCGCATTTCTTTTTGGTTCTGTAGCTTTCTCAATCTCTTGCGTGCCCTTTTCATCTTGCTTCTTCTTTATCCTTGGTGATCTTCTATGCATTATGTCTTCTCAACCTGAGTTCAACACTTATTATAGTTAGCATTCATATTTTCATAGTAGAAATGTACATAACCATCAAGAAAATCTTTTTTATGGATCAACTACTCTTGTTTATCCTTTTTTATTTGGATCAACTGTTGTTGTTTATCCCCTGCATTGGATCAACTTCTACTGTTGATCCCTTTCATTTGCAAAGATATCTAAAATTCCTTCAGAAACACATAACAGTTGAACAATTTTGCATACAATGGATCAACTTTTATTGTTTATCCTATTTTTACTTGGATCAACTGCTGTTGTTTATCCCCTACATTGGATCAACTTCTACTGTTGATCCAATTTTTTTTTTTTGGATAAACTACTGCTGTTGATCCCCTAAATTGAACAAAAATATCTAAACCTCCAGAATCACATTTTACAAACATTCTTGCATTCAACAGTTGAACAAATTTGCATCTGAAAACATTCTTACCTTTGCAAAATAATACCAAAAGTTTGAAGAGAAATATCAACATAACTAGCAAATATTCAAAATCTCCAAATTATGCTTGTTTTAGTCACACACAAAATACTCAGATTTGACAAGAAATCATTTCCTCCCAAGAACATTAACCAAAACTCAAAACTAACTAAACAAGACCAAAATCAAACCTAATCAGTAAATCGCATTGTAATAATCTGGCAAATACAAACATATAGTCATTACAATAACAAAATCAAGACCAAAACATACATGCATCAATTAAATCTGACATCAAAAATTAGGTTTTACCTGTTCAATTTTGCAATCATCAATTAAATCTCAAGAACTCTAACCAAAAATCAAAACAAGACCAAAATCGAAAGTGTTTTTACCTGTTCAAATTGAAATCTTCAGTGAAATCAAATAAAACTTGATTAGCCTTCTGTTCGATGCTTTCTGTTGATGATGAAAGGTATGCTTTCTGTTGTTGATGAAACGAAATGAAACTAGGTTAACTTTCAGTTTCTGTTAGTGGATTTATTCAACTGGATTGATTTTGAGTAACGGCTAGTGTATTAATGTTCAGTGAAACGAAAATCAAAACTAACAAAATAAGACCAAAATCAAAATCGTTTTTACCTGTTCAAATTGAAATCTTGGTGAAACGAAATGAAACTTGATTAGCTTTACATTCGTCGCTTTGTTGTTGATGAAAGATATACGATTTCGTTCCTTTTGAGTTTCTTCTCCGTTTTCAGTTTCGATCTTCATCGAGAGAGTAGAAATAAGTTACTCGTAACGGCTCTTTCGTATTAATGGTCGATTATGAGCAACGGTTAGTGGATTTATTTCATGAATTTCAGTTATTTTTCAGTTTTCAGATCTTGAATGTGTGAACGATGGAAACGAGGGAGAGAGAAGACTGAGTAGGTGAGAGAACCGAGTAACTGAATGAAAAATTAATATGTCCGTTTCTTGTATAAAGTGAAATATATATGGAGGGCATTTTAGTAATCTAATAATTCCGGATTTTAATTCTTAAAATTAGTAGGGATATATTTATTTTGGGAAAGGATATATTTGTTGGGTTCTAAAAGTAGGGACATATAAATAATGTACCCATCCATATTTTAATGAAGTTTGTTACCATTAGCCCACATGTCTAACCTAAATCCACAGGCCCCGTAAGGTATCTCTTTAGCCTTACACATTTTACGGAATAGACAAAAAAAACCTAAATACTAACCAGCGGCCGATTTTATCTGTATGTTAATTCGTTTTAAGTTTCATGAATCGACAGACAACATCATCACTGTAAAATGCATAGAACTTTATGCGAGATGTGAAGACATAGCGGCGAACACAAAATAACAAATGATTGCATATTATTAACGGACGATCATGAGTTCTAAACACTAGCTCTAGATGCCAACTATAAGTTTTGATTTATAGATCGTTAATTAGGATCGTTGAACTTCATGATAATCACACAATAAATATACATAAAATGATTTATGAGAAATACCTTATAACGTTATTCCGTAGCTCGTCGTTGATCAACTAGTGGCAGCAGTAATACCTTGTGGAGGTCATGGTTTCTCCTTCTTCACCTCTTATGTTATGAATTGTAAATTCTCCGAACCCAATACCGATGGCTATTGTGTTCCTCTTATAGGTAGAAGGAGGACCAAGTTCATAGGATTTAGTTGTAGCATTAAATCTCGACCGTCCATCAAAGAAGAGATATTAGGAAATAATCCCATAAATGGTAAATGCCATAATTTAGCAATAATCTTTAATTAACCAAAATTATCACATGGCCCAATGGAATATTTCTGTGTATAGAAATATTCTTACACTTCCTTATATCCGCTAATGGAAGCAACAGTTCTTCTTCACGGGTTTGCTTAATCAAACCTCACCAAATTAGGGCAACATATTCCATAATCTCCTCATCTTTTCCGGCAAGAATCAACAACAACAACTCCATTGTCCGAGCCGTTAAAGTCAGTAGCAACGAAACCAAACACCACTGTTACGACCTATATGATCCGTCGGCATCAACTCATCTTCATGGTACTAATTCCTTCTCCATCTTGGCTCAAGGCCGATCTCCTATCTTGGCTTCGAACTCATGTCGTAACCCTTACGCTTTCTTCTCAAATCAGAACTTTGCGTTTTTTTTCTTTTTCTTTTTTTTCTTTTTCTTCTTCTTGTGACTTGAAAACTCTTTACCAAAAGGGTACATTATTTATATGTCCCTACTTTTAGAACCCAACAAATATATCCTTTCCGAAAATAAATATATCCCTACTAATTTTAAGAATTAAAATCCGGAATTATTAGATTACTAAAATGCCCTCCATATATATTTCACTTTATACAAGAAACGGACACAAACGGACACATTAATTTTTCATTCAGTTACTCGGTTCTCTCACCTACTCAGTCTTCTATCTCCCTCGTTTCCATCATTCACACATTCAAGATCTGAAAACTGAAAAATAACTGAAATTCATGAAATAAATCCACTAACCGTTGCTCATAATAGACCATTAATACAGTAGCCGTTAGGAATAACTTATTTCTACTCTCTCTGATGAAGATCAAAAACTGAAAAACGGGAGAAGAAACTGAAAAAGGAACGGAATCGTATATCTTTCATCAACAACAGAAAGCGGCGAACAGAAAGCTAATCAAAGTTTCATTTCGTTTCACTGAAGATTTCAATTTGAATAGGTAAAAACGCTTTTGATTTTGGTCTTATTTTGTTAGTTTTGATTTTTGGTTAGAGTTCTTGAGATTTTTGTTAGATTTAGTCAGATCTGATATTCTGTGTGTGACTAAAACAAGCATGATTTGGTGATTTTGAATGTTTTGCTTCTAATATTTTCTTCAAATTGTTGTTAGGTTGAATATACTAGTTATGTTGATTTTGAATGTTTTGCTCAGATGCTGAAAAATGTGAGAAGTTGAAAAATATTATTTTTCTAGGTTGAATATGCTAGTGATCTTGTATGCAAATTTGTTCAACTGGTAAATTTATTCAACTGAAAAATGTGATTCTAGAGATTTGGTTGGTTTAGATATTTTTGTTCAATTTAGGGGATCAACAAAAGTAGTTGATCCAAATAAAAATTGGATCAACAGTAGGAGTTGATCCAATTTAGGGGATAAACAATACAAGTTGATCCATTGTATGAAAATTGTGTTCTACTGTTAATGGGTGAAAATGTGTTTCTGAAGGATTTTTAAATATTTTTGTATCAACAGCAGTAGTTGATCCAATGTAGGGGATAAACAACAGCAGTTTATCCAAGTAAAAATAGGATAAACAATAAAAGTTGATCCATTGTATGGAAAGTTGTTCAACTGTTATGTGTTTCTGAAGGAATTTTAGATATCTTTGCAAATGAAAGGGATCAACAGTAGAAGTTGATCCAATGTAGGGGATAAACAACAACAGTTGATCCAAATAAAAAATGATAAAACAAGAGTAGTTGATCCATAAAAAAGTTTTTTTTGATGGTTATGTACTTTTCTATTATGAAAATATGAATGATATCTATAATAAGTGTTGAACTCAGGTTGAGAAGACATAATGCATAGAAGATCACCAAGGATAAAGAAGAAGCAAGATGAAAAGGGCACGCAAGAGATTGAGAAAGCTACAGAACCAAAAAGAAATGCGAAGAAAGAGGAGGCAACAAGAAAGAGGAAGAACAAGAGTGCAAATAAAGAAACACAAAGAAAGGTGAAACACAAGAAAATAGTTCATGAAGAACCAGAAAAGTCGGAATCAGAATCCGAAGAAGAATCAGATGATGATGATGAAGAGTTGGAAGAAGAGGAAAAAGAAGCTAAAAAGGGCAAACAAATAAAAGTCATCAAAGGAAATGCAAAGAACAAGAAAGAGGAAGATAGCATTTGGGAATAAAGAAGCACAACAAAAGTTAAAGGTGAAACTCAGGAAGATAGCTGAGGAAAAATCTGAATCAGAATCCGAAGAAGAAGCGCAAGGAGAATCAGATGAAGATGACAAAGAGTCGGAAGAAGTAGAAAAACAAGCAAAAAAGAGAAAACCGAAGAAAGTCCTCAAAGGTAAAAACATAAATTGTGATATTTGTGATGGTATTTTTACTACGATACTTAAAAAAAAATGAAAATGACTGAGTTTCATGTATGCAGGAAGGTCAAAGGCGAAAGAAATCAAACTCAAAGAAGAACAACAACAAAAGCTGAAACAAAAGAACAAAATTGAGGAAGAACCAGAAAAATCAGAATCCGAAGAAGAAGGGCAAGAAGAATCAGATGAAGATGATCGAGAATCGGAAGAAGAGAAACAAATTGTAATATATGAAAAAGAAGCAGAAAAGGGCAAACCGAAGAAAGTCGTCAAAGGTAAAAACATAGATTTTAATATTGTTTACACATATAACTATATTGTTTGAAAATATTGAAAATAAAATGAAAATGATTGAGCTTCACGTATGCAGTCGGGTCAAGGGCAAAATCAAAACCACAACAAAAGGAGAAAAACAAGAAGGTAGTTGAGGAAGAATCAGAAGAATCGGAATCAGAGTCCGATGAAGAGGAGCAAGAAGAATCAGATGAAGAAGAAGTAGCAAAAGAGGGCAACACAGAGCCAGAGCGCAAAGGTAAAAACATTGACTCTTTAATGAAAATATTATGTGTAAGCAATCATAGGTTTGGATCAATGATCTGAGTTGATCCGGTAAATTTGAAGTTTTGGATCAACAGTCACAGTTGATCCAACAAATTTGTGTAAACAACCACAGTTGATCCAACATCACATTATGTATAAAAAATGTGTAAAATATCACATTTGATCCAATAAGAGGTAGTTAAAGCATGAACAGTGATTACACATATTTATACATCGCACCTCACTCGGGGGCTACGCCACCTCGTGAAAATATATTATGGGTAGAATGCAAGAAAACAAAAGATTATTGTCAAAAATGAAAAGGAAAATGATTTGAGTTTCATGTATGCAGCCAAGTCAAGAGCAAAGGAACATAGAATCAAAGGAGGTCTACAACCATTGGCTGAAATGGGGAATTTTCTATGCAAAAAGTTTGAAGTGGACGATGCAAATAACAAGAAGAAACCGAAACTTGCAAAAGCATCAAGGAATCTCCATATTGGGAATTAATCAGCCCATTTTATGTAATGAGACATGAGTATGAGTGGTAAATGGATGAACAAGATTAATCTTGCAATGCATTTGTTGATGAATGCATTTGATAAAAAAACCGAGAAAGTTCAAATTTGGAGAAAACGAAGAGTGCTCTCTCGGAAGCAAGAGATTTCGCTTTGATATTCAAGATGAGACGAGTGATAGAGAGTGAAGAATTGAAGCAAAGAATCAGAATCGAAGAAAGGACTCGACTACAACGAATTCTTAAATAAAAAGTTCGGACCGGAAAAACCAAAAGATTGTCCCGAACCAATATTGAAGGCAGAAGTTGTATACAAACTGAAAAATGCAGCAGAAGATGAGTCTGATCCAGAGCATTTTGTAAGACTTTTCGGTATGTGGTTATGCACGGTTTTCTTATTCCCAAATCTTTGGTATGACATCGTTCCCAAAGAAATGGTTGCCTCATATCTTACTGATGGACAAAGTGTCATGGCCGGATCATGTGGTGGAATGTTTGATTTCGAACCTGGCAAACAAGAAGAATAACCAATTAGCTATCGGTGGCTGCACAACTCTCCTAGTGGTTAGAAAAAACGTTAATTTATATTATGCATACTATTGGATAAAACTAACATTGTTGTTTATATTATGCAGTGTTGGTTCTGCGAACATACCGATAAGTACATAACGAAAAGGGAGGGATTTCAAAATTCAACTCCAAGATTCCTACGATGGAACCAAAGATGCATTGTGCAAGCGCTTGCAAGTGACTTTGGCAACAAATTGAATAAGAAGGCAATTGATATGACTTGGTTCGACAAGACGGTAATTTTTTTTACTATATTTATCTTTACTATTACAAAGGTACCATTTTTTTAGTGAATGGGGTCAACACCAATGTTGATCCGTTTTTAGTGTCAATTTTTGTGGATCAACGGTGGAAGTTGATCCATGTGAATGGGATCAACAACCAATGTTGATCCGGTTTTAGTGTGTACACTATTTCCAGCTCCTCCAATTCTAAGTTTTTGTGGATCAACATTGGAAGTTGATCCATGTGAATGGGATCAACAGCCAGTGTTGATCCAGTTTTAGTGTGTACACTATTTCCAGCTCCTCCAATTCTAAGTTTTGTATGGATCAACAGTGGAAGTTGATCCATGTGAATGGGATAAACAGCCAATGTTGATCCACTTTTACTATCAGTTCTTTGTGGATAAACAATGGAAGTTGATCCATGTGAATGGGATCAACAATAAATGTTGATCCAGTTATACTAGCTACACTATTTTGACTTGTGTTGATCATGCTTCGCAGTTTCATCAAGACTTTGTTGATCCAGTGTCTGCTGAGGAGAAATATTTAATTGACCTATCGACACCTGCAAGAGAGCTGGAACAAGAGAGGACAAGGATAAAGGAGTTAGAGGAAGAAAACATCCTTCTTGACTGTGACACGCATGAGATTCATTACATGGACAAGGCTGAAATTAAAAAGTTTATCCAGAGCACGTTATTCTTGAGAGAGTTGTATCAGAGGAACAAGGACAAACTAGAGTTGCAAGTTGGAGAACAGGAGCGACTTGCTGACATTGACAAGAACATAGAGAAATGGCAGGGAGAGGAAATAATTTATCAGGAATCACTAAATAGAAAAAAAAACCAGCGTATACAGGGAAGGAATTTGAAGGTTTGGAATTTGAAGAATTGTTCACACAGAAGCAACAACAAGGAGAATCATCTGGGCAAGGAAATCAGAATGAAATGAACTCTGCGGCGAATGATCAACCAACAGATGGGAATGAAACTAGAGTAAACATGGAAGTCGAAGATTCAGTGGCTGTGAACAATGAAGACACTCAAGAAATGAACGATTCCTTGGGAACTCAGACTACTTTGGTAACTCAAGATACCTTGGACACTCAAGAGAAGAGTTGGCGGAATGGTTTTGAAACTGGAATGAAGTTGTCGGAGGAAGAACCTAAAAGTGACAAATCTTTGGAGAATTGGAAGGAAGACTTTCATGCAGGAAGAAAACTAAGGCAAGCTGATGATTTAGAGCTCAATACTGTTGTTGAAAACAATGCAGAGCTTGATTCGCTGGTTGAAAACATTGCAAAATGTCTTTGGAATAGTAGAAGAGAAAGATGGCATACCAATGGAAGAGAAGAGCCCGTCCGTTGAGAAGAAGAATGATGACATACAAATGGAAATGGTTGTGCTTGACACTCCTCCACTTTCAGCAATAAAACCAGACGAATCTGGGTATGCGCATCCAGGTAGCATCCCGAGTTTCGGTGCAATAATAGAGGAGGTACATAGCATAACACAAGAAACAAAAGAAACAGAAGAGGTTGAAGAGCAAAGTGAAGAGGATGACAATACATTAGGAGCTGAAATACGTTCAGGGTTGAAGAAATTGTTTAATTTGGAAACAGTTGAGGAGCAAACGAAGAGGAAACCGAATCCAGAGGAAAAATACGATGATCCAAAAGCATCAGAAAAATAGCAGGTCAGTTCTCTTGTTAAACGTGTGAAGAAGGGAGAAAGGCCAAAGAGAAAGCCGTATAAACTTCGAAGTCGAAGTCAAACACCTACTGCTAAGCGTAGAAGGAGACAAAGGAAAGGTGGAAAAGGAAAAAAAGAAGCAAGAGGATAAGGAAATACAAATAATTGACCTCGACACTGTCGACATGAGTCAAATTGACAACACACTGCGGAAGCCAAAAACTGTTGAAGCCAAAAAAACTAAAATTGTGGAAGAAAATCAATGACAAATAAAAAAGAAGTCATCGAGCCATTCTTTGAGAATGCAAATGAATGGTATGTAATAACATATTCGAAGTCAAACACCTCAGTTAACAGAGTTTTTTTTTTGGGTTATGCTAGCTCTTTTTAATAACATATTCATTTGTTGCTTATTTTGCAGCGACAAAGCTTTAGTTTTATTTATTTCGCAATCAAGATTTCAAGTAGTTATCATTGGGAAGTACATACGGTGTCTTGAATAATCAAAACATTCACGCCGAGATTGTTGATTACTACACCAACATCTTTGAAATCAAAGATGGATTCGCCGGATAAACCAGATTACAAGAACCACGTCATTCTCTCAACAAATGATTATGTAAGTAACCGATAAATCTTGGTTTGTTTTGTATGTCAACAACAATTGTTGATCCAAATAAGTTGGATCAACATCCATTTTTGATCCAGATAGGTTGGATCAACAACAATTATTGATCCAAATAAGTTAGTCTGATTATGAATGAATATTACTGGTATGTATAGCTTGAGGAGTTTAATTGCAAATAGGATATGTTGTTCTCTGGTTACGATATCACAGTTGCATTTTATTTTTGTTGACAAATGTAGCTTTTGCTTATACTGTAGATGATCCATAATATTGCAAACTAATATATTTGAAAAAATATTGATACAGCCGATATTGGGGATCGCATTAGCCACGAAAAAATGGAAAAGGTAGAGAGATGTGGGATTCCGGAAAGGCTGAGGAACAGTTACACAGGGAATGTTGAAGACACATACCTCATGGTACCAATGTGCTTGACTGACAAGGACGGTGTTGGATACCATTGGGTGGTGCTAGCATTGGTAAAAGGAAAATGGATAGTGTACAACTCTGCAAGGCGAAACGCGGCTTACAATTGGCAATATATGGTGATGATAGTACCACTGACTCAATGGCTGAATGAAATGGGCCACAAAGATCCAGAGACAGGTGGTGAAATACAGACAAGCTTTTCACATTGCACTGTACTATCACAAGACGGATGCGACTGTGCATTGCACACTTGTATGTACATGAAGAATTTGGTGAAGCGTGGAAACTGTGAACACCTAAATGAAATCGCTAACTTAGATGAGAAGTTGAACAAGAAGCGAGTGAAGATTGCAGCAAGAATCTTGTCGGAATTGGGTTCATGGAAGAAACCGGAACAACTTCCTGATTCAACTCATCGACTCTATTCCAAGAAAAAAATCCAATTGCAAGACTCAGTTGAACCGGTAGTTGATCCGGAAGTTGAACCAAGGTGAACCATTAGAGTGAGCTTGATCTCATAGTCTGTTCATGGTCTCAGTAAAGAAAATCTAAGCGTAGTTTTAAACATACTTATCTTAGTAAGTAAATCTTAATGATGTAGGTCTGATTATGAATGAATTATTATGAATGAATTATCATGAATTATTATAAATGTCTTAAATTTATATAAGTCTGATTATGAATAAATGTTACAGGAATGTATATCTTGAGGAGTTTGCTAGTAAATACAGATAGAACCATGCAATTTTTTTGTTTATTTTGTGTGTAAACAACCAATGTTGATCCAAATAAGTTGGATCAACAACCATTGTTGATCCAGTTAAGTTGGATAAACAAACACTATTGATCCAAATAAGTTGGTCTGATTATGAATGAATGTTACATGTATGCATAGCTTGGGGAGTTTACTAGAAAATACAAATAGGACCATGCAAATTTTCTGTTTGTTTTGTGTGTCAACAGTCATTGTTGATCCAAATAAGTTGGAACCAAGGAACAATGTTTCCACACTATATATAGTGTAAACAACCATTGTTGATCCATTTTAGTTGGATCAACAATGGAAGTTGATACCATTTGTATAAGTATGTTTTCTGTAAAATAAATAAAGATGTAACCTGAAAACTGACATATACTTGAGAAACAAAAGAATAAAATTCATAACAACAAACTAAGAGTGTATATCATTTAAAAAAATAACAATTGCAAACCAGTTAAAGCATAAAAAAGAAAAAGAAAACAAGTTGTTCGAGAATATGAATAAAACCAAAAACTTGTAACAACATCCTCTTCAAGAACTTGATCATCCTGGAATGAGACTCCTTGCGAAACGTTGGTGCACGAGGAGCCAAAGGAGCTCGCGACAAGTTCGACGGTTGTGAAAGGTGAGCATCCCACATTGGCCACACTTCCTCTTCTTGCACACCTTTTCACGACTACCCCTATACCTAACACCTTTAGGCCTTCCATCTTGTTCTCGACCGCCATTGGGAGGCAAAACATACCCCTTTTTATTAATTCCATGAGGCTTATCAGAGTCCGGAATAGGATATATAGGTCGAGAGTACAACCTTCTATAGTAGTCAGAAGTATAGTAAGGGCTAATGTATTTGTATGGTTCATCATTTCCAATCTGCAACATGGCTTTCATTGCATGAGTGCAAGGAAAGCTATGTTTTTGCCACCATTTGCAGCCGCAGTCCCGGAATCCAAGTCGACAGTATGCTTTCTGTTGGAGAAATGATCTCAAATACTTTCTCACTTGATCTCCGAAACTTGTATGAACGGCGGTCGTTTATCCTCTTGTTAAACCTTGCTTGCATACGAGGAGTAAGCCTTGTAGTCCACTTGTTAGACTCCAATAACCTCTTGTAATTCTCGCTCCATTACCTTAGCACGAATACCATCGAGAAGCTCAATTCTTTGAAGCGGCTTATCATGCTTAATAACATTGTTAAAACTCTCAAAGAATATTAGATGTGTTCTCACCCCACCTTTCTCCTAGAAATGCATGAGCAGCCCAATTCTCAAGTGGAATCTTCATCATCCAAGAAACCACTGAATCCAACTTTAGATTACTCATACTTTTCGAAGCAGCATAAAAATTTTCCTTTGTTAATGCAGTGTAGCACTCTTCGAATAACTTGACTGCAGTTTGTCTGCTCTTACCCTTTGGAACCGGAATATTTCCTTTCATATGGTACAAACAGTAGGAATGGAAAGCATTTGGGAAGACTTTAGGCACATGCTTCAAAAGGCCGATTCCACGATCTGATATGATGGTCAGTGGACGATCTTCACGAATAATACCCTTCAAATTGATTAAGAACCATTCCCAACTCTCACAATTTTCACAAGGAACAATTCCAAATGCAACTGGATAGATTTCTACAAAAACCAAAAAACAAAAACAAAAATAAGTGACCAGTAACTAGTATCAACAAACAAAGTTGACCCATTTCAGTTGTATCAAAAGTCACAGTTGATCCATTTCAGTTGGATCAACAGTATAAGTTGATTCAAAACAAAATATAGTTTTTGGATCAAAAGTCACATTTGATCAAATAAATCTGTGTAAGCAATGATGGTTTTGGATCAAAAGTCACAGTTGATCCATTTCAGTTGGATCAACAGTAGAAGTTGATTCAAAACAAAATATAGTTTTTGGATAAACAATCACAGTTGATCCAATAAATCTGTGTAAAACAATCATAGTTCTGGATCAATAGTCATAGTTAATCAACAATCACAGTTGATCCATGCTTGAGCAATCACAGTTGATTCAAGAAAGTTGGATCAACAATCACAATTGATCCAATAAGAGGTAGTTAAAGCATGAATTTCAATGCAAACCAAAGAGAAAGCAGTCTAAATTAACCAAAGCTACATATAATATAATGTTAAATACAATGTAGAATGTGAGAAACCTATAATAAAAGCTACATTTTTTCTCTCGGTTTTCAGTTTTTAATAGCATGATGGATCAACAGTAAAAAATTTAAAAAAAACATGGATACAAAATGAAAAATAGTAAAAGGTTAAAATTCATACGTTGGTTACCAGTTTTGCCGCAAGCAACCATAAAACCACCCTTGAACTTCCCAGTGAGAAAGGTACAATCGATAAATAGCATCGGACGGCAGTAATTGTTGAAACCAGTTATGGAAGCTTCAAAAGCAACAAAAAAACTTTTGAACTGACGCGTCACACTATCATACTCAAAATTCACAACACTTCCAGGATTGTACTGTTCAATTGCATCTTTATACCAAACTAAGTCAGAATAGGACTTGACGTCATCACCCCAAAGAAATGTCTTGGTGAATTGTAAACCGTGATATGCCTGACTATACGTGAGGTCAACTCCATATTCCATTCGGAGTAAATCTATAACATCAGCAGCAGTCTTCTTCTTCTTCGATGCTCGTAAATCATCTGACAATATATTCTTCATAAACGATTTTCTCATCCTAACTTTTGATGGATCCGAAGAAGCTAAACTACATGAATGCTCTGCGATATATCTCTTGCATTTAAATACACCATTTGAATTGGATTTTCCTTCTCTTTGAACTTGCACTCCACAGTGTATCGTACAAAGTCACTCTTAACTAATTTGTATTTGCGACCACTACACATTTCATACTTTGTAACAGAGTCCTTAACTTCCTCAATACCACCTTCAAACAACTGCCCTACTCCAGTTAAGATGTTGACCCAAGCATCAGACTTCTTCGGGACCTTTTTGATCAAACACGCATCATCAGTGACGTCTTCCACAACAGCTACCTCATCGCTTGAAATACAACTTGATGATGACGAAGAAGCAGGAGCAGGAGCAGAAGAAGATGATGAAGAAATAGAATCAACACAAGTCCTTAACTGGATTTCAAACTTCACCAAGTCAATCCCTTGTGAGTTGCAGTAGTGAATGAAAAACCTCAAATCCAAATCATGATTGATGACATTTGAAATCCCTTCTACAGTGTAACCAAAGAGAATGAGGTCTTCAGGAACATAAGGCCACTTTTGTTTCACCACACTTATCATCTCCTTGACAATAGTTGATGCTGAAACGGGATGCGAGACAGTCTGATTGCAAAATTTGAACTCCGCAACTACCATCTTTGGCCCGCAACAACCATAACATATAGTCTTTGTTCGAAATTTGGATCAATAGTCACACTTGATCCAATAAAATATGATTAAACAGTCATAGTTTTGGATCAACAAATCACAGTTGATCCAATAAATATGTGTAAACAAATCCATGATTGATCCAATAAATCTTTGTAAACAATCATAGTTTTGGATCAACTTGATCCACGATTGATCCAATAAAAATGTGTAAACAATCATAGATTTGGATCAAACAGTGACAGTTGATCCAATAAATCTGTGTAAACAGTGACAATTGATCCAATAAATATGTGTAAAATATCACATTTGATCCAATAAGAGGTAGTTAAAGCATGAATTTCAATGCAAACCAAAAATAAAGCAGTATAAAGTACCCTAAGCTACAAATTGTATTACGTTGCAACATTATTCAATGTAGAATGTGACAAACCTAAAATAAAAGCTACATTATCAACAAAATGAATGCAGCTACATTACCTGCAATCTACCAAAGAAAGAAAAACACAAAATAAAAACATATTGTGTTCAGAAATTTGGATCAACAACAACAGTTGATACAAAAAAATCCAAAAATCATTCCAATTTTTGGTATCAACAATCAAAGTTGATCTAAAAAGAATGTCTAAATTTCATCACAAACAAAAACATAATTGATATCAGTAGTTCATCAAATTCAACATTCGACATTCACCATTATCATATGTTCTATATTCATCAAAAGAAAAACACAAAACCTGTTTTTTGATTGATGAGCAGATCTAAAAAAACATAAAAAAACAATTCAAAAATTTGAAAAAGTACCTGTTTAACTAATGAATCACGATCTCGAGATCAAATTATATCAAGATCAACCAATTAATGTAACAGAATAATCACGAAATCAAGCTTCCCACAAAAATCACGATCGCGCAACAACAAAAATAAAAAAACCAAAACCGAAATCAAATGTTGAACATAAAATAGATGAACCGAACATGCAATCATCAAAAACAACTCTATGAATCTTCAAAAAGCATAAACATTACCAATTTGTTTTGACAATGAGATCTAGCCGATTGAAAACGTGCCAAAATCAACGATTTGATTAATAAGAATTGAAAAGCATTCAACGATTTCGCCAAAATCAACGATTGAAATTTGATTTGACTAAGACGATGACGATAAATTATTGGCGATGAAGGAGTTGAAGAAGAAGCATTCAACGATTCTGTTCCACTTTTCTTTTGTTTTAAGAGTTTACCCCCTAATCCAATTAGTGATTGAACTTTCCCCCTAAGTAAATCAATCTCTCTCTCTATCATGAGAAGCACATTTTTTTTTCCGTTTAATAATAATACGAAATTTGATTTAGATACTTGAATATATAGTGGGGGTATATTTGGAAGTCCATAAATTATTGATGGGCCCTTGATGGGCTTATAGATAAAGAGGGACATAATTATTATGTGATAAGGATATTTGTATAGCCCATCAAAAGTAGGGACAATAATTCAATTACCACAATATGGATTGGGCCATTAATAATGGGATATATATAAAAAATGATCCACTGTTCTTTTTGTTTTAATTGACTGAGAGTCATAACAGGTCATAGCAAATAGTATTATTTAAAAACCTTTATTGATTCACTGTTTGCTTAAGAAAATGACGTCCCTGTCTTGTGTATATATGCCATAATGTAAAGGCATATTTGTTTGTTTAAAAAATGGGCTCATGAATGTATTTGATGTTACGAATTTGGCCCTTAGCTTAAATGGTTTGTTTTGCTTGTTTAATTTTATTTTTGCTAGCTAAAGAAGTCATCTTTGTCGTCATCAACTGACTTTGATTGAATGGGTTTAGAACTGATCCATTTAAGATTTTTTCTTGGTTCAAACTTGATCTAATTATTAAATTTATAGTTGTTATGGAACCAAATACTAAATAAAATCAGTTTGTAATTAAAACAAATTCAGTATTAAGAAATTATTAAGGAGTTTTTTACTTAAAGAAATGGTAACTAACTAGTATGCTTCCGCTTTATTGATAACATTAATGCACAATTTAATTTAAGTTGATTTTCTATCGAATGATTTTATAATGAAACCATTTTTCACACTATTAGATTTGAGTGTGCATTATGATATGGTTTATGTGTACGTGCATTATGATAGGATTTTTCTCCCAATGTTGATCTTTTTTATTGTACGAGATTATTGTCTTTAAGATCATTATGTCGAGACATTATTGGCTATCACCACAGTGATACTAGAGCGTTCTTTATCGTAGCTATAATTGTAACGTTATTGTAAGCACAAGCTCGCCAAACCGTAAAGGTAAGGTTTAGCGATTACCGAATTTTTATGATGATGACATTATTGTTAAGTTGTTTGACAATCACCACAGTGATTTCAAATAATTTTTTTGAGTCATAATCATTATAATATTATATTTTCAAGTGCTTATAATAAATATATATTTTCTTAAATATATTAAAACAACAATTACCCACAGATGATTTGAGTTCACATGTTTAAGAAAATATTGAAAGATATGATCTTTATTTGATCATACATTATGGATATGAATTGATTTGAATCTTGAGGGTGTCTTGTGTCATTATGTTTCACTTTTCTCCCAATGTTGATGATAATTTCAATTGTACGTATAAAATTATTGTGCTTAAGGTTCTTAGGTCATAATTCTTTAGTTATCACCACAGTGATACTAGAGTGTTTTATCTTAGCAATAATAATAATTTTATTGTAAGCACGAATACGCCAAGCCGTAAAGGCAAGGTTTAGTAGTTATTATGGCATTATTTGAGTTGTTTGGCTATCACCACAGTGATGTCAAATAATTTTTCAGTCATAATCGTTATCATGTCAAGTGCTTATAATATTGTTTTTCTTAAATGTATTAGAACAACAATTACCCACATGTAATTTGAGTTCACATGTTTAAGATAACATTGAAGTGTACAATATCTGATCATACATTATGGTAATTAAATAATTGGCACATGATTTTACGTTAATTCTTAAAAGTGCATAAAAGAAAATATACATAAATTAACTCATTATCGAGTTGAGTAACCTATTACGAATTTTTCATATTTTCATGAATATTTTTATTATGTTGTCCAAAACTTATTGCATCCTCTATGAAATTGAGGTTTTATTTTTGATAAATTTCTCCATATTTCTGAAAATGATATTCATTGACTATTTAACACCTTTCATATTAATTCATAATATATCCGTTATTTATCATGATCTTTAAGTTTGTATCATATTTAAATGAGCGATGCATCAAAGAACTTTTCTTCAACGAAATTTCATTATTGAATTATATTTATAGACTTGCTTCATGCTCGATTTTGATTTAAGAAAAAGTTCATTATGTTTGGATATTTTTCGATTATAGGGTGTTGATATTTTTCACAATTTATGTATGGCATGTGTTTTGAATAAATGTTCGTGATTGATGTTTTAGGGTTACTCATTATTGTTTATAAGCGACTAAATTTATGATCAGATCAAGTATGTCCATATCTTTGAGTGGGACTGTGCAATATCACAAGAAAAGTTAGTGCGATATTTGCAATTGTACATGTTTGTTGGATAGTTTAGTTATCACCACAGTGATGCTATGCTTTTATCTGGTAAGTGTTGTATAGTTTGAGTCCTCTTAGTTTGATTTAACGATTAGAACAATGATGCTCACAAGTAGTTTTTCTTCACACGTTAAACAAGCATTAAGGTTATCTAAATGTTCATATACATGTGAAATAATAGCCACCCACAGGTGACTACAATTCACATTATATTAGGTTGAACATATTTAGAATTATTGGAGTTTGTTAATACATTTTAGGACGTGAGTTGCCCACAGGTGATTCTAGTTGTAGTATTTGACAGACATAATGTTGAATTATGAGAATATAAAATATCCACAAATATTTTCATGTCTCACCTTGTTCCTTGATAAGGTTTTACCCACAGGAGAATCTTATTGAAGGTATGTAACTATTGTAAGCTTAATTGTCATTTATCTCTAATATAAATTTCATCTTTTGTTCTTATTAATTGTATATTATGATTATTCTGTAGACTTTTAATGGTCCAGTTTTTGGAAGATAAAATTGTTTATCACCTGATAATTTTTCGCGTTACTGTGAAAATCTATCGATTGCATTATGAATCTCAATCCATGGATGTTTTATCGAACATTCATTATTGAAATTGAGAGGCAATTATAGATAAAGTGAAAATCATAAAGTCTGACAAAGGTGGTGAATATTGTGAAAGGTATGACAAAACAGGATAATATCCTAAATCTTTTGCATAATATCTTCAAAAGTTTGGAATTGTTGCTCAATACACAAGGCCAACTTATCCTTGGCATAATAATGTATATCAAAAGGATAAATCATACTTTTATGAGAATGGTTAGAAGCATGATGAGCCATGCATAATGGCTATACATTTGTGGATGTTTGTTCTTTCTGCAACTGTGTAATTTAAGTAGATTTCCAGTAAAGCAGTTTCAAAGACACACTTTGGACTAGAAAGGCTGGAAACCTAGTTTAAATCACATTTAAGTTATGGTTGTTCATTTGTAGGTGAGGGCTTACATTCCCAAGAATGAAAATTGGATTTGAAAACTATTACTGGTTCATTGTTTTTCCTAAATAATCCAAATCGTATTCGTTAATGTTCTAACCGTAGTATGGGATTTATTGAAACCGAAAATATAAATTCGTTAATGATAGCATAATCAGTGGGAGTACATGGATATATTTATTCAAGAAATCATGATAATGATCCCTTTATTTAAGATTTCTACAGATATTGTGAATCTTCTCATTATCAAAATGTTAGATAATGAAAGACCACAAATTACTGATCCAATACTCCATAATATAACTACTGCCAATAAAGAAATTTTTTGATAACAACATGAACCAGCATTAATAGGGTCTCAACAGAGATTGAAAGAAAGTTATTCATGTTGTTTTAGTGATTTTCTTACAAGAATTTATTACATTTTAATATGGAATGGCAAAGACTCGGTTTTCGGTTCACAAATATTATGTGTAATAATTTTGATTAATGGATTGATGCTATGTGAGAAAAAATCATTGGTTGAAAGTCAAGTCTCGGATATTGTTTAATTGCTCGAAAGACACAAATCAGTTGTATGAAAGTGGGTCTTTCTGACCTAATACGTCTGTAATAGCAATTTTAAACGGTATAAAGAAAGACTTATTGCCAAAGATTCTACTCTGAAACGATGCATTGATTATAAATAAGTTTTTCTCTCGTGTCAAAGAAAGACTTTTTCAGAATTATCATAGTATTATTAGTAGCTCAGTATGATCTAAGAGTTGCATTAATTAAATATGAAATAGCCTATGATAAATTTTAGTCTACAAATTTTAGAAATCAAAGTATGAAATTTAAGCAGCCTCCCATAATGGTACATGAAATTCAACAAAACTATAAATGTTTCAAGTTTTGGATGAAATTATTACAGATTTGTGCATATACCTCAAGATCAGTGGGAGAAATTCATACTCTTGGTCTTGTATGTTAAGACATACTACCTATGAGTAGTGATCTTGACTTTATGCATATCTCTATATTTTTTGAAATAAAGGATATCAATGAAGCTTACCATGTGATAGTAATATCATATGGATTACTAAAGCTCTCATATAAGGCATATATCGAATATTCAAGGAATTTTGAGATAATAACATATTTAACAGATTTTATTTCATGTTGGATAGAAGATATAAATTTAATCTTCATTATGTCTTAATTCTGATATGAAACTTATAACAAGTTGTTAATATGTTAACTAATTGCCTAAATAATCGAAGAACAAATTACAGGAAAGCTATCAAGAATTTTGAGATACTATTTTAACTTATGTCTTATAATTAGTTAGCAAACCCAACAAGAGTTGATTGGGTTTTCAGACTTCAGTTTTTGTGGATGTATGGATTCTATAAATGAAGAATCCATTAATACTAGTCCCACAATTTAGTTTGAATATTTATGACCGCGATACTTAGAGACTTAAGGTTTGTCTCTACATAGCTGAAATTTATCGTCTTAGCTTCGCAGCATTAAAGCACGATATGTATACGAAGGGAACAAAACACATGAACCTTGAGTATATATGCGTGAATTAGGAAATTCAGAAACAATAGTTGTTCATTTACCGCTTAAGCACAATTGCATTCGGAGATGCAATTAATGAAAAATTACCTTTTAAGACCTCTTAAGAAAAGATTAAAATCTCAGGTATGTGGAAGTAATTGATTATTGAACTCAACTAATTTATGTGCTTACTTTTGGACACTTTTTGAGCTCTTATTAATGTTATTCTGAATTATTTATGTATCCATGTTTAGTATACACTTATGTGAATGGATGAATGTTAACAGAAATAGTCTTTCGTTTGAAGACATCCTTTGGACCATTATGATATCCCAATTTAAGGCCCGATTAAGTAAGTTGTTTGTGTTGTGGTACATGGAAGGGAACATGTTGATAACAAGACAACGTGCCACCGCCATGACTCGCATAAGTGATTTGCTTGGTTAAGGTATTATGTTTAAACCATTAAATTTTATTTAGCAATTACACGCGCTTATATTTTCTACGATTAACCATTATATAAATTATCTCATGGACCAGTGGGAGAATGTAAGAATATTTCTATACACAGAAATATTCCATTGGGCCATGTGATAATTTTGGTTAATTAAATATTATTGCTAAATTATGGCATTTACTATTTATGGATTATTTCCTAATATCTCTTCTTTGATGGACGGTCGAGATTTAATGCTACAACTAAACCCTAAGAACTTGGTCCTCCTTCTACCTATAAGAGGAACACAATAGCCATCGGTATTGGGTTCGGAGAATTTACAATTCATAACATAAGAGGTGAAGAAGGAGAAACCATGACCTCCACAAGGTATTAATGCTACCACTAGTTGATCAACGACGAGCTACGGAATAACGTTATAAGGTATTTCTCATAAATCATTTTATGTATATTTATTGTGTGATTATCATGAAGTTCAACGATCCTAATTAACGATCTATAAATCAAAACTTATAGGAAGAGCTCGAGATGCAAACACAAAAGTGATTGATGGCAGTCACGATTAGTGCTGCCATTGTTAATGGGTTTGGATGTAACTAGGAACACGAATCCGAGGAGTTGGCAGTGGTGATTCATGATGATCGGTGTTGAGACATGTTGTTCGTGTTAGTATTTGAATAATGATGCTGATGAACGATGATGAAGATAAAGAAGTTGATGGACCGGGATTACGGTGCGACGTTTGAGGGTTTCACTACCTAAAAAAAAAAAAATCAGGTGAGAAGAGGTATGGTTACGTGTGATTTTAAAAAAAAAAAGTTGTAATAAACAAGGAAAGTGGTGAACCTACGTGAAGGTGTTAAAGCTGAAGACGAGTTTGAGAAAACTGGGTAGATGTTGTTATCGACTAGAAAGAAGAGACTCTACAAGAGTAGTGGTGGTTTCCATGAATATTTGATGAATCTTTGGAGTTATGGTAGCTCGGTTAAAATATATG
Source organism: Papaver armeniacum (assembly GCA_023531295.1). Lineage (NCBI taxonomy): Eukaryota > Viridiplantae > Streptophyta > Magnoliopsida > Ranunculales > Papaveraceae > Papaver > Papaver armeniacum. The sequence continues at coordinate 274,851 of JAJJWW010006835.1, forward strand.
TGAACTGGTGGAGAAACTCAGGAAGAAAAGCAGTTAACTGTTGTGGTTAGTATGAAGATTAAGGTTTGCTGTGAAGTTAAGAAGAAGTTTGAGCTGTTGTGGACTCGAGAAGAAGTTTTTGGGTCTGATTTTGAAAGCTCTAAAATACAAAGAAGTTGATTGCCTCCGTTAGAATTCATTGATGACTAATGGTTAGAAGATGAATTTCGAAACAAAGAAAAAGTTGAAGGTGATTTGAAAATGGGCTGAAAGCCCAAAGAAAATAGAGAAGATGCAGACAAGATGTTTGTTTAAATGCAAACAAGTGTGACAATTATGTCGCAGTGTCGCAAATCTGTTACGAATTCAGAAGTGTGGCAAATCTGAATAGCGTGGAAAAGTTGTAACAACATATATAAGATGAAGAATGGTTACAGCTTGTGGCAGAAGCTTGACGAAATGAAAGATTGTGAGAGAATCTTGAAAACCAAAGAAGTGTAAGAGCGTGACCGGAGCAGAGATGAAAAAGAAGAAGAAACAACAAAGGTTGTGAAGAAAGAGAAGCAATCACCAAGAGTTGATGAGAGAAAGAACAACAATAGTAGGTTAAAATCCTATGAGTTGTAGAGAACAACAAAAGTGGGATAAAATCCCATGAGTTGTCTAAAGGGTACAGAAGTATCATAATGAAAAAAACTACGAAGAGGACCGAAATGTCCCTAAACTACGAAGAGGAACGTAATGTCCTTAAACTTCCGAAGAGGACCGAAATGTCCCTAAACTACGAAGAGGACCGTAATGTCCCTAAACTTCCATTGGGACCGCAATGTCCAAAAACTACGAAGGGGACCGAAATGTCCTTAAACTATGAAGAGGACCGAAATGTCCCTAAACTACGAAGAGGACCGTAATGTCCTTAAACTTCCGAAGGGGACCGTAATGTCCTTAAACTATGAAGATGGGACCGAAATGTCCAAAAACTACGAAGAGGACCGAAATGTCCCTAAACTACGAAGAGGACCGTAATGTCCTTAAACTTCCGAAGAGGACCAAAATGTCCTTAAACTACGAAGATGGGACCGAAATGTCCTAAAACTATGAAGATGGGACCGAAACGTCCTTAAACTACGATGAAAACCGAAATTGGCAGAATTTTTCACAAAAATGTTTGTGAAAGCTCAGTTTAAATTTCTTTTGTCCAAGATGGGCATTCGTGATCTACATTCTCCATCTTGAGGGAGGGTATTAGGAAATAATATATGATAGTCTATATTTAGGAGATTTGTGAAAGAGACACCAAGATTATTATCAATGTAGTCTTTTACGCTTCCGCGTTTATGCTCTCCTCTCTCTTGCTCGATCCTTAACAATTTCCAATTATGAGCGGCCAAGGATGGATGAAATAACGCCCTCCATAACAGTTGCACTCCCTCCAGACGAGCAAATATGTTGCGAACAAGCGACCTTGCTGAACTGACAGAGAACTTCCCATCATAATTTGGTTTCCATATCATGCAAGCAGCACTACCTAAAGGCGTAGAAAAATCCTCCAACTTAATACCTGCAGCTAACAACGTATTTCTACAGTCATCAGGTAACTCCCAACTGCCATCAACCAAGCAATAACTTACCATGACTGTACGATTTAGTGTTCGGTCGCCAGTGATATCTGTCACTGACTCATCTCCCCATCAGACATCATAGTAAAGTGAAATGTTTCTACCATCTCCTATCAGCATCATGGGATTTTCTTCAACCAGGCCATAAACCCACTTAACCCTAGGCATAATAGATGACTTAATATATTGTAACTTTCAATTCTTCTTGAAAAATTTTGCACGCAAATAATAAACCCAAACTTTGTTAGAGTTTTTAATTTTCTACCTCAGAGGCATAAGGAGTGATTTATTCATAACTTTCAGTCGAGTTATACCAAGGTCACCTTTTTTATAAGGGGCACAAATTTTATCATATGCAACCACAAACGACCTGCTTACCCCAGAATCTCCTGACCAAAGGAAGTTACGAATGGAACTTTCCATCCCGCCAGTTGATTCTTGATTTTTTTCAACCACATTACTGATATGATGATACCGCACCGCAACCGGCATGATTTGCACCCCAAGTAACGATCCAGAAAAAAAGCAACGTTCATTCCAAGAAATTCAACAATCGTTCTACGTCTACTCAAGGAACCCCCTCTATAATATAATTTACTCTTTGGCGACTTACTATGAACTGAAGCCCTTGGATACAAACCAAGTAACTAAACCAAATTCCTCTAACTTTTCATATTACCTTTGCAAAATATCATGATGTCATCAGCAAAAAACAAGTGAGTAGGGGGACACCTTTACGAGAAACCACTTACGTCATTCGTCCCTCCCTAAAGAGGTTCAAAATTTTTCGACTCAGCACATCCTCAATAAGAACGAAAATAAACTGATATAAAGGGTCACCTTGCCTCAAGACTCTATCAATTTTGAAGAAACCCTCTGCACTACCATTCATCAAAACGGAGATTCTAGCAGAGCTCAAAATACATTCTTCCTCCTATTGAGAAGAAGGGGTACCGGTATTGTTTATGTTTATCTTTTTTGCCCCCGTGATGAAACTACAGATCATCTTTTGCATCAGTGTAATTTTGCAAGAAAAATTTGGTGACGGTGTCAATTGGCGTGTTACTATGATTCAAATCTTTCCATGATAATAACTTGGATTTTTTCTTTAACTTAAAAAGTTCAAATTCAAATACGAAATTTAATCCGAACAACCACTGTGGTATTTTTTGGTGTGAAAGCTTTCTGTTAAAGCATTGCTCGGTTGAACCCACAAGTTTTGCTATCTGAAGCTTGTTGTCAGTGTTACTTGAACAAAATTATATCTTGATTTCTAGTCTACTAAGTCAAGTCGCGGACTAGGTTTAGCATTCCGTAATTGAGTATCATACATCACCCTCAAAGACTAAATATCGATAAATACATTTAGAGGACTTCATCAACAATATATGTGAAGACTGGACCAATCTATTTTACTCACTATCTTACCATTCTATCTTTATGAGACTATGTCGTATGTGAAAATGCGGGGGTACAACAACCACACCCAACAATTCGTTTGGCGATCTGAGAGGACTTACTCCAATATACTTTTTAGAGAATCAACTAGACAGTCAGACTCAATCTAGAGAAAAGTATATCAAAGAGTTTAATATCTCTAACTCTTAATTCAATCTGCAATCATCAAATAGAAATCTGCGAGCCTGATTGACTATAAGAGGAGTAACTTGAACGGTACCAAAGACCAATGTTCAAGTGTCAATCAATTTAAATCACTAACCAAAGGTTGGATATTCTAATTGATTGATCTTAACACACAACCTGTGATATTTCAATTATATAACAAAATATAATGAGGAAAAGAAATAACAAAGACACCACATTTTGTTAACGAGGAAAACCGCAAATGCAGAAAAACCCCGGGACCTAGTCCAGTTTGAACGCCATACTGTATTAAGCCGCTACAGACTCTAGCCTACTACCAATTAACTTAGGACTAGACTGTAGTTGAACCCTAATCAATCTTACACTGATTCAAGGTATAGTTGCATTCCTTACGTCTCTGATCCCAGCAGGATACTACGCACTTGATTCCCTTAGCTGATCTCACCCACAACTAAGAGTTGCTACGACCCAAAGTCGAAGATTTGATAAACAAATCTGTCTCACACATAAAAGTCTATAGATTGAATAAATATGTCTCCCTCAGAAATACCCAAGATTTTTTGTTTCGTCTTTTGATAAATCAAGGTGAACAGGAACCAATTGATAACCCGGACTTATATTCCCGAAGAACAACTGTTAGAACATAGCTCGGTTGAACCCACCAAGCGTTGGTATGTCAAGTTTGGTTGTCATATTTTAGTGAGCCAAAAATCATTTTAAGAGTCGCTTGATTATGTACTAGAGTCAACTTCGTATAGGTTAGCTTGAAAGTATTAGGATATGAGACATTACAAGTATTGTGAAGACTTGAAGAAGTGAATAAGTAAGGAGCTACAACGACAACATCATCCTTCCACTTGACGTTAGTGATATTTGACTTGAACTATTTCATTCCCTAACGTATCTTTCAAGTCGTGCATATTGAAAACAAAACTGCGAAGCATGAATGATATACTCTAGTTAGACATAGTATTAAGGAATACAATACGAGGTTTATTGCTTAACCATTAAACTTTGTAGATAAGACATCGACATAATCGTTTGAATGCTATTGTGATTATGTATGGGTATAAGGTGAAGATTTCATCCTAGGAAACAATGTTTTATATTTGTGTTAGAAGATTGCTCGGTCGAACTCGCATGCGTTGCTATCTCAAGCATGTTTGTCAATGTTAGTGATCAAAACTATAAGTCTTGATTTCTAGTCTACTTATAGCTAAGTCTCGGACTAGGATAGAAAGTGTAGTTGAGCTCTAGACTCCATGGCGATCATCATACAAAGACGAAGAACTACTCAAGGAACCGGTGGAACTTCATCGACTAAAAGTTATGTGGAGACTTGAACTTATCTATCACTCAAAAGTCTATCTACTCTATCTCCTATCTTGAGACAAAAGTCGTATTGCTATATAGACTTTGATTATACACATTTGCTATTTCAAGCCGAGTTTATCTCGCTTATCTATTTCTCGAAATATGTGTTGGTAAGCTTTCGCTTTGGCCAAGTTCATATTTACTAGTGATGAAAGTCATATTAAGTTTCAATTACTTGAAAATTGCTTTGACAAAAAATGGTTTGTGAACAACAACTATATAACGTCCTCTAAGAATGTTTCAATGATTAAAATGAGAGTTTAGAATATATAACCATTGTTGGATATAAACATTGTGTGATAACTCATACGTGTGTAAGTCCTTATTCCTTGAGCCAAAGTATGCGTACTTTGATGCTCAGGAAAACCGAAACTAAAGTCCGCGTACCAGTACGCGCACCATCGGAAGTTCATGTCCCGTGAAAATTTGCTGAAGTTTGTGAACTAAAAAACAAACTTATTCCGGGTACTTAAGTCCGCGTACCGGTATGCGCACTTAAGTTGGTTATTTTCTAAAAACGATTATTCGTGAACTTAAACTTATATAAACTAAGGAATGCATAATTGCAAACCGTGGCTATAAAGTTCATGAATCGATTCGAGTGAATCAAATCGTTTTTGCTTCGATTGTGTCTTGTATACTTCTATAAGATCTAAGCAATTGAACAACTCTCTAACTAGTTCATTTGAGTCATTTGAACTAGTTATGGTAAAGAAGAATATGGTTGATATGAAAGTGCTCATATGGATAACCATTTGGTTAACTACTGTTGAACCAACTAAGTGTACATGTGTAGATGGTGGATTTTTGACAAAGGCTAAAATCGTAAAACCATAATTGTACATACTCCTGATCCAGCAATCAGATGAGTATTGAGGCTCATGTCTCTCATTGAAGCATGAAAGTTCATGCCGCAAGAACCTCTAACTGAGAATACTGTCTCTCAGAGTATATGTAGATGTGTAGTCTCTCAACTGAGACAACGTCATATGTCATGAATACTGAGCAATTTCAGTAATTACTTCTATATAGAATCGAACGATTGGACGGCTCCTAGACAACTTGCCTGCTAGTATAGAGCAATAACGTCTTTAGGATGTAACAATGTTTTCCCTGACTATATAAAAGACATGTGTATAAAATCATTATAATGGGACGACTCCTAGACAGCTTGCCTGCTAGTATAGAGCGATAACGTCTTCAGGATGCAACAACGTGTTTTCCCTGACTATACTATACATAATAAATATGACCCTTCAACTAGCTCATATCACCCAATCCTCTAATAATTAATGCTCCTAGACAGTATGCCTGCTAGTATAGAGCCATCAATTAATTATTTCTAATCCTTAAATTCATTAACTGGATATTCGGAAATATTCTACGTTCTTCATAATATTTCGTTACTTCAATTCATGGTTCTTCCCAGCAGAATTCCATGGGTTAGTAATAAATATTCAACGTACGGACATCTGAGCCGCTATCGAGTAAGCCCCGACTAAAATGGTGCAAAGTGTACTCAGCAATAATGCACTAACGAGCACCTGAATGCACGAACGAGCATTCCAAAATACGAAGGAACGATGAACCTATGCAAAATAGGAAGAAAATAATAAATAATAAAATATTAATCAAGGCGCTGGGGGACTGGGCCCACCGTCCGTCCGGCCGTGCCGTATCCAGTCCCATGCCCAATTCTATATTTTATCATATTTTTTATTTTCCTTGATCTCATGAAAATTCCCTCATTTGAACAAAATTCCTTCGTTTCAAGGAAACTCCTCAGTTTCATGGTGTTTCCTTCACATCAAGAAAATAATAAATAATTAGGAAATGTGTCGCGGGACAAAGCCTACTAGACGGCCGGTCATGCCCTAGTTATGGCCAGTCCCACACCTTGCATTCTTATTATTTTATTATTATTTCCTTCATCCCATGAAATTCCTTGATATCATAATATTTCCTTCAAATTATGAAAATTCCTTCAAATCATGAAAATAATACATAAAATTAGGGAAAGCTCACGGGACCGGGCCCTAACCGGCCGACCATTCCCAAGCCGGTCCCACACACCCTTATTTTATTATTATTAATATTATTGTTTCCTTCATGTCATGGAAACTCCTTCACTTCAAGGAAAACTCCTTTATTTCAACAAACTCCTTGATTTCATGGTTTTTCCCAAAATCATGAAAAATAATATAAAATTAGGAAAAAGTGTCATGGGACGGGCTTATCGGCCGGCCATGCCTTGGCCATAGCCGGTCCCACACTTCATGATTCCTTCATTTTATTATTATTATTTCCTTCATCCCATGAAGTTTCCTTAGTTTGAGCAAAAAACCTTGATTTCTTCATATTTTCTCAAATGATTGCTCAAATGCACGCCAGAAAATATCAAAGATCTCAGGACTGAGACGCGAACACTTTGGTGACATGAGCATATTACCTTGACCAACCAAGGTTGGCTCTTTGGCTTGCAAGGGGCCGGTCCCTCATACTTTCATCATTTGACCTAATTTGTTCATATTAGGTTCAAACTCTTCCAAATAATTTTGGAATTTCATAAAACGATCGTCATACGGTCCCGTGACCAACTAGGGATGATTTCATGACCCCTTGGTCGGTCCCTCATCTCTTCATAATTAATTAGGTTTTATCACCTAAGGCTCAGACGAGCATTAATTTAATAAATGATTAAACCAGCATTTAATCATCCTTTCACCAACTGGTCTTCAAGAGACTTTGGTATTTGCTCACTTGAGCATCCGGGCGCTACATGGTCGATCCATCATCCCATGTAGTCGGTCCCTCCTTCACTCCGTGGTTGATTTTTAATAAATCATCAATTGATCGAATTAGGGTTTCGAGTCCTTCCAGATTCAAACACTAATAATTTTAGGTTGATCCCATGATCAACATGTTTATTAATTATACTCGGTTCAGTTGCCAATATTTTAAATTAATATTTTATTTGGTCCGGCTACCAATAATTCACCAAACGAGAAACATTTGCTCAGATGAGCAATATTTGCTCAGACTAAGGAATATTGGTTCAACTATCAATATTCAACAATCCATCGAATGAGCAATATTTGCTCACCTTAAGTGTCAACGTTTACTTGAGAATCGTACCTCTGTCTCAACAGACACGTTCAATTCATAAGTTTCAGAACATTTTCAAATCACGTTCGACTCAGCAATACAAGGACTCATCGTCCCATGAAGTCAGCAACTGACTAACTAAATACACGTCTGCCTTGCAGACTCCACAATCACGAGACATCAATCGTATTACATGGGGGGATATTAACTAGGGTTTTGGTCTGGCGGTCTATGGCACATGTGTTCATACACACGATGAGAATGTGAGCAAGTCGTGCAATCAATTGGAGGAGTTAGCAAAGTAGTGGATGGAAAATCAACCAAGTCTCCGCACGATGAGTAGCTGGTTTTAACACGATTTCCACTTCCTCACTATTTGACTCCATCAACTTTCACACTTCATGGGATCAAGGTGTTTCACAATTCTAGCAATATAAATAAGTTTCTGAATTATGATTGAAGGACAAGACAATCTTTCATAAAACAGACAACAAGAGATTAACAAGTCAACGTCTGAGCAATTACTCTCAACAAAATAAATTCAATCAATCAGAGCTTATCTTATTTCTTCACACAGAATACACAACACACCTAAAATATTTGATCATCATTGATCTCACACATTTATCATCTTCCCTCCTACAGATCGACCCATCCTCTCTTGTGACCAAATTGACTCTGGAACGACCATTGTATTGGTTTAGGCCGGAGTCCTACAAATTGATCTCTCGAATTCAAAGCACTCCCTTTTTGCAGTGCATCTGTGTGAGGTTTGACAGTTCGCTCGGTTCAAGGAGATCCTCTGCACGGTCGTCTCCTCAATTTCGTAAAAACCAGCAACTCGTTTTGCCCCATCTACAGATTGGCGACCACAGTGGGAGATCATTCTCTCGGTTGCAATCTCAATTCTTGATAGGTGTCTAAAACACCTAATTTTATATATAGTATTTATGCTTTCTTTGTTATTATCCTTGGGAATTGCATATCTTATGTTTAGTTTTGAGTTATTAGGTACAATGGAGTCCTTGGGAGCAAAAGAAGGAGAAAACGTCCATTTGGAGCGAGAACGACAAAAAGATGAAGCCAGTGGCGAAATAATGAGGCTGTTCCGACGTCGCATGAGAAAGTTATGAGAAAAATCATTGATTAAGCTTGTCAGTTTCCCAGAACTGACAGTACATGTAAAGGGGTGCCGTTTCAGTTGGCCCTTATCCAGTACTACATGGGTGGCTATATCACTCTCATTTCCTACACTTAAACCTAAAATTCAGAGAAATCATTTTATCTTATTTGCATCCTTCCTATACTGTCTGAAACCGAGAGGTTGGTGGCCGCTGTGTGTCTGAGAGTAAGTTATTCAGAGATGGGTTTGAATCGAGAAGATGAAGATGATGCAGCTAACTCGATAAGATGATGAAACCCATGAAATTAAGTTAGGGTCTGAGATGATGAAATGAAGGAGTTGAGGAGATGGGTTTGCAATAGTGGAGTTTCTTACTCAGAGAAGATTTATTTCTCTTATCATTTGTTCCTCCTGTTGTCTGATAAATGAGAGAAGTTGCGGCTGTTGCCATGAAATTGAGAGAAGGAAACCATGGGAGTCAGAGGGAATGAGAGATTCAAAGATGTTAATGGTGTAATCAAGAGATTCATGGAGATGATGAAAAGAAATTCACAGGTAAGAATTAGGGCTCGATGTTAATCAACAGAAATATGGGTTTGTGCTGTGAGTTTTCTGTTACAGATCGATTTCGGAATCTGGTGACGTTGATGATTGACTCAAGGATTGTTAAAGCATGGGTTATCCTCAGATTTAGATATGCTTTTGGTTCTGTTGCTGGTAATAAAGAAATTGGTTTTTAGGGTTTAATTCTGATGGTGTTGAATTCAGAGAAGCACAAAGAAAGGGAATTTGGTTATGGATTCTGTTGGTTCGAGTTTGTGTTACAGAAATGGAAGAGGTGGTAGATGCTACTGCACTGAAGTAGGTGAAAGCTGGTATGAGATGCTGTGTTAGCCTGCTGAAGATTGGCGGTGCCTGAATCTGAATTTGAAGAACTGATGTTGCAGTCTAGTGTTGGTGATGAAATGAAGCTGCCCATAGTTTTGGAGCTGCAGTTGTAATGGGTTTAAAGCTACAAAACGAGATGCCGTAACTGAAGTAGATGAATGTTAGGACAAATGTGCAACTAGTGATGAAGCTGAGAAGATGATTGCTTGAGGCTTGAAGTCTGGTGGATACGAAGCTGAATTGCGCTTTGGTGCTGTGTATGATACAATGCAGCGTGGCATGAACTGAAATGCAGAGCTGGTGGTTAGGCTGTGGCAATTGTAACAATTCAGGATGGAGATTGAGCTGTGTTGCTGCCCGGAGAAACTCGTATATGGTTTAAGACAGAAGAGAACCGAAGCAAAGCCGGTGATGGTTTGTGTTGGCTGTGATACGCGGTTCAGCCGAGAAAATGGGGTTTATGTTTTGCTGGTGGCAGTAAGGCACTGGTGGAGATCAAGGAAGGTTGCAACTGAAGTTTGTGTGTTGATATTGCTGGTTCTTGAGTAAATAGAGGATGCAGGAGTGGATGAATGATGTTGTTGTGCGGTGTTAAATGGGATAAGCTGAGAAATGGCTCAGCGACAAAGAAAAGTGAACTGTTGGCTTGAGGTCTTCATGTTATGGTGATTGTGAAACCGAAGCAGGTAGTTTAGTGATGCTGCAGTCTGTAAATTGAAGTTGCAGGTGCTTGTGTATTGTTGAAGTTGAAGCTGTTGCTGTTGCTGATGGAGTTTGAAATGGTGAAGAGTGAGTGCATGATACATATACATCATGGCTGGAGGTGCACTGGTGATGCACAATGATTGTGGAGAACTGCTTAGACCTGTGCAGTGGCCTTGGCCAGAATCAACTCAGACTAGTCAGATGATGACTCTCAATCATCTACCTGGCTGACCCCCTGACTCACCTTGACTCGGTTGACCTGACCGAGTCGACTCATTTGACCGGTGACTGGGTGGACTTTGCCGGTCACCTGAGATGACTTTTACGACCAAATTCAGGCCAATGACTCCAGCTTTCCGGCGACTGCTTTTTGGATGAGAACTTTACTGGGCTATTTTCTACATGGGTATTCTCACACTTGAGTTTGGTGGACTTTGGAGATTGGACCTAATTTTAGAAGTTGGAGAAAAGCTACAAAAGAAAAGTTTTTTATAACTTTGGGGAGCACGTATTTTTTTTCTACTTGGAGTTTGGAGAGCAGCGACTTGGGTTTGCTTTCATTTTTGTTTTTCATCTTCTTCATTTTATTATTGAATATGATGAACTCAAAAGCTATGAGTAGCTAAACACATATTATTGGTTATGAGATAAAGTGGATTTCACAAATGATATTTGATTCAATGCATTAGTTTTGTCTCAACTTTATTGTTTTTGATTCATGGTTTATATTGTCATATGATTTGAATACTTGTTAGGTTGAGTCCGGAATCAATCCGATTTGCATTCATTTCTAGAGCTATATTAGGGTTTTCAATACGAAAAAGTTATTTATCCCTGATTATAAGTAGCATAATTGTGGTTAGTGCTTGTAGTGATATATCCTACTAGTCGCAAATGAATCATAACATTGGTTAAATCGAATTAGTGCTTTTACACGTTTGATTGCCTTGATTAGTCTTATTCCATAGAACTTAGTGCTTTTAGGGAGTTAAACTAAATTGTGCTTTTACACTTTAGGTTGCTTTCTAAGAAGAATTCACATATACATCTTTTAATGTGGTTGTGATGAAATCAGGGAATTAGCGGGATATACTTGCGATCAAGGTATCCTAGGACTTTTAGTAAATGAGAGATTAAAATACCAATTCTAGTCATTGATGAAAATACATGTATGTGAATGATACTACCCCGTGACCAATATCTTCTCTTTATTGATTAATCAAAATATTTTATTGCTTTCAATTTATTTTTATTGCATTGATAAACTAAAATCCCCCCATTGGTTACTAAGAAACTGAAACAAACGACAACCTAGACCTCTCTGTGGGAACGATCCTTTCTTGCCCTTGCTTCATAATATATTTTGAGTAGTAAGAAAGTGTAATTATTTTTGATGCCTACGACAGCGATCAAATTTTGGCGCCGCTGCCGGGTAGGCATACGGCTTGTTATTAAGTTTTTAGTTTCTTTTTATAATTTCTGCTTTTATCTTTGCTTTTTGCTTTCTTGTCTTGTTTCTCACTTGTTTGCGAGAATTGTTTTCAGGTACCTAATGCCTGGCTTCTAAAGATTGGAGCTATCCAAGGTGCGGGATAGCTACTCGAAGAGGCACAATACTCCAACCAAGTCAAGACACAACGGAAGAACAAGAGTTAGAAGTGGAAGAACAATTGCAACTAGAAGAAGTTCTAGAACAAGAGGTTCCAATTGTAGAAGAAGCACCTTTTGAAGAAGAAGAAGAAGAAGCAATGGGTGATCGTACACTCAAGGACTTGGCTTCTCATAGGCTTGATACACAACGATGGTGTATTCAAACAAACTCAACCTTCGAGATCAAGCCGGGGTTGATTAGAGAGTTACCGAAGTTTCATGGCATGGCAAATGAGGATCCAAACAAGCATCTCATGGACTTACACAACGTTATCATGGCTATGCTTCCAGAAAATATTAATGCGGATGGAGCGATGTTGAAAGCCTTTCTGTTCTCCTTGGCGGACAATGCTAAGGAATGGTTGTATTACTTGCCTTCCGGAAGTGTCACTATATGGAACGGGTTGAAGAAACTCTTTCTAGAGAGGTATTTTCCTGCGTCAAAGGCTACGTAAATTCGCAAAGAGATATGTGGGATAAAGCAAAATGTGGGAGAATCTTTTGTATGAATGTTGGGAGCGATATAAGAGATTGGTGGCAAGCTGTCCACACCACCAATTCAGTGACGCTATGATAATCCAATACTTTTACGAAGGTCTCCAATCAAGTGATAAACATCTTCTTGATGCCGCGGGTGGTGGTGCAGTAGTGAACAAGACGGTGGCCCAAGCTACCGAGTTGATTTAAATCATACTGCAAACTCGCAACAATTCTACACAAGAGGTGAACCAATGGTTAGGAGAGTGAATGAAGTTACGGATTCATCATCACACCGTGATCAAAGGATGGATAATATGGAGCAAATGATGGAAAAGATGGCTGCAGTTATTTTGCCTTCATATGGTGAAGAGTTAGAGCAAGCTAGTGAGGTCTTTCCAAATCAGCAAAGACGGTATGATCCCTACTCCAACACTTACAATCCAGGATGGAGAGATCATCCCAATTTTAGCTATGCCAACAAGCAAGGTGCAGTCCAACAACCTACTTTCAACCGTTCTGGTGGATTTCAAGCGCAACAACAACAATTTCAGCAACCACAAGCACAAAAATCAATGCAAAATTAAGGTTCCTATATCGATTCAAAGCTTCAAACAATTATGCAAGGCATATCCACCATGTTTAAAGAAAGTCAGCAGGAAACTAAGAGTGCTATCAAGGAGTTGCAGACACAAATGGGTTCCATGGCGATTGATATAAACAAAATGAAGGCACAAAATAGTGGGAAACTCCCTTCTCAGCCTATTAAACCAAAAGAGGGTGTCAATGCTATTACGTTGAGAAGTGGTACACAACTTGTACAACCCGTGGTTACTGATTCGGGCAAGGTAGAAACACCAAAGGAACCTGTTTTGGAGGAGAAGAATGAGGATTCTCCCCAAACTTCTGAGTTACCTATTCCTAACTCTAAAAATCCGGTTTCTACTTATGTTCCTCCTTTACCTTTCCCTCACAGATTTGCAAGTTCCAAGAAGGCAGAACTATAAAAGGAGATTTTAGACGTTCTTAAAAAGATCCATGTGAACATACCACTCATTGATGCTATTAAGCAAGTTCCAAAGTATGCAAAGGTGTTGAAGGACTTGTGTAACAATAAGCAAAGGCTAAAAGGTAATGAAGTGCTAAGTGTGGGGGAGAACGCTTTGGCAATCTTACAACACAAACTCCCACTTAAGTGCAAGGATCCCAGTAACATTCCCGTCACAATTGGTAACACAACATTTAACAAAGCTATGTTGGATTTAGGTGCATCCGTTAATGTTATGCCCGCATCAATGTATAATTCACTTGATCTTGGTCCTCTTAAAAAGGCTGGAATTGTATTGCAATTAGCCGATCGCTCTAATGTCTACCCAATGGGTATTGTTGAGGATGTTCTTGTGCAGGTTAATCAATTAGTATTTCCAGTTTACTTTTGCGTGTTAGAGATGAATGAAGGGTCACCGGACTCGTATCTTCCATTGCTACTTGGGCGTCCCTTCATGAAAATGGCGAAAACCATTATTGATGTGGACAAGGGAACACTAACTATGGAGTTTGATGGAGAAACAATATGTTTCAACATTTTTGAGACGATGAGATATCCTAGTGATGTCCACTCTTGTTTCTCCATTGATGTTATGGATACATTGGCACAACAAGTGTTTGAATTGAATGGTGATGACGCTTTGGAAACCGTTTTAACTACATCCATGGATAATGGTGTAGAGTGTGGTAATGAAGTCAAGGAAGCCCTTGGTGGTCTTAACTCACTACAAGGATGCCCGGAAACTCATAATATCTCTTTTATTTCTTTACCATGTAGTGATGAAAAGCTTGTACCTTCAATTGTTAAATCTCCAAAGTTAGAATTGAAACCTCTTCCCGATCATCTAAAGTATTTGTACTTAGGTGACAAGGAAGATTTACCTGTGATTGTTTCTAACGAGCTTAGTGATTTACTGGAGAAAAAACTTCTAATGGTGCTAAGGAAGTACAAGACGGCCATAGGATGGACAATTGCTGATATCAAGGGTATAAGCCCTGCCGTTTGTATGCACAAAATCCGTTTGGAGGATGATGAAAAGCCTAAAAGGGAAGCGCAACGTCGTTTGAACCCTCACATGATGGAAGTTGTGAAAAAGGAGATACTAAAGCTTTTGGAAGTGGGTGTTATCTACCCTATATCCGATAGCAAGTGGGTGAGCCTGGTACAAGTAGTGTCAAAGAAATCAGGTGTGACAGTGGTGGAGAATGATAGGAAAGAACTTGTCCCAAATCGTGTGCAAACCGGTTGGAGGGTTTGTATTGATTACAGGAAATTGAATGCCACCACTAGGAAGGATCATTTTCCATTGCCTTTTATTGATCAAATGCTTGAACGTTTAGCTGGACACTCTTACTATTGCTTCCTTGATGGTTATTCAAGTTATAATCAGATTGTGATAGCGCCGGAGGATCAAGAGAAAACTACTTTCACTTTTCCTTTCGGTACTTTTGCTTATAGAAGGATGCCTTTTGGCTTATGCAATTCTCTAGCTACCTTCCAAAGGTGTATGGTAAGTATTTTTTCAGAATATGTTGAAAACATAATCGAAGTGTTTATGGATGACTTTAGTGTCTTTGGTGATTCATTTGACCTTTGCTTGACCAATTTGTCACTAATCCTTGAACGATGTGTTGAAACAAACCTTATGCTGAATTGGGAGAAGTGTCATTTTATGGTAACTCATGGCATAGTTTTAGGCCATATAATATCTTCTAAAGGCTTGGAAGTCGATAAATCTAAAATAGACCTTATTCGTGCTTTAACCCCTCCCACTACGGTGAGGGATATACGCTCTTTTCTTGGTCATGCAGGTTTTTATTGTAGATTTATCAAGGACTTTTCCAAGATAGCATCACCACTTTGCAACTTATTGTAAAAAGATGTGGTTTTTAACTTTGATGAAAAGTGTATGGCGGCATTCATTCGTTTGAAAGAACTTTTGATTTCAGCCCCTATCATTAAACCACCGGATTGGAGCAAGACTTTTGAGCTCATGTGTGATGCAAGTGACTATGCGGTTGGTGCGGTGCTTGGGCAACGTGTGGGGAAGATACCTCATACTATTTATTATGCTTCTAGAACGTTAAATGAGGCCCAACAAAACTACACAACCACTGAAAAAGAGTTGTTAGCCATTGTTTTTGCTTTGGAAAAGTTTCGCTCTTATCTAATTGGTACAAAAGTTGTTGTCTTTTCTGATCATGCAACACTTAGGTACTTGCTAATGAAGAAAGAAGTGAAACCGAGGCTCATACGATGGATTTTACTCTTGCAAGAGTTTGATATTGAAATCAAGGACAAGAAAGGAATTGAGATTACCATTGCGGATCACTTGAGCCGTCTTACTATGGACAAGGAAGCTATCCCATTGCGTGAAAGTTTCACGGATGAGCAACTATTTTCAATTGCCTTTGGAGAACCATGGTATGCTGACATTTTGAATTACTTGGTGTCTAAACAAATCCCAAAGAACTTTTCTCGTGCTGAGAGGGACAAACTTAAGAAGTTGGGGAACCAATACATATGGGACGATCCATACTTATGGAAACATTGCAGTGACCAAGTAATACGAAGGTGCGTTCCCGAATCTGAATTTAATTATATCTTGTCTTTTTGTCACTCCTATGCTTGTGGAGGACATTTTGGGAGTAAGAGAACCGCTCACAAGGTACTTGAAAGCGGTTTCTATTGGCCAACCTTGTTTAAGGATGCATATATATTTTGTACAACTTGTGATAGGTGCCAAAGAACAGGCAATCTAGGTGCCCGAAATCAAATGCCACAAACTTTTATTCAATTTATTGAAGTTTTTGATGTATGGGGTATTGATTTTATGGGTCCTTTTGTCAACTCCCGTGGGAATTTTATATCTTACTTGCTATTGATTATGTATCGAAATGGGTGGAAGCGAAGGCCACCACAACTAATAATTCTAAAGTGGTTTCAGATTTTGTGCAAGCTAATATCTTTGCAAGGTTTGGAATTCCAAGAGCCATAATTTGCGATGGGGGTTCTCACTTCAAAAACAGGATTTTACAAAGCTTGTTGAAGAAGTACAATGTGTCGCACAAGATTGCAGCACCTTATCATCTACAAACAAATGGACAAGCTGAGGTTTCCAACCGAGAGGTGAAGTCCATTCTACAGAAGACGGTGAATCCAACAAGGAAGGATTGGAGCATGTGACTTAATGATGCTTTGTGGGCTTATAGAACCGCTTACAAGATACCTATTGGGATGTCTCCCTTTAGGCTCGTGTATGGTAAACCTTGTCATTTACCCGTTGAAATTGAGCATAAGGCGTTATGGGCTATTAAACAATGCAATATGGAGATGGATGGGGCTGGAAAGCAAAGGAAGTTACAACGCCAAGAGCTAGAGGAGCTTCGCAATGATGCATTTGAAAGCTCACGCATTTACAAGGAGAAAACGAAGGCCTTTCATGATACTATGATTTATAGAAAACAATTTTGCATTGGGAAGAAAGTGCTTTTGTTTAATTCTCGCTTGCAATTATTTCCGGGTAAATTAAGGTCACGTTGGATTGGACCTTTTATTGTTACTAATGTGTTTTCTCATGGTGCAGTAGAAATTCGTAGCATAGCTACATGCAAAGAACTTAAAGTTAATGGGCACCGGTTGAAACCTTATTATGAGAATTTCACTTCCGAAGTGGTGGAAGGAGCTAACTTTGTGGATGTACTCCCTCTGGAGGAGTCGTAGAAAGCAAGGAGATAGTCGGGCTGACGACTTTAAACCAAGCGCTAAATGGGAGGCAACCCATCGGATGAGTATTTCTTGTCTTATTTTTAGTTTCATGTCTTATTTTTAGTTTTTTCTTGTCTTGCATTTACTTTTTCTGATTTCTTGTCATATTATCATGTAGGATTTCCCACCTTGACTTACTTTGGATGACTCAATTTACGTCGAGGACAATGTAAAGTTTAAGTGTGGGGGAGTGGTTAAGCATTTGCATTGTAAAAATTTGAACTTTTTCAATTTTTTTGTGAATTAGTGAATAAAAAACTCCAACTTGTGGTTAGTTTAGAGTCACATAGTATACATGTCGCTAAGATTACATCGAGATTCTCATAAGAGTGACTGAACTTAGAGATGATAGAGAACATGATTGGGTTTCTTAATTGTATGATAGTTAAAGTTGGATTTAACCATGCCAGTGGCAAATAAGGTGCATACTGAATTCGGTATTAGAGTAGTGGTCCCCTATAGTGGAGACTACCCATGTTACATCATGATAGGCATCGACCTTCACTTCTTTGTACCTGTCTAAATTTGTGCTTTTAGAATGTGTGTCACCGTACGTAAACTCCGGGTAGAATGGTGAGCTACCCAACCTCCCACCAATAGAAGCACTATTTTGATCTCTTGAGTGCTATTTTATCAATCATGATGGTGACATCGAATTGCTAACTTACATACCACTTGTAATCTTGTTCGCAATTAGCACCATCCACTTTATCTCTCTCTACACCAACAGGTCCATAGAGACACCATCATCATCAACAAGAGGAGCATCACAAATTTGAAGGAAAGTTGAAGACGTTCAAGGTTTACAAGCAACGGTACAGAAATGAGTAGATTTCAGATTCAAGTAAAGCAACAAGACAAGGAGCAGAATTTTTACAAGTTGAAGACTTTATGTACAAGAGCGAAGATAATTAAGATGAGAGTTCGAGAAGTTTATGATATCGAGACGATACAAGTTGTGAAGAATCAAGCGGTAAAGTACTCACACCATGGCCTTTGTACTTGCATTTTTATTTTATCTTTATATTATTTCATTTTCTCTTGTCTTCAAAAAAAACAAAAAAATGAAAAAAAAAAGGATTGGAAAAAAAGAAAAAGTAAAAAAAAAAAGAAAAAAGAAAAAAAAAAGAGACAAGAGAAAATTTTGTTAGGTTCATTATTAGTTTTATGATTTTGTTTTGTTTTGTTTTCATTTTGTATTTGTTTTACTTTTCTTGTCTCAATTAAATAAAAAAAAAATTGAAAAAGAAGAAAAAAAAAAGGAGGAGGAAAAAAGAAAAAAGAAAAAAAAGAGACAAGAAAAATCCATTGTATCATATTTTCGTTTGTTTAGTTGATTTTTAGTTTTGTTCTTTCAATAAAGCCAATGGAATGAAGAAAAATACATAATGAAGTTTCAAGCAACAAGGAATTAGAGGAAAAAATCACATTGTCAAGATTCTTCGAAGTTCAAGATTTCATCATCAAGAGTTGAAGACCGAAGACAAAGATGAAGACAATGATTGAAGACCGAAGACGTTTCCATGGATGCTGTGAGAGTGGTGCTAACTGCATGTCGAACGGATAATGAGGTAAGTAAGCATATTTCCACATTCGTTAAGTGGTTGATTTCCTTTCTTAGAGATCGTCAGAAAAAAAGGTTTTCAAAATGAATAAAAGATGTGGGTTTTCAAAACAATTCGGTGGGTTTTTGCCTTCCTACCATTCAAGGTGTCGCATGATTCTCTCTTCACTCCTACCTGGAAACATGTGTGACCCATAAAAAGCTATTTATTATTGAGAGCAACTTCATAAAACCCTTTCTTGTGAGGCAGAGTCGAGACTTTCGATCACTCCGAACCCGAATTTCTTTCGATAAGGGATTGTTATTTCTCTCTCAACTTTTAAGGATGAGATTGTGTTCATTTATGTGTCTAACTTCTTATGACTAGTGTGCAGAATTTTTATGTCTTCTTAGCGCGTTGGATGCTATCATTACGGAGAACTAGTAAGTTGGAAAAGTAGGTTTTGTGGGTATATCTCTAGTACACCCTCACGAGATGGAGTTGTATGTATCCTTTAGAATAAGTTTTGTTTGATTTGCTCGAGGACTAGCAAAGTCTAAGTGTGGGGGAATTTGATAGGTGTCTAAAACACCTAATTTTATATCTAGTATTTATGCTTTCTTTGTTATTATCCTTGGAAATTGCATCTCTTATGATTAGTTTTGAGTTATTAGGTGCAATGGAGTCCTTGGGAGCAAAAGAAGGAGAAAACGTCCATTTGGAGCGAGAACGACAAAAATATGAAGCCAGTGGCGAAAGAATGAGGCTGTTCTGACGTCGCATGAGAAAGTTATGAGCAAAATCATTGATTAAGCTTGTCAGTTTCCCATAACTGACAGTACATGTAAAGGGGTGCCATTTCAGTTGGCCCTTATCCAATACTACATGGGTGGCTATATCACTCTCATTTCCTACACTTAAACCTAAAATTCAGAGAAATCATTTTCTCTTATTTTCATCCTTCCTATACTGTCTGAAACCGAGAGGTTGGTGGCCGCTGTGTGTCTGAGAGTGAGTTATTCAGAGATGGGTTTGAATCGAGAAGATGAAGATGATGCATATAACTCGAGAAGATGATGAAACCCATGAAATTAAGTTAGGGTCTGAGATGATGAAATGAAGGAGTTGAGGAGATGGGTTTGCAACAATGGAGTTTCTTACTCAGAGAAGATTTATTTCTCTTATCATTTGTTCCTCCTGCTGTCTGATAAATGAGAGAAGTTGCGGCTGTTGCCATGAAATTGAGAGAAGGAAACCATGGGAGTCAGAGGGAAGGAGAGATTCAGAGATGTTAATGGTGTAATCAAGAGATTCATGGAGATGATGAAGAGAAATTCATAGGGAAGAATTAGGGCTCGATGTTAATCAACAGAAATATGGGTTTGTGCTGTGAGTTTTCTGTTACAGATCGATTTCAGAATCTGGTGACGTTGATGATTGATTCAAGGATTGTTAAAGCATGGGTTATCCTCAGATTTAGATATGATTTTGGTTCTGTTGCTGGTGATAAAGAAATTGGTTTTTAGGGTTTGATTCTAATGGTGTTGAATTCAAAGAAGCACAAAGAAAGAGGATCTGGTTATGGATTCTGTAGGTTCGAGTTTGTGTTACAGAAATGGAAGAGGTAGTAGTTGCTACTGCACTGAAGTAGGTGCAAGCTGGTATGAGATGTTGTGTTAGCCTGCTGAAGATTGGCGGTGATTGAATCTGAATCTGAAGAACTGATGTTGCAGTCTAGTGTTGGTGATGAAATGAAGCTGCCCATGGTGTTGGAGCTGCAGTTGTAATGGATTTAAAGCTACAGAATGAGATGCCGCAACTGAAGTAGATAAATGTTAGGACAAATGTGCAGCTAGTGATGAAGCTGAGAAGATTAATGGAACAGTGATTGCTTGAGGCTTGAAGTCTGGTGGATACGAAGCTGAATTGTGCTTTGGTGCTGTGTATGATACAATGCAGCGTGGCATGAACTGAAATGCAGAGCTGGTGGTTAGGCTGTGGCAATTGTGACAATTCAGGATAGAGATTGAGCTGTGTTGCTGCCTGGAGAAACTCGTATATGGTTTAAGACAGAAGAGAACCGAAGCAAAGCCGGTGATGGTTTGTGTTGGCTGTGATACGCGGTTCAGCCGAGAAAATGGGGTTTATGTTTTTCTGGTGGCAGTAAGGCACTGGTGGAGATCAAGGAAGGTTGCAACTGAAGTTTGTGTGTTGATATTGCTGGTTCTTGAGTACATAGAGGATGCAGGAGTGGATGAATGATGTTGTTGTGCGGTGTTAAATGGGATAAGCTGAGAAATGGCTCAGCGAGAAAGAAAAGTGAACTGTTGGCTTGAGGGCTTGAGGTTATGGTGATTGTGGAACCGAAGCAGGTGGTTTAGTGATGTTGCAGTCTGTAAATTGAAATTGCAGGTGCTTGTGTATTGTTGAAGTTGAAGTTGTTACTGTTGAAATGGTGAAGAGTAAGTGCATGATACATAGACATCATGGCTGGAGGTGCACTGGTGATGCACAATGATTGTGGAGCACTGCTTAGACCTGTGCAGTGGCCTTGGCCAGAATCAACTCAGACTAGTCAGATGCTGACTCTCAATCATCTACCTGGCTGACCCCCTGACTCACCTTGACTCGGTTGACCTGACCGAGTCGACTCATTTGAACGGTGACCGGGTGGACTTTTCCGGTCACCTGAGATGACTTTTCCGACCAAATTCCGGCCGATGACTCCAGTTTTTCGGCGACTAATTTTTGGATGAGAACTTTACTGGGCTATTTTCTACATGGGTATTATCACACTTGAGTTTGGTGGACTTTGGAGATTGGACCTAATTTTAGAAGTTGGAGAAAATCTACAAAAGAAAAGTTTTTTATAACTTTGGGGAGCACGCATTTTTTTCTACTTGGAGTTTTGGAGAGCAGCGACTAGGGTTTGCTTTCATTTTTGTTTTTCATCTTCTTCATTTTATTATTGAATATGATGAACTCAAAAGTTATGAGTAGCTAAACACATATTATTGGTTATGGGATAAAGTGGATTTCACAAATGATATTTGATTCAATGCATTAGTTTTGTCTCAACTTTATTGTTTATGATTCATGGTTTATATTGTCATATGATTTGAATACTTGTTAGGTTGAGTCCGGAATCAAATCCGATTTGCATTCATTTCTAGAGCTATATTAGGGTTTTCAATACGAAAAAGTTGTTTATCCCTAATTATAAGTAGCATAATTGTGGTTAGTGCTTGTAGTGATATATCCTACTAGTCGCAAATGAATCATAACCTTGGTTAAATCGAATTAGTGCTTTTACACGTTTGATTGCCTTGATTAGTCTTATTCCATAGAACTTAGTGCTTTTAGGGAGTTAAACTTAATTGTGCTTTTACACTTTAGGTTGCTTTCTAGGAAGAATTCACATATACATCTTTTAATGTGGTTGTGATGAAATCAGGGAATTAGCGGGATATACTTGCGATCAAGGTATCCTAGGACTTTTAGTAAATGAGAGATTAAAATACCAATTCTAGTCATTGATGAAAATACATGTTTGTGAATGATACTATCCCGTGACCAATATCTTCTCTTTATTGATTAATCAAAATATTTTATTGCTTTCAATTTATTTTTATTGCATTGATAAACAAAAATCCCCCCATTGGTTACTAAGAAACTGAAACAAACGACAACCTAGACCTCTCTGTGGGAACGATCCTTTCTTGCCCTTGCTTCATAATATATTTTGAGTAGTAAGAAAGTGTAATTATTTTTGACGCCTACGACAGCGATCAATTCTCACAAAGATGGCCGGTATTAGGTCTGGGTTAGTTACCAATTCGGGTTCAACACCCGACCCTAATATTGCAAGCTCTAGTGGCACCGCTAATGCCACTCCTCCAACACCGCCCGCCAATACTACTCCTCAGAACGCCGATGCTCCAGTGATCACTCCTGCAAGCGACGATACTGGCACCATCAATAATCCTCTCTTCGGAAGGTCTCCTAAAGAAATCAAAAACAATCCACCTCCTAGCGAATCCCTTGAAGAAACCAGAGGAAAACAGCCTATCATAGTTGATCTCATGAAGGTTCAGACTGATATGGCTGCAACGCAGAAAGAGTTGTGTGCTTATCTCAATACTCTCACGGACAAGATTGCGTCTGAACAAACTCATCCTCAGTGCAAAAAAGGAAAAGCTAAAGAAACATCTTCAACCACCGATCCTGAAATCTCCCCAATCCATGTTGTAGATGATTAAGAAGTCCGCAAAGCTGCAGACGATCCACCAGAAAATGAACCTGCAAGTTTCATCACTCGAGAGGACCTGAAGCGCTTCTTAGAAAATCGAGGAAAAGACAAGACATCATCTGTCCACCGTCACCAACCTCCATATCCTACTGTTACATAAAGGATTCCTCTTCCGAAAGGGCTACACTTCTCCAACATTCACACTTTACAATGGAACGAGCAACGCTCGAGAACATGTTTCTCGATTCTTATAATCATTGGGCGAGCATGAAAACAATGATGTCGTCCGTCTGAAGGAATTTCCAAAGTCTCTAACAGGCAGAGCATATACCTGGTACAACAACATCGCACCAGGAAGTATCACTAGTTGGGGAGGGATGATTAATACTTTCTACAGGTTTCAGAGCAAGTCACTCTCTCTGATCTAGGAAGGATGTTTCAGAAGAGCAATGAACATCCCAATGACTATGTGAAAAAGGTTCAGAGTTCAAGCTTTGGACTACTGACCGGTTGTCAGCCGACACAAATATAATTACACTTTCTTACTACACAAAATATATAATGAAGCAAGGGCAAGAAAGGATCGTTCCCACAGAGAGGTCTTGGTTGTCAATATGTTTTGGTATCTTATAAGTAACACGGGGAATTTTCTGATTATGTAAATAAAAATAAACAAAAAGCAAACAAAGTACGCAAATCAAGGATGTGAAATATTGGATAAAGGTTTCATCTTCAATTGTAAACAAGTTTATGAATATATGAATAGAATTCGTATTTAATCTCGCTACCATCAAAAGCCATAGAATACCTTATTGCAAGAATACTCCGTAATTTCCTAAGTCATCAACACACACATTAGAGCTGCGTATGTGAAATCTACCTAAAGAATAACCTAACTCCTTGCGCTAATCAAGTTCAATTCCTAGGAGCATTAAGTTTCAGAAATAGGCTAATCAATGCAATTGTAATACATTGCGCATGACAATTCGGACAAAGGTCAATTTCTATATATGACTACAAGGATGTATCACTACAACCTAGAATCATATCATGCTAATCGTATTCAAGGTTATCGCTCGATGAAAAACCCTAAAATAGCTATAGATATGGATGTGAGTTCAATCAATTCTAGACTTAACTAAACAAACATTCAATCATATTGCAATACATCAATCATGCAATTATTATAACCCGTAGAAATCAAACGATAATATTGAGAGAGAACTAATTCATAAAAATCATAACTTGGTTGCAAAATCCAACTACATCTTCAACCAATAATAAAAACTTAGTTACTTGTGTTTTTGGAAATCATCATAAAGAGTTTAGAAGAACCTATCATGTGAAACCCTAGAAAACAAGTAGAAGTCTCCCTCATGGAGATATTAGGTTTAGAGAAAGAGTTTTTCTATATATATGCTTCTCCCATTCCATAAGGATACTCCTTCCAATATTAGGTCTTCTCAAAACCCATCTCCAAGTGGTCCACCAAGCCCATGTGTGAGAAAAACCCATGTAAAATTATGTCCAAAATTCGTCGCCGGAGAACTGGGATTGTGGCCGGAAATCGGCCGGAGTCCGGCGCCGGAAAGTATCTCAGGTGACCGTCAAAGTCCGCCCGGTCACCGGTCAACGGGTCAACACGGGTCAACTAGTCAGCTCGGCGGGTCAACTCGGTCAAGCACCGAGTTAGGTGTCAGATGACTCAACTCAGAGTCAGACCTGAGTCAGGGTGGAGTCAGATGGAATCAGGTCTGACTGGTCTGACCAGGCTTGACATGAGCCATTGCAGTCTAATCTGTGCCGCACAATCCTTGTGCATCACCATCTTTTAGCTTGACCATCTTGGCTGTGCATCTTGCTATCATTGTGCATTATTCCCTGCAAATCCTGCTCCAACAGTCCACAACATCTCTTGCCTCATATCCCATTCATCTTCTAGCTCAGCTGCAAGACTTGAGCACTGCACTTCCATCATTACCTCCTGCAACATCTGCTCTCCCAGTTACAGCAGCACAAGCCTGGACCAACACAGATTTACATCCATTCCCAGCTCCATGCCTGCACTCTGAGTTATGTATTCATTTCACCATCTATTACATCTCAAAACCAACCTGTACCCCTTTTTATCACTCTTTCCTTGCTTCCCTATCTTCTACCAATTCCAACACCACCAGCACATCCCTGCCACATTCTTCCAGCCATCATTTCAGTCAATATCTTGCACCCCATTCTATCACTGCCTGCAACTCAGTAGTTCATAACTGCAACATTAGCACCAACAATCGCCATAAATGCTGTTGCAACATCAGTTACAACCCTGCCATCACTAGCACTGTGAAGTATCAATTAACACCCTTGTAAACAATCCACCAGAGCCACTACCACCTGCAGTTTCAGCTCCATTCTCCACCAGAACTTTCCTTCTGAGCCATACCACCCACATCATCATCCATCTGGGTCTTTATCATTCTTCAATTCCAGTTCCAGCCTTGCTCCTCCTGTAACTCCAACTGCACCAGCTTAACCACCACTATCTAGATTTTCAGCTTCCATTAACTCAGACCACCATTGTAATTGAGACATGCACTCAGCTGCAATCTCTCCATAACTAGCAAACCAGCACCAAGCACCTAAACATACATCTACCCATTCATTCAAACACCAGCAATTTCCATCACCAGCTCTGCCTCAAGACCATTACCACCATCATACACTCAAACCCTCATATTCAAAACTCCATAACCAACAGCAGCACCACCAGTCTTCCATTGCAGTTGCAATCTGCTTCCTGAGTTGTTCCCTATGGCGCCAGCACCTGCAACTTCACATACACAGCACCAACAGAACCACCTACACCAGTTGCTCCACCAACAAGCCCATTCAATCACAACCAGAAGCTGCTGGTTCTTATTCTTGATTCACTACACATTTCATTCATTCCCATCTGCTAAGCTGCCAGTCTACACCACCAACTCTGAGTCCACAAATCAAACCCATCTTCTATTTCTCCTTCATCACAGTGTCTCAAAAACAACTCTCATCTCTGTCAATTTCTCCACTGAGTATTTCCTACCAGTCTAAACAACCACCAGATATTCAAGCCATCAAACCCTTGTAAAATACATGGCAGCAACACAATTTAGTCTATCTCTTGGTTGGTTTGTTCCCATCTGATTTCAATTTCTTCCATTCATCCCTAATTTCACCACCTCAGTGAATCAATTCCACTACCAATTTCTTCCTGATTTCCACGATTTCTCTAACTGTGATTCGAACAACAGCAACACCCACTCTTCGAAATCACTCCACAACCCTTATTAATCCACCAGCACCATTCAATAACAGCAAACCCATCAATGGCAGTAGCAGACTCGTCCTCTCTGCATCTCTGAGGTCTCGGCTTCTTGATTAATCAACAGCAACAGTACAACGAACCCTAACTTTCTGCAAATTGCAGCAACAGGTCGTACTAATTTCTCTTTTCCATGATCTCAAGATCCGCTCTTCAATCTTTCGATTTCTCACTTTCAGGCAAAGAATGAAGAAAGAAATGATTGAGAATGATTTTGAGAGTTGGTTTCTCGATCTAGGGTGTAGGAACTAGGGTTCGATAATCACACCCCACTCATTAGATACCCCAGTAGATGCCCTATAACAGATGGTCACCCCTTAACTTCAGCTGGCTGCTTTCTATTTCTCATCCAAAAGAGAGTTGCCCCTTAACCTTTGGTTTGGTTCCCAATAACATGTGAAATGACACTTTGCCCTTTTCGCCTCAATTTGGGTGATTTCTGCTTCTTTTCCTCCGTGCGACTCCAGAATACCTAATAACTCAAAAACACGCGTAAAGTACATAATTCACAAGAAAAATAACAAAGAAAGCGTAACTACTAGATAGTAAATTAGGTGTTTTAGACACCTATCAGATTCCCCCACACTTAGACTTTGCTAGTCCTCGAGCAAATCAAACAAAACAAATTATGAAAAATACATACAACTCCGTGTCGTCGAGGCTACGGTCACTTTTAGCATAAATAACAAGCCTTTAAACCACTAGGTGTCCCTAGTGGACGAGTTATAGTCTCGTGAGGGTTTACTAGAGATATACCCACAAAACCTATTTTTCCAACTTACTAGTTCTCCGTAATAATAGCATCCAACGCGCTAAGAAGACATAGAGATTCTGCACACTAGTCATAAGAAGTTAGACACATAAATGAACACAATCTCATTCTTAAAAGTTGAGAGAGAAATAACCATCCCTTCTCGACATAAATTCGGGTTCGGAGTGATCAAAAGTCTCGACTCTGCCTCACAAGAAAGGGTTTTATGAAGTTGCACTCAATAATAAACAGCTTTTTATGGGTCACACATGTGTCCAGGTAGGAATGAAGAGAGAATCCTGAGACACGTTGAATGGTAGGAAGGCAAAACCCTCCGAAGTGTTTTGAAAACCCACATCTTTTATAATTTTCGAAAACCCATTTTTCTGACGATCTCTTCGAAAGGAAATCAACCATTTAACGAAGGTGGGAATATGCTTACTTACCTCGTATCCGTTCTAAGCGTGCAGCTAGCACCACTCTCACAAAGATCCATAGAAACGTCTTCGGTCTTCAATCGGTGTCTTCATCTTCGTCTTCGGTCTTCAACTCTTGATGATAACTCTCGAACTTCGTAGAATCTTGACAATGTGATTCTTTCCTCTAATTCCTTGTTGCTTGAGACTTCATTATAGATATTCCTTCTTTCCCTTGGCTTTATTGAAAAAAATACAAAACTAAACCCAAATTTTTTTTTTTTTATCATTTTTTTCTTTCTAATTTTCGTTTTTTTTTTTTTTTTTTTTTTTGATTTTTGGTTTTTTTTTTTTTTTTTTTTTTTTTTAAGAAATAAAACAAAATAATAAAACTATTAACAAACCTAAACATTTTCTCTTGTCTTTTTTTTTTTTTTTTTTTGAGACGAGAGAAAGTAAAATACAAATAAAAAAAATAAAAATGTAAGTACAATGCCATGGTGTAAGTACTTTACCGCTTTATTCTTCACAACTTGTATGTCTTGATATCATAAATTTCTCGAAATCTCATCTTGATAATATTCGCTCTTGTACATAAAATCTGAAATCTGCTCAATTCTGTACTGTTGCTTGTAAACCTTGAACGTCTTCAACTTTCCTTCGAATTTGTGATGCTCCTCTTGTTGATGATGATGGTGTTTCTATGGAACCTGTTGGTGTAGAGAGAGATAAAGTGGATGGTGCTAACTGCGAACAAGATCACAAGTGGTATGTAAGTTAGCAATTCGATGTCACCAGCATGGTTGATAAAAATAGCATTCAAGAGATCAAAATAGTGCTTCTATGGTGGGAAGTTGGACAGCTCACCATTCTGCCCGGAATTTACGTACGGTGACACACACTCTAAAAGCACAAATTTAGACAGGTACAAAGAATTGAAGGTTGGTGCCTCACATTATGTAACATGGGTAGTCTCCATTATAGGGGATCACTAATCTAATACCGAATTGAGTCTGCACCTTATTTGCCACTGGCATGGTTAAATCCAACTTTAACTCTCATACAAGTAAGAAACCCGATCATGTTCTCTGTCATCTCTAAGTTCAGTCACTCTTATGAGATTCTCGATGTAATCTTAGCGACATGTATACTATGTGACTCTAAACTAACCACAAGTTGGAGTTTTTTATTCAAATATATACAAAAAAAAAATTGAAAATTTTGACTCAAAAAGGCTAAAAACTCTATATGCAAAAGACTCCCCCACACTTAAACTTCACATTGTCCTCAATGTGTAAAACCGAAAATTCTGAATTCTGACGTAATAGCAGATAAAACGCAAAAACTGTACAAATTGGTAAGGAATTTGGAAAAACTCCATTTCACAAAAGTTGTTCATCTACGTGTTTTCTACAAAGTGTCAAAAGGGCACAGTATTTTGATAAACGGTCTGACAGTTATGGTCTCTGGACTGAACTACGTGCAGTCTGAATTTTTCTGACGAAAAGGTATTCGTCATAATTCTCTTCTAAGATAGATTCCGGACTCAATGAAATTAAACATGGGGATGCAAATATGATATGAAAACAATAAAAACAAAAAAAATAAAAGGGACTAAAATACAAAACCTATGGGTTGCCTCCCATTTAGCGCTTGGTTTAAAGTCGTCACCGAGCTCTTTTGTTATCGTCCATATACCAACAATCCGAAAATCTGGTAGTCCGCTTTTAAAACAATATGCAATTCTAGTAACAACTTCACACAATGATTAGCATAATATATGAGTAATGAAATTGTTATAGCTTGAAAGTTTCCCCCACACTTAGTCCTTTTTACACTCGGAAGTGGATAAAGAACATAAAAGTCGGGTACTTCCACGGTTTCTTGTTCCAAAACCTGCATAGTATGAGAATCAAGTTTCTCTAATGGCGGAAAACGAGAAACAAAGTCATTCAACAATACTCTCGAAGCACATACATTCAAACCAATAAGAGGGAAAGGAGAAGAAACAATAGGCAAAGGGTTAGATAAACCTTGCACAATCTCTTGTATCACGGAATCCTCTTCATCCTTGAAAAACTCAAGTGAATTATTCACCTCTTGTATATCATGGTCCTCTATCAAACCTTGCAACCATTCTTCATCCGTTTCTGCCGTAACCAAAGTTTCGACATAAACATCATCATTACAATCATTTGCAAGCTCAATTGGGTCTTCCACAATATTGGTCATAACGGTCTCATTCTCAACACACTCCTTTTTGTTGTAAGGCACATACTCTTTTGCGGATCCAAATTTTATTATAAGAAACTTTTTTAGAACACTCGAAAATGCATCATCCTCAAGCTCCACCCTTTGAATAGGCTCTTGATCATTATTAAGATCAATGCTTGAGTAATCTACACAAGTGTCGACATATTCCTCTTCGTCTTCATCTTGATCCCAAAAAGACTCCTCGGAGATGTCACCATGAGTTGTTTCAAGCAATGTATCATAATCACCGTCACTATCATAGTCAACATAATATTGGTCCTCGCTGAATTTAGTGTTGCTAATCTCTAACTCATCCTTTTGAATAGGTGAATGATCATTATTACGATCAAGAGTTGAGTTAACTACACAATTATCCACGAAAGTGCCCAAGGATTGCCCTTTTTCAACATTAGCATCAATCAAATATTCATCACAAACCATATGCACATTAGAATTATCCATATCTTCCTTGCATTTATCAATGCCTCTTCGCAAGCTAGCAATACCTTCGCGAAGTTCTTGGAGTTGCTCGTTTGTAGTCTCTTTTGCTTTTTGAAATTCCTCTTGTAAAAATTTGGAAACTTTGTCTATAAAATTAGAGACTTTTTGTTCACGAGCATAAGAATCCTCCCATCCTTGTGGTTGTTCACACACATACCCGCCATAAGGTTGTTGAGGAAAACCATAGGGTTCCATGGAATATTGGTCATAACCAATGAATTGGTTTTGATTATACCCATGGAATTGGTAGTTGTCGTATTGTTGAGGTTGTTGAAAACCGTATCCATCCACGTAGTATGCTCCTTCCATGAGAAACAAGCACCTGAAATAAAATTCTCAAACCAAGGTTAAAAACCAAAGAATAAGAAAAATTAAAACAAAACTAAATACAAAAATAAGAAACCAAAAACAATTAAGAACCGCTGCCTCCCCGGCAACGGCGCCAAAATTTGACCGGTTGTCAGCCGACACAAATATAATTACACTTTCTTACTACTCAAAATATATAATGAAGCAAGGGCAAGAAAGAATCGTTTCCACAGAGAGGTCTTGGTTGTCAATATGTTTTGGTATCTTATAAGTAACACGGGGAATTTTCTGATTATGTAAATAAAAATAAACAAAAAGCAAACAAAGTACGCAAATCAAGGATGTGAAATATTGGATAAAGGTTTCATCTTCAATTGTAAACAAGTTTATGAATATATGAATAGAATTCGTATTTAATCTCGCTACCATCAAAAGCCATAGAATACCTTATTGCAAGAACAAGAATACTCCGTAATTTCCTAAGTCATCAACACACACATTAGAGCTGCGTATGTGAAATCTACCTAAAGAATAACCTAACGCCTTGCGCTAATCAAGTTCAATTCCTAGGAGCATTAAGTTTCAGAAATAGGCTAATCAATGCAATTGTAATACATTGCGCATGACAATTCGGACAAAGGTCAATTTCTACATATGACTACAAGGATGTATCACTACAACCTAGAATCATATCATGCTACTCGTATTCAAGGTTATCGCTCGATGAAAAACCCTAAAATAGCTATAGATATGGATGTGAGTTCAATCAATTCTAGACTTAACTAAACAAACATTCAATCATATTGCAATACATCAATCATGCAATTATTATAACCCGTAGAAATCAAACGATAATATTGAGAGAGAACTAATTCATAAAAATCATAACTTGGTTGCAAAATCCAACTACATATTCAACCAATAATAAAAACTTAGTTACTTGTGTTTTTGGAAATCATCATAAAGAGTTTAGAAGAACCTATCATGTGAAACCCTAGAAAACAAGTAGAAGTCTCCCTCATGGAGATATTAGGTTTAGAGAAAGAGTTTTTCTATATATATATGCTTCTCCCATTCCATAAGGATACTCCTTTCAATATTAGGTCTTCTCAAAACCCATCTCCAAGTGGTCCACCAAGCCCATGTGTGAGAAAAACCCATGTAAAATTATGTCCAAAATTCGTCGCCGGAGAACTGGGATTGTGGCCGGAAATCGGCCGGAGTCCGGCGCCGGAAAGTATCTCAGGTGACCGTCAAAGTCCGTCCGGTCACCGGTCAACGGGTCAACACGGGTCAACTAGTCAGCTCGGCGGGTCAACTCGGTCAAGCACCGAGTTAGGTGTCAGATGACTCAACTCAGAGTCAGACCTGAGTCAGGGTGGAGTCAGATGGAATCAGGTCTGACTGGTCTGACTAGGCTTGACATGAGCCATTGCAGGTCTAATCTGTGCTGCACAATCCTTGTGCATCACCATCTTCTTAGCCAGCCATCTTGGCTGTGCATCTTGCTATCATTGTGCATCATTCCCTGCAAATCCTGCTCCAACAGTCCACAACATCTCTTGCCTCATATCCCATTCATCTTCTAGCTCAGCTGCAAGACTTGAGCACTGCACTTCCATCATTACCTCCTGCAACATCTCGCTCTCTCGATTCACAAGAAAGACAAGCCTGGACCAACACAGATTTACATCCATTCCCAGCTCCATGCCTGCACTCTGAGTTATGTATTCATTTCACCATCTATTACAGCTCAAAACCAACTTGTACCCCTTTTTATCACTCTATCCTTGCTTCCCTATCTTCTACCAATTCCAACACCACCAGCACATCCCTGCCACATTCTTCCAGCCATCATTTCAGTCAATATCTTGCACCCCATTCTATCACTGCCTGCAACTCAGTAGTTCATAACTGCAACATTAGCACCAACAATCGCCATAAATGCTGTTGCAACATCAGTTACAACCCTGCCATCACTAGCACTGTGAAGTATCAATTAACACCCTTGTAAACAATACACCAGAGCCACTACCACCTACAGTTTCAGCTCCATTCTCCACCAGAACTTTCCTTATGAGCCATACCACCCACATCATCATCCATCTGGGTCTTTATCATTCTTCAATTCCAGTTCCAGCCTTGCTCCTCCTGTAACTCCAACTACACCAGCTTAACCACCACTATCTAGATTTTCAGCTTCCATTAACTCAGACCACCATTGTAATTGAGACATGCACTCAGCTGCAATCTCTCCATAACTAGCAAACCAGCACCAAGCACCTAAACATACATCTACCCATTCATTCAAACACCAGCAATTTCCATCACCAGCTCTGCCTCAAGACCATTACCACCATCATACACTCAAACCCTCATATTCAAAACTCCATAACCAACAGCAGCACCACCAGTCTTCCATTGCAGCTGCAATCTGCTTCCTGAGTTGTTCCCTATGGCGCCAGCACCTGCAACTTCACATACACAGCACCAACAGAACCACCTACACCAGTTGCTCCACCAACAAGCCCATTCAATCACAACCAGTAGCTGCTGGTTCTTGTTCTTGATTCACTACACATTTCATTCATTCCCATCTGCTAAGCTGCCAGTCTACACCACCAACTCTGAGTCCACAAATCAAACCCATCTTCTATTTCTCCTTCATCACAGTGTCTCAAAAACAACTCTCATCTATGTCAATTTCTCCACTGAGTATTTCCTACCAGTCTAAACAACCACCAGATATTCAAGCCATCAAACCCTTGTAAAATACATGGCAGCAACACAATTTAGTCTATCTCTTGGTTGGTTTGTTCCCATCTGATTTCAATTTCTTCCATTCATCCCTAATTTCACCACCTCAGTGAATCAATTCCACTACCAATTTCTTCCTGATTTCCACGATTTCTCTATCTGTGATTCGAACAACAGCAACACCCACTCTTCAAAATCACTCCACAACCCTTATTAATCCACCAGCACCATTCAACAACAGCAAACCCATCAATGGCAGTAGCAGACTCGTCCTCTCTTCATCTCTGAGGTCTCGGCTTCTTGATTAATCAACAGCAACAGTACAACGAACCCTAACTTTCTGCAAATTGCAGCAACAGGTCGTACTAATTTCTCTTTTCCATGATCTCAAGATCCGCTCTTCAATCTCTCGATTTCTCACTTTCAGGCAAAAAATAAAGAAAGAAATGATTGAGAATGATTTTGAGAGTTGGTTTCTCGATCTAGGTGTAGGAACTAGGGTTCGATAATCACACCCCACTCATTAGATACCCCAGTAGATGCCCTATAACAGATGGTCACCCCTTAACTTCAGCTGGCTGCTTTCTATTTCTCATCCAAAAGAGAGTTGCCCCTTAACCTTTGGTTTGGTTCCCAATAGCATGTGAAATGACACTTTGCCCTTTTCGCCTCAATTTGGGTGATTTCCGCTTCTTTTCCTCCGTGCGACTCCAGAATACCTAATAACTCAAAAACACGCGTAAAGTACATAATTCACAAGAAAAATAGCAAAGAAAGCGTAACTACTAGATAGTAAATTAGGTGTTTTAGACACCTATCTACTACCATGATCCAAATGTCACGGAGCAAAAACTCGTGGAATTGTGCATTAATGGAATGATTCTAGTCTACAGCTTTATTGGAAAATCTCAGGTTCCGGACTTTCTCATAACTTCATGAAGCGTCCAAGAGATCAGCAACTACTACACCCGCTTTATTGGAGTGATCTAAGACTACAAAAGTTGAAGAACCACGAGAAACTCGAGGTATCATACATTTAATCAACAAACAGTACAACCTCCAACCTTCCACTAATGTTGTTGCAGAAGGGAGCAAACGAAAAGCCGAGCTGCAGCGCAAGCATACTTCTCCATCCCCTTCGAAAGCACAAAGGAAGGATAATCAAACTCGAGATACACAAGCTCCTACCCAACACGCAAGAGCTGGTCAAGAAGCAACTGATTTCCCTTTTCCCATCGAAGAGGTGATTGAATTATTATATGTTTGGGTTCAAGACGGTGCAATCAAGTTACCATATGTCAAGAAAGAACCAACTGAAGAAGACATGGGAAATACTCGTTACTGTCGCTTTCATAGATTCGTAAATCATCCCACAAAGGACTGCAGAATCTTGAAGCGCATATTCCAAGAAAAAGTCGAATCAGGAGAACTTAACTTAGGGAATGAAGGAGTGCACAGAGACCATCTCCCGGTCAGGACCTTCACTCTCTCTGAACCACCCGTCAAGGAAGCAGTTCAATCCTTAATCGAGCATGTCTGCAAATTACTGTACTTATCAAAGGCTCAAAAGAAAGACATGTTTGCTGCATTAAATCATATCGTGTCAGGGAAGCGTTTATTGATCCAGGAGACATTTCCTGAGCCTTCAGCAACATATAAAGAAATGTACGACTGGGGACTTCCACAGTCCATCTCAGAGGAAATGAATTCGGAAGAACGTTAATCAATGCTGAAACCTCCATCAACATCATTCCACTGAAAACCACCCACAGAGCCGCAAGCATCGTTCGACAAGAAGCTACTCATGCTCTCATCTTAATCAGAAACCATGAAGGAACGCTCAGAGATACTTGTGGCTACATCACTCTCAAAGTGAACATAAGTTCAACCTGGACAGAAACCAAGTTTCACATAATCAGGAAGATCCAGGATATGACATGGCTTTCAGACGAGCGTGGATTCATGCTAAAAAGATGGCCACTGACAAAACGCCTTTGGTTGCATATCTCTCCAATGAGGAAAGTTCTGATCCAGAATATTCGGTGGACATTCCATTATCAGAGCAGCTGGAGGAATTTCGAACTTTTACGAGGTTGAAGCAAGAACCTGCAAAAGAAGCATAGACATTCATCAAGAAGTTTCACTCAGGCAAGTCTCATTCCTCCCATGTCTGTGTCATTTATTTCCTCACATGCTATCCTAGCATGGGGACTCAATTCTGCTATCAACTCTGCTATTGCAAGACGTTATGAAAGCATAGCTTCACCACATTTTATTAGGTGGTTGAATCTGACACTTCTCGAATCGAGCATCACACTGAGACATTCATTACTATATGATGTCCAAGCATGGCAAAAAACACTTTGGACATTTCTCCATAGCATTACTGGAGTGTCCATGTGTGTCACAAAATCAGAAAGCTCTGATGTTTGCACAAGTGTTGAATCCCACTACCGCAACGAATGAGTGCTGAAAATCAATAAAAGATAATCGGGACCGAGGAGATCAAACCTAAGACATTCGGCGCTCAAGGGATATGATGCTTCAACGCTCAAGCATCTAAGAAGCCTTCAAATTGTACTCCCAATCAAAGAGTACACCTTCGATAATGGCGCCTCTGGATTCAGCACAAATATCTCGACGATGATTCAACACCAACACGATCAAAGTGTAATAGAAATACAATCAATAAGTCTTCACTATCCCATAAGACTTCTGAAGCAATGCAACATCAATCATCCATCGATGGCATAAACTCCTTCAACATACACTGGGACTTGATCTTATCGGAGAGATCGATTCAAATCTATTTCAACAAATGTTATCCACATAACAAGTTACTGCAACCTGGTGTGATTCCATGAAACTTCATCAACGTGACCTCTCTACATCACAAACCCCTGCACGACTGAGGAACTTCCTCTCTTTACTAGAATAAAGACCAGTGCTGGCATCTCCCACAACAACGTCGATTCACTGACGGAGCCAGTTCACAGTAAAGTCATATTGTTCAAGAGAATTCGGGCTGATCAGTACACCTTCATCTTGGGAATGCCCAACCCACCAACTTGTTCGTGAATGTAAAGGCTCACTGGATGGAGGAGCAAAGGCTATGTCAATAATCATGGTTCTAGCCTTTCGATCTCTGGAGCATATCCAACTATAGTATCGGCATCAACAAGGATATCTGGAGGAACTCCGTCCATGGCCTCAGCATTAACAACGGTCTCAGGAGCAACATCCTCATGACAGGGCTTCATCAACTAATCATTCTCTGAAGTGTTACACGTGAAGCGGACTTCTCCCAGAACTAATGATTCATATCAATATGTGTAGACATGATAACATGTTCACATGAAAGTATTCTCAAAGCTTTCACGACTGGCGGACACAATCCAAAGTCTTCTACAAGATGTTCTCATCGCCTCTACAAATGAGATACAACACAGTTCAGGCCATGGGTTTACAAAAACGTACCAATGGGTGAGGAATTGGACAATACTTCCTCAATGAAAGATGTTCGTATATTTCTCTTCTACAACATACCAAAAGGGCGCATCAATCGGACATACGAGCTCAAAGATATGTCCTTTACCGTCAGGTCTACGAAATCTGAAAAATTTGTACGGGATTACAAATTACAAATGTGCACGCTTCTTTGGCTGACCTCTACAACTCCAAATTGAGTGATTCTTTTTTCATGTGATAACTTAGTCTCTTACCTTCAAAAGTTGGGGTCAAGCATCGAATTCCGACGTCGTATGAGGTTCCTACAGCGTCCAGAGCATACAACGAAAAGAAAAGGAAAACGAAATACTGGGGAAAACGAAATACGTCGTATGAGGTTCCTACAGCGTCCAGAGCATACAACTCTATCCAGGTCTTGCCAGAAGAAGGGAAAACGAAAAGGAGAGATTTAACAAAATACTGGGGACTGACAGTCCACTGATCATGACGATCAATTTCACAGTCCAAGACTCGTGGCGCCGGACTCTCCAGTGCTAATCATTCATCTTAAAAGGAACTACTACTGTGACATGCAACCATGGACATTACATCATCCCCTCTTGAGAGCAACCTCAGTTATGGTCCTGTGACCAGGGTTTTAGAAGTGATGTTTCTCCGACTGACAAAAATAAGACGGCACTGCAAGCACCATGCTCATGTATCAATCAAGGGGTCTTGTTGTAAAATGAATCAATGATATTAAAATCCTTCACCAACCGTTCAAGACACAAGCGAATGGTCTAAAGACACAACATGGGCGTTTTACAACAAGCTCGTCTAAGACAATTTTACTTTGTCATGCACAAAGAAGCGAGCTGGGAGCAATTGGTGAGGAATCTAAGGTTGATTCATATGTCATTCTCTTCGTATGGATGTCCTCTACAACATATCCAAAATTCACAACAATTGGACGAACGAGCAAAAATATGTGGCCAAAACCTTGGACTACATGACATCTGAAAATTTTCTGAAAACCTTCTGGAAGTTTACTGTTTCATCAATTTAGCTCAAAAGCTGAAAATCTTCTATGTTAAAGCTTGGGAATTTTCCAAGGATGAAGAAACATGGGTAGATCACAAAAATCCGACATTGGACGAAGATTCTACATCAATTTCAATGAAGACTTAACTTCTGAATATTCTGATGACGAATTATGACGAAATTCTTCATTCATCCACATCTGAATCAGGAGCTACACAGTCAACACAAGGCCGAACTTCATCTTCAGTCGATAGTCTCACTTGCAAGTCGGCGGTGCTTCTGTTGATGAGATATAAGAGTTTTTCATCTTCAGCTCTTTTCTTCTGTGATATTTCATCATGCTTTCCCTCTGCATATGCTAAGACAAAGAAAGCATATATCTTAGCACGAACCACTCTAAGAAGTCTTCATCTTTGACTTGATATTTATGGAGCGTTCCCCGGAAGAGCCAGAAGGGTGGTTGTAACTGGAAGTCACCATTATATGAGGCGAAAAACATGGAGTCATGGATATACCAATAACAAACACGCAACAAAAATGATAACAATCCAAATCTTACCTATTTACAATTTCACTAGTTGTAGTGATTATAACGTCAGAATTTCGAAAACTTGCTCGTTCCTTCAAACCTGCAAAGACGAGCAAAATTCATTATTCAAAATCATGACTTGATTTTCATAAAACCGTGAACAACCCATGTGAATTTTAACATCCACTGGTTTTTCTAAAATTGAAAGACGTCCATTCTACAATTGTGAAAACTCACATACAGACATTATTTCACCATGTATAATTGTCTACTTTCAACAGTTGTTCAAAATCAAAACATTGATTTTACAAAAAATATGTTCTAACGTGAAACTCACGTGAATTTGAAAAACATATATATATATATATATATATATATATATATATATTATTTTTGCTCCCTCGATAGTATATTTTCAAAAATTTGTGAAAGCTTACATATCGAAAATAAATTTTTTTCATGAAAGCTCATAGACAAATTTTTTACTAACAGACGCACGTCTATTCAAAAAAAAAAAAAAAAAAACTTTTTCTCTCGTACAAGCATCCACCTTTGAAACTAGAGTTTATTAAAATCTCACATATTTAAAAAAAAATCTCTCCTACATTAGGGATTATTGCTAGTTTCTTAAACTAACGATCGAACGAGCGTCTGTTCCTAAAACAAGGGTTTTTACAAAACTCACGTCTATACATGCATATGTATATATTTTTTTAACATGAACAACTCGTGAACAAGTTATCAACTTCTGAAAAAGAAAAAAAAAAAAAAAAAAAAAAAAGCGGTGCTACACCACTTTATGCTCGTTAGATGACACTCTATCATGCCATTGGGATCTTCGTTCAAGCCACGGTTCGCTCGCGCAATCGAAAATCCGGTAACATCTTATCTTACGACTAAGTTCAATTACTTATTTTGTTTGTAACTGGAAAATCACCATCCAAAGGTCCGATCGAGGAACATGATTTGTCCCTCAATAAGCAGGGGACTTAATGTAGATGGTGGATTTTCGATAAAGGCTAAAATCGTAAAACCATAATTGTACAGACTCCTGATCCAGCAATCAGATGAGTATTGAGTCTCATGTCTCTCATTGAAGCATGAAAGTTCATGACACAAGAACCTCTGACTGAGAATACTGTCTCTCAGATTATATGTAGATG
The DNA here is from genome assembly GCA_023531295.1 of Papaver armeniacum. Classification (NCBI taxonomy): domain Eukaryota; kingdom Viridiplantae; phylum Streptophyta; class Magnoliopsida; order Ranunculales; family Papaveraceae; genus Papaver; species Papaver armeniacum. Next base: position 314,507 of record JAJJWW010006835.1, read on the forward strand.
TGTAGTCTCTCAACTAAGACAACAGCATATCTCATGAATACTGAGCAATTTCAGTAATTACTTCTATATAGAATCGAACGATTGGACCCTAGACAGCTTGCCTTCTAGTATAGAGCAATAACGTCTTCAGGATGTAATAATTTTTTCCCTGACTATATAAAATACATGTGTATAAAATCATTATGATTGGACGGCTCCTAGACAGCTTACCTGCTAGTATAGAGCGATAACGTCTTCAGGATGCAACAACGTGTTTTCCCTAACTATACTATACATAATAAATATGACGCTTCAACTAGATCATATCACCCAATCCTCTAATAATTAATGCTCCTAGACAGTCTGCCTGCTATTATAGAGCCATCAATTAATTATTTCTAATCCTTAAATTCATTAACTGGATATTCGTAAATATTCTACGTTCTTCATAATATTTCGTTACTTCAATTCATGGTTCTTCCCAGCAGAATTCCATGGGTTAGTAATAAATATTCAACGTACGGGCATCCGAGCCGCTATCGATTAAGCCCCGACTAAAATGGTGCAAAGTGTACTCAGCAATAATGCACTAACGAGCACCTGAATGCACGAACGAGCATTACAAAATAGGATTTCCTTAATATCTTGAAAAACTCCTTAGTTTCAAGAAATTCCTTGATTTCATGATATTTCCTTCAAATTATGAAAATTCCTTCAAATTATGAAAATTCCTTCAAATCATGAAAATGATACATAAAATTAGGGAAAGCTCACGGGACCGGGCCCTAAACGGCCGACCATGCCCAAGCCGGTCCCACACGCCCTTATTTTATTATTATTAATATTATTGTTCCCTTCATCTCATGGAAACTCCTTCACTTCAAGGAAAACTCCTTTATTTCAACAAACTCCTTGATTTCATGGTTTTTCCCTAAAATCATGAAAAATAATATAAAATTAGGAAAAAGTGTCATGGGACGGGCTTATTGGCCGGCCGGCCATGCCTTGGCCATAGCCGGTCCCACACTTCATTATTCCTTCATTTTAATAAATTATTTCCTTCATCCCATAAAGTTTCCTCAGTTTGAGCAAAAAACCTTGATTTCTTCATATTTTCTCAAATGATTGCTCAAATGCACGCCAGAAAATATCAAAATTCTCAGGACTGAGACGCGAACAGTTTGGTGACATGAGCATATTACCTTGACCGACCAAGGTTGGCTCTTTGGCTTGCAAGGGGCCGGTCCCTCATACTTTCATCATTTGACCTAATTTGTTCACATTAGGTTCAAACTCTTCCAAACAATTTTGGAATTTCATAAAACGATCGTCATACGGTCCCGTGACCAACCAAGGATGATTTCATGACCCCTTGGTCGGTCCCTCATCTCTTCATAATTAATTAGGTTTTATCACCTAAGGCTCAGACCAACATTATTTTAATAAATGATTAAACCAGCATTTAATCATGCTTTCACCAACTGGTCTTCAAGAGACTTTGGTAGTTGCTCACTTGAGCATCTGGGCGCTACATGGTAGATCCATCATCCCATGTATCCGGTCCCTCATTCACTCCGTGGTTGATTTTTAATAAATCATCAATTGATCGAATTAGGGTTTCGAGTCCAAGGTTCATAATTCTAGATTCAAACACTAATAATTTTACGTTGATCCCATGATCAACATGTTTATTAATTATACTCGGTTCAGTTACCAATATTTTAAATTAATATTTTATTTGGTCCTGCTACCAATAATTCATCAAACGAGCAACATTTGCTCAGACTAAGGAATATTGGTTCAACTATCAATATTCAACAATCCATCGAATGAACAATATTTGCTCACCTTAAGTGTCAACGTTTACTTGAGAATCGTACCTCTGTCTCAATAGACACGTTCAATTCATGATTTTCAGAACATTTGCAAATCACGTTCGACTCAGCAATACAAGGACTCATCGTCCCATGAAGTCAGCAACTAACTAACTAAATACACGTCTTCCTTGCAGACTCCACAATCACGAGACATCAATCGTGTTACATGGGGGGATATTAACTAGGGTTTTGGTCTGGCGGTCTACGGCACGTGTGTTCATACACACGATGAGAATGTCAGCAAGTCGTGCAATCAGTTGGAGGAGTTAGTAAAGTAGTGGATGGAAAATCAACCAAGTCTCCGCACGATGAGCAACTGGTTTTAACACGATTTCCACTTCCCCACTCTTTGACTCCAGCAACTGTCACACTTCATGGGATCAAGGTGTTTCACAATTCTAGAAATATAAATAAGTTTCCGAATCATGATTGAAGGACAAGATAATCTTTCGTAAAACAGACAACAAGTGATTAACAACTCAACGTCTGAGCAATTACTCTCAACATAATAAATTCAATCAATCAGAGCTTATCTTATTTCTTCACACAGAATACATAACAAACCTACAATCTTTGATTATCATTGATCTCACACATTTCTCAGTTTCCCTCCTACAGATCGACCCATCCTCTCTTGTGACCGAATTGACTCTGGAACGGCCATTGTCTTGGTTTAGGCCGGAGTCCTACAGATTGATCTCTCGAATTCAAAGCACTCCCTTTTTTGCAGTGCATCTGTGTGAGGTTTGACAGTTCGCTCGGTTCAAGGAGATTCCTCTGCACGGTCGTCTCCTCAATTCCGTAAAAACCAGCAACTCGTTTTGCCCCATCTACAACATGTTTGGGTACGGTTACACAAACCTAAATAAACATGCATTTCATTTGTGTGTAACAAGCTAAGTTTCGATCTAACGGTTGAAAGATATTAGCTTGAATCTAATCAGGTTTTCATCTAGCGGTGAATATTGAATGCTTTGTTACCAAGGTAACTTAGATTGCAAACCTTGATTTGAAATACTATATAAAAGAGAACTCTAGCAACTGGGAAACCTAATCCACACACCTCCTGTGTGATACTAGTTGTATAAGCTAGAGTCGATTCTCCTTTAACCTTAGGTTTCTACCGAGACCCTGTAGGTTAACGACTTGAAGACTTCATTGGGATTGTGAAGCCAAATCCAACTATTTTCTTTGTAGTTGCGTGATCTGATCTTGCTGTTTCTATCGTACTAAGTATAATCGTAAGATTGGCTTGATATTGATTTGTCCGATAGGCAAGATATAAAAGAAGTCACAACCATCTTCATCTCATCGTTTGTGATTCCGTAATGTCTTCTTTCGCTATTCGATTAAGATTATTGTGAGGTGATTGATAATTCTAGGATGTTCTTCGGGAATATAATTTCGGGTTATCAATTGGTTTCTGTTCACCTTGATTTATCAAAAGACGGAACAAAAACTTGTAGGTATTTCTGTGGGAGACAGATTTATCTATTACCGTAGACTTTTCTGTGTGATACAAATTTGTTTAATAAAGTCTTCGACTTTGGGTCGTAGCAACTCTTAGTTGTGGGTGAGATCAATTAAGGGAATCAAGTGCGTAGTATCCTGCTGGGATCAGAGATGTAAGGAGCACAACTGTACCTTGGATCAGTGTGAGATTGATTGGAGTTCAACTACAGTCCAGACCGAAGTTAGTTTGTAGTAGGCTGGTGTCTGTAGCGGCTTAATACAGTGTGTGTTCAATCTGGACTAGGTCCCGGGGTTTTTCTGCATTTACGATTTCCACGTTAACAAAATTCTGGTGTCTGTGTGTTTGAGGGTGAAAACGGTTTCTGCTGATTTCGGTAATTTCGCGTGAGTGGGTGAGAAACTGAGTCTAAAACCTAAACAATGTACTGCAAGGGAGTACTTTAGATTCGAGAGATCAATCTGTACAAATCCGGCCCAAACCAAAAAATGGCCGTTCCAGACTTGCTTCGGTCACAAAGTGAAGGAGAAGGGTTGGTTTTAGAGAGGGAAGCGAAGAAAGTGTTGAGACCTAAATAGTTGATTCTGGGAGAGTAGTTGAATGACTTGTATCAGAAAGTGAAAGCTAACATATGGGAAAGCTACCAAGTGGTTTCTGAGTGTTGTATGCTCCTGACCCCAAACCTGTCCTATGGTGGAAATAGGTAATACCTATTTATACAAGTCGTAACAAAACGTACCCTGGTCTCGTAAGAAATGGAAACGGCTGAGTAAAGTGGAAGGAGGTGGTAACAGGTAACGCCTGGAATTGATTTTCCATAATGAAAGAAAAGTTTTAACATTACTCCTTGTATTTACTAACAGACTCATTCTTATGACACTTTCTTGTAACGGGTGTAGTGTACGCCGCACGCTGTAAACCGCCAAACCAATACCCTAATGAGCATCCCTCAGTTTGTGACATGTGTTGATGTCTCGAGTGTTTTCGTGGAAAACGTGTAGCATGTTGCTATTGCTTGGAAAGTTGAGCTTGGGAGACTTGCCGGCTCGGTGGTGACCCTCGACGGTCGAGATTTTGCATCTTGAGAGGAAGGTAGCCGTAGATTGTCGTAACTCTTCGTTTGGCAACCAGCGTTGAGCATGGCTTTGGCATGTGTTAGGAGCGGCCAAAATTAGGGTTTAGTGCAAACCGTGATGTTTGGCTTTGGGCCGCAAGTTGTCATGCGTTAGGTGGCAAACTTGGACGGTCGAGATCTGCATCTCAAAGGGAAGGGTAGCCATTGATTATTGCAACCCTTTATTTTGGGAGCCAGCGTCGAGCATGGCTTTGGCATGTGTTAGGCGCGGCCAAAATTAGGGTTTAGTGCAAACCATGATGTTTGGATTTGGGCCGCAAGTTGCCATGCGTTAGGTGGCGAACTTGGACGGTCGAGATCTGCGTCTTAAAGGGAAGGGTAGTCGTTGATTATTACAACCCTTCGGTTTGGCAGCCAGCGTTGAGCATGGCTTTGGCATGTGTTAGGCGCGACCAAAATTAGGGTTTAGTGCAAACCGTGATATTTGTCTTTGGGCCGCAAGTTGCCATGCATTAGGTGGCGAACTTGGACGGTCGAGATCTGCATCTCAAAGGGAAGGGTAGCCGTTGATTATTGCAACCCTTCGTTTTGGAAGCCAGTGTCGAGCATGGCTTTGGCATTTGTTAGGCACGGCCAAAATTAGGGTTTAGTGCAAACCGTGATGTTTGGCTTTGGGCCTCAAGTTGCCATGCGTTAGGTGGCGAACTTGGACGGCTGAGATCTGCATCTCAGATGGAAGGGTAGCCGTTGATCATTGCAACCCTCCGTTTGGCATCCGGCGGCATGTGGTAGGGCCGGCATAGCTTTGGCATGGAGATGTAGCTGACATGGTTTGCCATTGGCACGGTGGTGCGGCTGGCATGGTCGGCATGCCGGAGACATGGCTGGCATGGTTTGGCACTGGCATGGTGGTGCGGCTGGCATGGTCGGCATGCCTTGGCGCGGAGACGGGGCTGGCATGGTCAGCATGCCTTTGCGCGGAGACTTGGCTGGCATGGTTTGCCATTGGCACGGTGGTGCGGCTGGCATGGTCGGCATGCCTTAGCGCGGAGACGTGGCTGGCATGGTTTTCCATTGGCACGGTGGTGCGGCTGGCATGGTTGGCATGCCTTGGTGCAGAGACGTGGCTGGCATGTTTTACCATTGACACGGTGGTGCGGCTGGCATGGTCGGCATGCCTTGGCACAAAGACGTGGCTGGCATGGTTTGCCATTGGCACGGTGGTGCGGTTGGCATGATTGGCATGCCTTGGCGCAGACGTGGCTGGCATGATTTTCCATTGGCACGGTGGTGCGGCTGGCATGCCTTGGCACAGAGACGTGGCTGGCATGGTTTTCCATTGGCACAGTGGTGCGGCTGGCATGGTCGGCATGCCTTGGCGCGGAGACGTGTCTGGCATGGTTTGCCATTGGCACGGTGGTGCGGCTGGCATGCCTTGGCGCGGAGACGTGGCTGGCATGGTTTTCCATTGGCACGGTGGTGCGGTTGGCATGGTCGGCATGCCTTGACGCAGAGACGTGGCTGGCATGGTTTTCCATTGGCACAGTGGTGCGGCTGGCATGGTTGGCATGCCTTGGCGCAGAGATGTGGATGGCATGGTTAGCTATCGGCACGGTGGTTCGGCTGGCATGGTTGGCATGCCTTGGCGTAGAGACGTGGCTGGCATGGTTTTCCATTGGCACAGTGGTGCGGCTGGCATGGTTGGCATGCCTTGGCGCAGAGATGTGGCTGGCATGGTTTGCCATTGGCACGGTGGTGCGGCTGGCATGGTTGGCATGCCTTGGCGCAGAGACGTGGCTGGCATGGATTGCCATTGTCACGGTGGGATAATTAGCGTTAGGTGTGTATAGAGGTGATTTCAGTTAATACTAAGGGTTCCGTCGTGGAACATGACACATGTATATTAAAAAAAAGGTACCCTGGTGATTCTTACGTAAATACGCTGATTGATTCAATAAATGCGCTATTGGTCATAGTGACATCATGTCAGATGTACGGTTTTACGATTTTATCCCTAAGCTAAAAACCACCATCAACATTAAGTCCCCATGCTTAATTGGAACAGGAGCGTTGTTGCGAGGTAAGCATAATATGGTGACAGACAAGGACATAATCGAAATAGCGGGTCATGAAAGATGACTAGGAAGATTCGTCTAACCTTTTTCGAGAGTGTTCTGAATTTCGTGATCCTTGTGTTGGCGACCTTGCATGAATTCTGCTCGCGTCGTTACTGGCTAGACCGTTAAATAGTAGATGCGATTGCTGCAGGATGTTGGCTTGGTTTGGCCACGCGTCATCTTGGCTGGGTTAAGGAATGTGGAGGCGTTGGCTTATCGAGTTGGTCGGTTTGGTATGGGAGCCGCATGTATTTGCACGGCTTGGAATGGAGTCGCGGGCGTTGCGCGGCTTGGCTTGGGCGCGACTTGGCTTGACCCGACGTGACTCTACTCGGCGCGGCTCGGCTCGGTGAGGCTCGGGCACGACTTGGACGCTGGCGTGGTGCGGCGTGGACTGCTGGGCTATCATGAGATGAGGCATGGCGCGGATTATTGATACCGTGAGGCTTGTTACTGCGGGCTCGGCTGCCTTCTTTCATGCGTATCTCGAATAGGAAATCCTTTCCTTATCTAAATCCCAAAAGTGTTACGTTGCCGATTCTGCTTTCAAACCTTGTTGCTGGCGTCAGGGAGGTAACAACGCGGGCAAGTGTGTCTCGAACACGTTCCTCCACGCTTTCTCACCAAACCCTAATTATTTCGCACGGCCAGGCATGAGACTTTTCCTTATTTTTGCTGGTAGAATAGGTTCTAATTAAAACCTGCTATCACTCCTTAATTCGCGGCTAATAGGGAGCTTTCCTTTTCGGGACTTCTTCGCTCTGCTAGATATAAGAGATGATCTTGAACCCTTCATTCGCACAGATTGCTTTGAAATTGTACCCGTCCCCTTTACAGGTATCATCTGCGTGTTTTGTTTTTTTTTGGTTTTCCATTTTGTCTTCTTTCTGATGTAGGTTGTTGGTGTAGACAAAGGTGAAAAATTACCCCCCCTTCTCTGGTTTTGTAGCGCATAATGGGATCTTCCAGTGACAGCTGCACCTCTAACTCTTCGGAGAAGAACTTTGGAATCGGCACAAACCAGTTTTCTTCTCATGAGGAGGCATTAGATAGAGTTGAATCTCTGTTCCGTGAAGCTGGTGGAATTATTCGGGACATACCTCCTACCTATCTAGGCGAAGTGCGGGTGCGTGTTTAGACCTTCTTAGCTTCGGTGAACATGGAGGAGAAATGGTAAGGTGACGAAGCATCCCAGTGCGTTGAAAGGCTTCAGTGCAACAACACTTCTTCACAGCCAAGTGCTAGGGCGGAACAGTCTGCTTCTCGGTCGAAACGACGGAAGACTAAGTTTGTGAAATTTTTAGGGGAAAACCCACGTAACTTCTCTGTTCAAGAAGGCGTCATAATCCTCGATTCTGATGTGGATGAATCAGGAAGTCCTCCTCGAAAGGTTGCTGAGGAAGGCGACGTTTCATTCGATGAAACCGAAACAGCTTTCAGAGTAGGCGCCGAAACTGTTGTTGGTGACATCGGGGGGAGTCATGGTGGCGTATGCTGGGCCAACTGTTGAAGCGGACATCGGGAAGGAGACGGATGTTGTTGCTACTGAGACGGCTTCCATGTGGGACGTTGAGGCTTCCAGGCGAGACATTGAGGCTGCTACTGCTGATGCGTCCTTCTGATGGAACCTTTGCTGCCCGAAAGATTGCTGGGGAAAGTGCTTGAAAGGGGATCTGACCGAGGAGTTGGGAACTCGTGTATCTGCTTTTGATGACTAGTTTCCATTGCTATTGTTTTTACTTGTTGCGTAGTTGACGCTTCGCAGACTCATTTTCACATTCTTCATATTTGTGGCGAAGCTAGGGTTTCTCCAATTATTATCCTGTTTGTGGTTTCACATCCTTGAATAAAGCTTATTTTTCGAAAGACCCAAATCTTCCATTAGAATAGGTTGCTCGACTTTCCATATTCGTATATTATTCCCATCAGAGCTTCGAACGATTGAATAAGGTACTCCTAGTTTTTTTTTTTTTCGAGATTCGGAAGACTCATTTGGAAGAAAAGGTATGCTTTAAATAAAAACAAAAACCTAATGGAGAATGCAAGCGGTGCATTCATCTCGGGGAATACAAGTATCAAGTGGAAAGGGAAATGGCTGAGGAAGTACTAAAAGAAAGGTGCTGGAAGAGAAAGTAGTACATCGCCTTAGGTATTAAAAGGCTTGAGCTATCGCGAGTGAACTATCACGCCCTCCAGCTTGTCGGTGTTGATGAGCTTGCAATATCCACCCAGAAGGACGTCTGCCACCAGATACGGCTCGTCTTATTTTCCTTTGGGTAGATCAGTCCGGGCAGCTATCTTCACTGTTACCTTTCCGACTTGAAACGAAGTCGCTTTGACTACCGTATCTCCAATCTGAAATGAGTTCGGGTGTTGTGCAACCGCTTGAATCTTGGTCTCGTTAGTTTCGATTGCAGTTTCCAGATCCTTAGAAAAGCACTTGAATGGCCCGGCGCCCCATTCACATCTTTTGACAGCGCCCATGCCGCCAATAGTACTGAGTCCCCATGACGGGCTAAGAGAAGGAATGACTGGTGATGGAGAAAATCGTTCGACCAGACTTACTTGTGTTTGGAGCCTATGAGTCAGTGCCAACGGGTTTTCCACGGGTGATCGAATTCCGTCGATAAGTTGTTGACGCGGCTGTGGGTTGGATGGCTTGTTGGAGATTCTGTCGGGTGTCTACATCGGCGGAGGAGACGTTCCCAGTTTTGCTTTGTTGTCGGATACCCACGAGCACCCCAAGATCATGTCGTAGCCTAGTTCTTTGACAATGTGAAACTTATCATGCGTCATGGTGCCTCCTATCTTGATCTCGAGGTTAACATAGATGTACGCGTTCAAGGCTTCCCCCTCCGATTTCTTGATCACGGACAGGAGATAGGTAGCTTCTTGCTTCAAAACTCCCGCAACTTTCAGAGTCTTGAAAGTAACGGTGTTGAAGTCAGAGGTCGTGTCGATTATTGTGTTGCTGAATTCAATGCCTCTTAAGTAGGTCGTGGTCAGCAGTCCCCAGTTTTGCTTTTCAGTATAGTTTCCTGACAGCGCTTGGGTTTTTTGCGCGGTTTTCGTGGTAGGGAAAAGTCGTCTGCCTGGCATGATACGATTGAGAGCCATGAAAATATCTTGGCGCTGCACCTTGGAAAAGTAGAGAATTTCGCATACATGCTACATCATGGATTGTATAGTCTCGCGTACGGAGTCCCCGGAGACCCCACAATTCCTCACCGGAAGTGGATCTCTATGTACTCCCTCGTTCCCCAGCTGAAGTTATCCTGCCTCTACTTTTTCCTTAAAGATAAGTTTTAGTTTATTGCAATCACTGGTTGGGTGATGAACAAATCTGTGGTAATGGCAATATTTGGGATTTGCCATCTCGGCTTCGGTTGGTGGGCGCCTGGGAGATGGTAGTCTGATAACATCATCTTGAACCCACGCCTTTAGGAGTTCGATTACCTCCTCAACGGGAAATGGAAAATCCAAGACACTTCCTTCATCTTCGTGACGACGCATGGGAGATTTAGCGGCGGCTCTTCGTGCTGGCGCCTCGCGTTTAGGCTGCTGGTATGTAACGGGGGCCTTCCTTTTTCCTCCCTCGTCTACCACACTCACAGAGGAGGGGCCGACGTTGTACTGCTTGTTGATGAGACGTCTACTTCCGCGAGTTTCGCGCATATCTTCGGTTCTGGTTGGTCTGGTCGTGGCTGATCGCTTGGCAGCTTCGTGGAGTTCAGAGAATGTCCGAAAACGTAGGTTTTCTAGCAAGGCGCGGTAAATGGGAGCCATACCGTTGATGCAGAAATTCACCAATTGTTGCTCGGTCACGTTTGAGTCATGACAGTCTAGTGCTTGAACCCTGAATCTTTTGAAGAACTCATTCGGATGTTCGTTGTCTCGTTGGTACATCCTCCCTAGGTCCAAGAAGGTAACTTGTTCGGACACGAAGAAGAATTTCTTGTAAAACGTGATAACCATGTCACCCCCGTTGGGGATGTTGTTTGGCGCGCGATCTTTGTTGTACCACGTGTATGCTCTTCCAGTAAGCGATTTCGAAAACTCCCTCAGACGGAGAACGTGATTGTATTCGTGTTCGCCCAGGGACTCCAGGAATCGAGAGATATGCTCTTGTGCATTTCCAGTGCCGTCGTACAGAGTGAATTGAGGAGAAGAGTACCCTCTTGGAAGAGGAATTCTTTGTATCTCAGGTGGGTAAGGAGGTTGATGCTGATGTATGTCTATTTCATCGCTTTTGACTTGATTCCGAAGAAGTTGTTCCAAATCCTCTCATGTGACAAAATTGGACGGCCGACTTCTCTCCTGCGGGGTTCCGGCATGGATCCCCTCGTCTACGTCAATGCGTTCTGTCGAGGTGCCGGCGCCAGGAGTGTTGGAGGTGTTTCCCATCGGCCCTAGAGGGCGTGACTCTTATGGTAGTCGTTCTGTCAGAGCCTTGAGAAAGATTAGTACTTCTTTTTGAGTTGAGACCATGTCCGTTTGGGCTTGAGCAAGGACCTTCTGTCATTCCATCAAATCGGCGATGGTGGTATAGGGTCGGCTCCCTCTGGCTCCTCCGGTTTCTCGTCCTGTTGGCGGGGTAACTGGAGTCCTGGTGGCGGTCGGAGGTACCATGCTTGACGAGGCATTAGGGGCGGTAGCGGCAGCTCTAGCCCTGGTGATCGGTGGTGTAACACCTGGAGGAGGGCTTTCGGTGTTGCCAGGATTGGCAGGTTGCGTAGAAGCATTAGAGGCGGCATCGGTTCTGGCCATGGTGACCGGTGGTGTAACACCTAAAGGAGTGCTTTCAGTGATGTTGGGCTCAGTAGGTGGCATAGTGATGCCGCTGGAAGGAGCATTAACACCAGGGACAGATTCCGTGTTAGTTTCTCGTGGCTCGCAGCTGATCCGGATCTGAGTTCCACCATGTTGAAGTTGGGATTGAAAGATGAGATTGAAAGCTAGAAATTGATATTGTAACCGAAAGATCAATCCTCCCGCTGTGGTCGCCAATTGTTTGAGGGTGAAAACGGTTTCTGCTGATTTCGGTAATTTCGCGTGAGTGGGTGAGAAACTGAGTCTAAACCCTAAACAATGTACCGCAAGGGAGTACTTTAGATTCGAGAGATCAATCTGTACAAATCCGGCCTAAACCAAGAAATGGCCGTTCCAGACTTGCTTCGGTCACAAAGTGAAGGAGAAGGGTTGGTTTTAGGGAGGGAAGCGAAGAAAGTGTTAAGACCAGAATAGTTGATTCTGGGAGAGTAGTTGTTTGACTTGTATCAGAAAGTGAAAGCTAACAGATGGGAAAGCTAGCAAGTGGTTTCTGAGTGTTGTATGCTCCTGACCCAAAACCTGTCCTTTGGTGGAAATAGGTAAGACCTATTTATACAAGTCGTAATAAAACGTACTCTGGTCTCGTAAGAAATGGAAACGACTGAGTAAATTGGAAGGAGGTGGTAACGGGTAACGCCTGGAATTGATGTTCCATAATGAAAGAAACGTTTCACCATTACTCCTTGTATTTACTAACCGACTCATTCTTATGACACTTTCTTGTAACGGTCGTAGTGTACGCCTGTTGATGGGTGAAAACTACTCCGCAGAATTTGGTAATTTGGGGTGTGGATGAGGAATGAATTTAAACCTACAACAAATGCACTGCGCGGTGAGTGCTTGTAGATTCGAGAGATCAATCAGTGCAAGTCCGGCCTAAACCAAGAAATGGCCGTTCCAGACTTGTTTCGGTCACAAAGTGAAGGAGATGGGGTTGATCTTAGGGAGGGAAGCGAAGAAGGTGTTGAGATTGTGAAAGATGTTGGCTTGCTTATGACTTGTAATGAAAGATGAGCAAGCTTACGGTTGATGCAAGCAGTGCTCGGGGTGTTTGAATACGATGTTGTATTAACACTTGGTTTCGGCCGACCGAACTTGTGTTGTTCTCGTCTCTTCTTGTTGTTTGAAATAGGGCGGAGAACCTATTTATACAAATCATTGAGCCTCATTCACGTCTCTCGTGGGAAGTGGAGGTAATGGAATGATGGAGTGGTGGAGTTGTGTGTCGGTAGCATACGACCGGTCTTTCCCACTTCTCCAGTTCATCTCTAACCGTCCATGACTTCCTAACACGTTCTTGTAATGGCGCGTTGCACGCTGCACGCTGTAAACCGCCAGACCAATACCCCAGTAAGTATCCCCCAGTTTGTGACATGATTGATGTTCTGGAATGTGGATCGTGGATCCACGAAAGATAGCATGTAATGCTGAATTGAATAATCACAAGATTCGTAGAAAGTCGATACTTGTGGAGTATCGTGTGTATTTTATGCAAAATCGCATTACGGTGGTAAAGTGACGGGTAATGACTCCTCACTAACCAAATAACTCCCCGACTGTGGTTGTATAACCAAGTCTGGTGAGGTCGGACCAGACGAGATGATGTTTGAGACACTCATCCGCGACCGTTGGTGAAATTAGGTTTTTAAAGAGGTGCGCAAGCATCACTTTAGCTTGGTCGAAACCAAGCGTGGGAAGAATTTTGAGAGGACCGACCATACATGCGTGTTGACGGCATGATGGTGTAGGTGCCTGTATTCCGTTCCCTCATGAAAGCGCGATCCGGGCCACTCGATTTGACCGTCAAAGAGGAGTGGTCGAGATTGATTTTTGCGATAAGAGTTTGATGCCGCAAAGAAGCCGCGCGCCATGCTCTCTTCCTGCGCTTTCCAAGGCGCGACCTAGCTTGGTCTGGTCTTGGCCGGTTGGCTTGGCGTGAAGGTGGCGGGCTGATGTTCACGCCCATGTCTCACCGTCTCATGAAACGCGATCTAAGCCACCCAATTCGTCCGGTGAAGTTGAGTGGTCGAGATCGATTTGCAATTTGAGAAGTGTAGCCACGCATGTTTGAGCGGGCGTTTTGGATTGGCTGGCATGATATGCCTTGGCCGACCGCATGGAGAGTTAGATGGGCCCACGGTGGTCATGCTGGTATGACCGGACCTGCTCGATTTGATCTCGTGACCCTCCATTCGTGCCGGAGAAGATGGACGCGCGTGATGACTTGAAACCCTATTTTTGGCTTTCAAAGCCGCACGACCATGCTCCTTTGGGCTGACGGTTTTGTTGTAACCAACCACGGTTGGCTTTGACCGATTGGCCAAGTGTGTAGGCGGTCACATGGTGATTGTGTCAACATGCTCCGGGCCCTTTGAGTCTACATCTACACCTCCATCTATACCGCGAAGATGGACGGTTGAGACCGTTTTTGCGACACATGTAATATGCCGCAAACCCTAATTTAGGTTTTCCGCCCATAATGCTTGGTATGGACGGTTTCTTGGCAAGCGAAGGCCAATGGTCGACCATGCGGGTCGGCCGTGTGTATTCCATACCGCTTGGGGGTGATGGAATTGATCCGTGGTCATCCAATCATGCTCATGGAGTTGGATGACTGCGATTAGATCATATTCGGCAAGCTAAGGCCGTGTGTATTCCATACCTGCTTGGGGGTGATGGAATTGATCTGATCGCGGTCATCCAATCATGCTTGTGGAGTTGGATGACTGCGATTAGATCATATTCGGCAAGCTAAGGCCGTGTGTATTCCATACCTGCTTGGGGGTGATGGAATTGATCTGATCGCGGTCATCCAATCATGCTTGTGGAGTTGGATGACTGCGATCGATCATATCCGAGACCGATACAGTCAAGTCCGGATGCTCAATCGGGCTAGTATAACACACCGAGAGGGGCTCAATCGGGCTAGTATAACACACCGAGAGGCTCTGCCAGTATAACACACCGAGAATCAGCCCACGGGTATTTCGTACATGGATTCATTATAGTGCTTGGAGGTTCGTGTTACTCTGTAAGGGTAACACTCGCCGTCATGCCACACCGATAATGGGTACAGGAAATACAAGGCTGATATGAAATTCACGAGGAAGGGATTGTTCTTGCATGCTCCAACTGGAGGAATTAAGTGAGGAGTATCCGTCACTTATAAACGGCTTTATCTTTTACAAGATGTCGCCGCATGATTTTCTCGGTTACTTACTTAATTTAACCTTAAACGAAAATCCACCATCAACATTAAGTCCCCGCCTAGCACATAATGGTTACACTATTGTGTGGTAGGCATGAGATGGTGACATACGTAAATGACCAAGCTAGAGTGAACACATATTTACCTGGGATAGTTTCACATTGTCGCGTTTCCCCGGAACTCGGTTGGTCTTGATTAAGGATGCGAAGGAAGCAGGACTTGATCCCGGTGAGTCACTTTGGTTCCTCTTGTACATGTATGAGCTCGGCCGCTCCTTCAGTGTACTTCTTTCATCACATACGGCTTTCCTCAGGTATATCCGATAAGCCTCGTCGATTGTTATCCCGAACTAGCAGCCTTCATAGGTGGTAAGTAGAGACTTCTCTTCCTTCTGGGATTCTGTCGACTTGTGAGATTATAAAGAATCATCTCAACATGGTCGTTTATTCTATATCCCAAGTATCTCAGGTACTGCTCTGATTTTCCGATTAACTGATCAATGGATTTGATGATCCTTTTTTTTTTTGTATGCTCATAACCTCTTCTTCTCTCGCAGATTATCATGGAAGCTGAGACGCTCATTCTCGTTGCTTCCCGTAAAAGAAGTTTTGAGGTCGACAAGCCCGAAAACCATGCGCATGGAGAAGTGATGGCTAAGATCGATCTTCCTCTTCTTGAAGTCGGCTGTGCTATACTGGGGATGTCTATCTCCCACCTTCGTATTGTCGAGGACGTATCTCGTGCACTTTCACCGCAATTGACATGGAGGAGCGGCGGAGGCGCGAGGAAACGCTGCAGACACTGGTAAGCGCAAGGGCAGAGAGATTTGCAGCGCGGTTGAAGAGGCGGAGAGTTGAGCATGAACGACCTTTGAATGAAGGCAAGTGTGATTACCCGGCCTCAGACGGCGTGATAATTCTTGATTCCGATATGCACGATCCCGAGCATTCGAAGGCAATTTGCGTGGCCCCGGTGTTGCTATTATGCCTTTGATGCTTCGTCAAGATGTTGGGATGGAGGCGCTGCTGCTGGCTGCGTGGGGATGCCCGGCGTAAGTTGAGGAAGATCAGGAGGGAGGTGCATCGACAGTGACGGAGCAGGTAACCGACGGCGATGCAAAGCGAGGCTGACTCTCTTGGCGATTAGAATTTCATTCTTTCTTTTCCAAGCATGTTCCGTAGCTTTGAATGTCTTCCTTGTACTCAGTGGCAGCTGAGTTCAAGTTTTTCCCTTTCGTTTTGTGGTTTGAACAAAAGTTTTTTTTTTTTTTTTTTTTTTATCCTTTGCCGAAATTGCAACTGAATCTTCTCAGGAACAAGGGTGTTCTCCCACACGTGATTTTTTGTGATAAAAGAAGTAATTATCATGATGTAACATTTACGGAATTCGTGATGCAAGATCTTCCCGGCTTTGTGGGGCAGTATAGCAATCGTTTTTTTCCTTCTCGTACACACGTCCTGTTTCCTTCCCATGAGATACTTGCTTAGGGTTTCCCTTCTTGCTCGCTTTAATGTGTTGATTTAGGGCAGTAGAGGTTCTCAGATGGAAATAATACTTCAATTAAATTGAGGATTTAAAAATTGGAACCCTAACTATGAATGCAAGTATTGCAATCATTTTTGGAGGAATTACAAGCATGACATGAAACTCGCAAAAGGAAACACGCTGGAAAAATAGCACAAAGATTTTAAAGTGTGGAGAATGATGGAAAGTGGTAGCACAAAGATCTTAAGCTTGGTAAGGTTTGAGCCATCGTGAGTGAATCGTTATGCCCTCCAGGTTATCGGCGTTGATGAGCTTGCAAAGAGCCGCCTAGGATAACATCCGCTACTGTGCACGGTTCATCTTCTCTTTCGGTGGGTGAGTCGTGGAGTGGTCATCTTCACCGTCATGCTTCCAATATTGAATGTAGTCGCCTTCGTCACCAAGTCTCCAATTCCAAATGGGTTTGGTCGTGTAGATACTCGTGTCTTGGCCTTATCGTCTTTGACCAAGACAGCCTTCTATGCTCTTGATGAAACGCTTGAAAGGGCTGGGACTTCCCATTCGCATCTCCTAGCCGCGGTGGGCTTGTTGGTTGGAGCCGGTCCCAGGATTTGTCGAATGAGGGGCAATAGGTTGCGGAGAGAGTTGCGTGATGAGACTTACTTGAGATCTAACCCTTCAGCACGTATGTCGCAGTGCTCTCTCCGGGAAGTTGTGTCACATTGGCGAGTTGTCGATGCGGCAATGACAACACTGAGTGATCCAAAGAAAGGCGTGTTGGAGACTCTTTCAGTATCGAAACCAGAGAGGACAGACTTCCAAAGATGGCTTTGTTGTCATGTATCCAAGAGCGCCCTAAGATCATGTCGTAATTGGGATGTTCTTTGACTATGTAGAACTTTGCTTGTGTTGAGGCATCTCCCAATTTGACTTCAAGGTCGATGTATCCGTATGAATCTCTCGAGTTCTCCTCCGAATCTCTCGACCACGCTTGGATGACGAGTAGCTTCGCTTTGAGACCTTTGCCGCTCTCAAGGTCTTGACAAGAATGATGTTAAATTCTCGAAGCCGTATCGATCAACGCGTTATCAAACTCAATGTTTCTCAAACGAGTGACGGTTAGGAGTCCCCGGTTTTCACGCTCATGTCTTTCAGAAAGACTGGGTTCCCGTGATCGCCATCGGATGCAAACGTCTCCCGACACAACGTGGTTGAGGGCCGTGAATATGTCTTGACGCTGCCCTTTGGAGAAATATAAGATTTCACACATGTGCTCCATCATAGATTGCACGGTCTTGCGAACAAGAGTCCCCGTAAATCATGCAGGTTCCCGATAGGTAGGGGATCTCTATGAACACCTTCGTTTCCAAGCTGGAGTTCCCCTGTCTCTACCTTTTCCCCGAATATTTGTTTCAACTCGTTGCAATCTTTGGTTGGATGATGGACGAACCCGTGATAGCAACAAAGATCTCTGGGATCTTCCATCTCTTCCTCGGTCGGAGGACGCCTAATAGGGGGCAGCTTTACGGCGTCGTCTTGGATCCACGCCTGTGAGCTCTATCACTTCATTCATGGGAAAAGGAAAACCTGTGTCTTTGGCGTTTTTGTGCAGGAGTCTTGTCTGCTCCTTTTCGAGACGAGTCTTGTGTGTTGGGATGTTCGCTTAGTTTGTTGTTCCGTCATCGAAGCTTTCCTCTTTTCTCCTCCGCTACCACACTCCTGTAAGGGCCGGTGTTGTATTGTTTGTTTGTGAGACGCCCGCTTCCTCGACTTTCACGCAAATCTTCATTTCGAACAACTCGGGTTCTTTCTAGTAGTCTTTGGTGCGCTTGTTGCTGAACGCTTTGCGCTTCGTGGAGTTCGTAGAATGTTTGAAATCCCGCATTCTCTAACAGGCGCGGTATATGGGGATCATCCCATTGATGCATGATTCCACCAATTGCCGTCGGTGACATTCGGGTCGTGACAATCCAAAGGCTTGAGTTCGAATCTTTTAACGAAGTCGTTGGGATGCTCATTGTTCCTACCGGATAATTCTTCCTGTGTCTGAAAACGTGATTTGTTCAGACACGAAGAAATACTTTTCGTAGAAAGCACCGACCATCTCGCTCCAATTGATATGTTGTTAGGGCGCAATGTTGTTGTACTGTGTATGCCCTCCCCGTGAGTGATTTTGAGAATTCTTTTAGGCGTAAAACATGATTGTATTCATGTTCCCCAAGGCTTCCAAGAATCGAGAAATGTGTTCACGAGCATTACCAAGATCACTGTCGTAGAGGGAGAACTGGGGAGAGGTGTAACCTCTTGGTAAAGGAATTCGTTGCACATCCTGAGGGTACGGCGGCTGATGTTGGTGAACGTCCGTTCGGTCCCCTTTTCCTCGATTTTGGAGAAGTCGCTCTAGATCTTCATGCG
The DNA here is from genome assembly GCA_023531295.1 of Papaver armeniacum. Taxonomy (NCBI): domain Eukaryota; kingdom Viridiplantae; phylum Streptophyta; class Magnoliopsida; order Ranunculales; family Papaveraceae; genus Papaver; species Papaver armeniacum. The sequence goes on from JAJJWW010006835.1 coordinate 332,964, forward strand.
TAATGAAGTTGGAAGGCTGGTCTCCCTCCCTTTGGCGCTCAGGAGCAACACGAGTTTCTTCATTCATGTGAGTCGAGTGGAAACGCCCGTCGTATCTCTCGCCGACGCTCCAAGGGTTGCCGCGAGTCTTGCGGCAATCGTTCACCAAAGTTTTAAGGAAAGTGAGTACCTCTTTTTCGAGTTGCGGCCATATCTCGTTTGAGTTTTAGCAAGAATTTCCTGTTTCTCCATCAAGTCCGCAATGGTACTAGACGGCGGTCTTCCTCTTGTGTCTCCGGCTCCTCGTCCCGACGGAGGAGTGAAAGTTGTTGCCTGTAACCACCGGAGGCGTTACGCTCGAAGAGATGCCAGGATTTGCGCCGCTCTGGATCGGGTGATGGGAGGTGTTACACCGCCGGGATGTCTCCCGCTCCGCTAGTGTTGGTGACAGAGGTAACGGCTCCTCGAGATGTGTCGGCTACGGTAGCTCCACCGATGTGCACGCCAACACCGGAGTGTTATCCACGCTAGCTCCGTCCGAATTGATTGCCGATCCGCACTCCGAGTTCCACCATCTTGAAATGAATTGCCGATTGAATTGGTTCTAAGATCTACCCTTTTGAAATTGATGAAATTGAATTGGATTTCAAAGAAATTGATTTTACGACCGAGAGATTAATCTCCCACTGTGGTCGCCAATTGTTGATGGGTGAAACTACTCCTGCAGAATTTGGTAATTTGGGGTGTGGATGAGGAATGAATTTAAACCTACAACAAATGCACTGCGCGGTGAGTGCTTGTAGATTCGAGAGATCAATCTGTGCAAGTCCGGCCTAAACCAAGAAATGGCCGTTCCGCATTTGTTTCGGTCACAAAGTGAAGGAGATGGGGTTGATCTTAGGGAGGGAAGCGAAGAAGGTGTTGAGATTGTGAAAGATGTTGGCTTGCTTATGACTTGTAACAGAAAGATGAGCAAGCTTACGGTTGATGCAAGCAGGCTCTGGGTGTTTGAATACGATGTTGTATTAACACTTGGTTTCTGTCGACTGAACTTGTGTTGTTCTGTCTCTTCTTGTTGTTTGAAATAGGGCGGAGAACCTATTTATACAAGTCATTGAGCCTCATTCACGTCTCTCGTGGGAAGTGGAGGTAATGGAATGATGGAGTGGTGGAGTTGTGTGTCGGTAGCATACGACCGGTCTTTCCCACTTCTCCAGGTTCATCTCTAACCGTCCATGACTTCCTAACACGTTCTTGTAATGGCGCGTTGCACGCCGCACGCCGTAAACCGCTGCACCAATACCCCAAGTAAGTATCCCCCAGCTTGTGACATGATTGATAACTGAATGTGGATCGTGGATCCACGAGAGATAGCATGTAATGCTGAATCAATAACTCACGTTATTCGTAAAGTCGATACTTGTGGAGTATCGTGTGTATTTTATGCAGGTCGATTACGGTGTGGTAAAGTGACGGGTAATGACTCCTCACTAACCAAATAACTCCCGACTGTGGTTGTATAACCAAGCTGGTGAGGTCGGACGGACGAGATGATGTTTGAGACACTCATCTGCGACCGTTGGTGAAATTAGGTTTTTAAAGAGGTGCGCAAGCATCACTCTTTAGCTTGGTCGAAACCAAGCGTGGGAAGAATTTTGAGAGGACCGACCATACATGCGTGTTGACGTGCATGATGGTGTAGGTGCCCGTATTCCGCACCCTCATGAAAGCGCGATCCGGGCCACTCGATTTGACCGTCAAAGAGGAGTGGTCGAGATTGATTTTGCGATAAGAGTTTGATGCCGCAAAGAAGCCGCGCGCCATGCTCTCTTCCGCGCGTTTTCCAAGGCGACCTAGCTTGGTCTGGCCTTAATGGGTTGGCTTGGCGTGAAGGTGGTGGGGCTGATGTTCACGCCCATGTCTCACCGTCTCATGAAACGCGATCTAAGCCACCCAATCTGGTCCGGGTGAAGTTGAGTGGTCGAGATCGATTCGCAATTTGAGAAGTGTAGCCACGCATGTTTGAGCGGGCGTTTTGGATTGGCCGGGCATGATATGCCTTGGCCGACCGCATGGAGAGTTAGATGGGCCCACGGTGGTCATGTGCCGGTATGACCGGGACTGCCGATTTGATCTGTGACCCTCCATTCGTGCCGGAGAAGATGGACGCGCGTGATGACTTGAAACCCTATTTTGGCTTTCAAAGCCGCTACGACCATGCTCCTTTGGGCGGACGGTTTTGTTGTAACCAACCACGGTTGGCTTTGACCGATTGGCCAAGTGTGTAGGCGGTCACATGGTGATTGTGTCAACATGCTCCGGCCCTTTGAGTCTACATCTACACCCTCCATCTATACCCGCGAAGATGGACGGTTGAGACCGTTTTGCGACACATGTAATATGCCGCAAAACCCTAATTTAGGTTTTCCGCCCATAATGCTTGGTATGGACGGTTTCTTGGCAAGCGAAGGCCAATGGTCGACCATGCGGGTCGGCCGTGTGTATTCCATACCGCTGGGGGTGATGGAATTGATCCGTGGTCATCCAATCATGCTTGTGGAGTTGGATGACTGCGATTAGATCATATTCGGCAAGCTAAGGCCGTGTGTATTCCATACCTGCTTGGGGGTGATGGAATTGATCCGTGGTCATCCAATCATGCTTGCATGAGTTGGATGACCGCGATTAGATCATATTCGCAAGCTAAGGCCGTGTGTATTCCATACCGCTTGGGTGATGGAATTGATCCGTGGTCATCCAATCATGCTTGTGGAGTTGGATGACTGCGATCAGATCATATCCGAGACTCGATACAGTCAAGTCCTGGATGCTCAATCGGCTAGTATAACACACCGAGAGGGGCTCAATCGGGCTAGTATAACACACCGAGAGGGCTCGGGCCAGTATAACACACCGAGAATCACCGTACGGTATTTCGTACATGGATTCATTATAGTGCTTGGAGGTTCGTGTTACTCAGTAAGGGTAACACTCAGTCGTCATGCCACACCGATAATGGGTACAGGAAATACAAGGCTGATATGAAATTCACGGGGAAGGGATTGTTCACGCATGCTCCAACAACGGAGGAATTAAGTGAGGAGTATCCGTCACTTATAAACGGCTTTATCTTTTACAAGATGTCAGCGCATGATTTTCTGGTTACTTACGAATTTAACCTTAAACGAAAATCCACCATCAACAACGCCGCACATTGTAAACCGCCAAACCAATACCCTAATGAGCATCCCCCAGTTTGTGACATGTGTTGATGTCTCGAGTGTTTTCGTGGAAAAAGTATAGCATGTTGCTGTTGCTTGGCAAGTTGAGCTTGGGAGACTTTCCGGCTCGGTGGTGACCCTCGACGGTCGAGATTTAGCATCTTGAGAGGAAGACAGCCGTAGATTGTCGCAACTCTTCGTTTGGCAACCAGCGTTGAGCATGGCTTTGGCATATGTTAGGCGCGTCCAAAATTAGGGTTTAGTGCAAACCGTGATGTTTGGATTTGGGCCGCAAGTTGCCATGCGTTAGGTGGCAACTTGGACGGTCGAGATCTGCATCTCAAAGGGAAGGGTAGCCGTTGATTATTGCAACCCTTCGTTTTGGCAGCCAGCGTCGAGCATGGCTTTGGCATGTGTTAGGCGCGGCCAAAATTAGGGTTTAGATGCAAACCGTGATGTTTGGCTTTGGGCCGCAAGTTTCCATGCGTTAGGTGGCGAACTTGGACGGTCGAGATCTGCATCTCAAAGGGAAGGGTAGCCGTTGATTATTACAACCCTTCGTTTTGGCAAAATTTTGGCCGAGCATGGCTTTGGCATGTGTTAGGCGCGGCCAAAATTAGGGTTTAGTGCAAACCGTGATGTTTGGATTTGGGCCGCAAGTTGCCATGCGTTAGGTGGCGAACTTGGACGGTCGAGATCTGCATCTCAAAGGGAAGGGTAGCCGTTGATTATTGCAACCCTTCGTTTTGGCAGCCAGCGTCGAGCATGGTTTTGGCATGTGTTAGGCGCGGCCAAAATTAGGGTTTAGTACAAACAGTGATGTTTGGCTTTGGGCCGCAAGTTGCCATGCGTTAGGTGGCGAACTTGGACGGCTGAGATATGCATCTCAGATGGAAGGGTAGCCGTTGATCGTTGCAACCCTCCGTTTGGCAGCCGGCATAGCTTTAGCATGGTATGGCCGGCATGGTTTAGCATGGAGACGTGGCTGGCATGGTTTGCCATTGGCACGGTGGTGCGGCTGGCATGGTCGGCATGCCTTGGCGCGGAGACGTGGCTGGCATGGTTTGCCATTGGCACGGTGGTGCGGCTGGCATGGTCGGCATGCCTTGGCGCGGAGACGTGGATGGCATGGTTTGCCATTGGCACGGTGGTGCGGCTGGCATGGTTGGCATGCCTTGGCGCGGAGACATGGATGGCATGGTTTGCAATTGGCACGGTCGGCATGCCTTGGCGCAGAGACATGGCTGACATGGTTCGCTATTGGAACGGTGGTGCGGCTGGCATGATGGGCATGCCTTGGCGCAGAGACGTGGCTGGCATGGTTTGCCATTGGCACGGTGGTGCGGCTGGCATGATTGGCATGCCCTGGCGCAGTGACGTGGCTGGCATGGTTTGCCATTGGCACGGTGGTGCGGCTGGCATGGTCGGCATGCCTTGGCGCGGAGACGTGGCTAGCATGGTTTCCATTGGCGCGGTGGTGCGGCTGGCATGGTTGGCATGCCTTGGCGCGAAGACGTGGCTAGCATGGTTTGCCATTGGCACGGTGGTGCGGCTGGCATGGTCGGCATGCCTTGGCGCGGAGACGTGGATGGCATGGTTTTCCATTGGCACGGTGGTGCGGTAGGCATGATTGGCATGACTTGGCGCAGAGACGTGGCTGGCATGGTTTGCCATAGGCACGGTGGTGCGGCTGGCATGGTTGTCATGCCTTGGTGCAGAGACGTGGCTGGCATGGTTTGCCATTGGCACGGTGGTGCGGCTGGCATGGTTGGCATGCCTTGGCGCAGAGACGTGGCTGGCATGGTTTGCCATTGGCACGGTGGGAGAATTAGGGTTAGGTGTATACAGAGGTGATGTCAGTTAATACTAAGGGTTCTGTCGTGGAACATGACACATGTATATAAAAAAAGGTACCCTGGTAATTCTTACGTAAATACGCTGATTGATTCAATAAATGCGATATTGGTCATAGTGACGTCATGTCAGATGTACGGTTTTACGAGTTTATCCCTTTGCTAAAAACCACCATCAACACTGTATTATTTCTTTTCTGCATTATATTTTGTTATATAATTGAAATATCACAGGTTGTGCATTGAATCAATCAATTGGGAAATTCGACCTTTGGTTGTTGATTGAAATTGATTGATACTTCAACATTGGTCTTTGGTACCGTTCAAGTGATTTCTCTTGTATTCAATTAGACTCGCAGATTTCTATTTGCTTGAGTAAGTATTGAATTGAGAAAGTGAGATATAACTCTTTGATATATTTTTATTAAGACTGAGTCTGACTGTCTAGTTGATTCTCTTGAAAGTATATTAGAGTTTGTCCATACAGATTGCTAAGAGAAATATTGGGTGTGGTTGTTGTACCCTCGCTTTTTCAATTGGTATCAGAGCAGGTAAACACGTTTAAAGACCTTACAAGTTTGTGTTTGTAGCGATCTGACTCTATGGACGATAAGAATATCTCAGATAACGCAACATCAACTCAAAGTCACCCTCGTGAGTTTCAAAATCCTGAAGTTTCCAAGAAAAACTCTGTTTCTGGTCCTCTGACAGAATCAACTTTCAACTGGGAAAAATCTCTTGATGAACAATTGGATGATCTTTCAGATGACAGTGATTCAGAAGAAGGACAAAGTATTGATGAGGAAGTCTCTCAATATATCAAGCTTTTTGACCATGCTTTGAAAGAAAAAAAGTCAACCTCTTGCTTGAGTAAATACATGGCACCTCTCTGTCAAGAAAACCGAAAACTGAGAAAACTCTTTAAAGGTTGTGATTGTGGATATAAGCTTTTACAATCTATCGTTAAAGATCGAGAAGAAGAAGAAGTACTCTCAATAGGGTCTGAATGTGATAATCTTCTTCGAAATCTCTTTGTGTTGAAAGACAGACTTGGAGAATCTGAAGCAAGATATGACTCTCAACAAAAATGTTTTAGTGACAGAGAACTCAGTCTTCTCGCCAAATAAAAATCCTTGGATACTGAACTTGCTGCTGCTCTTGATAAAGTAAAATCACTGGAAGAGAGTCTGAGTAGATTCAATTCTAGCTCTACAAAATTATCTTCTATGCTTGGAGCATGTAAAGAAAATCGTGATACACGTGGTCTGGGCTATAAAGGAATAGAAGCTCCAGAAACTAGTAAGATCAATTTTGTTAAAGCTAATGATAACTCTTCATGTGAAAAACCTTTTGCAGCTTGTAATATTCCTAGAAACAAGGATTATACTCCTTCTAAATCTACCCACATGAGAACGGTCAAGAACAATTCCTTTAACTGCTATTATTGCGGAAATAAAGGACATCCTGAACGAAGATGTCATTTTCGATTTAGGAATGAAAAACTTCACAACATTCTTACATGGATGTCTAAAGAAAATATTAAACCCGTCTCTCATGTTGTTGGAAAAAACGACATTGTCGGCAATCAAGAAAAACAATGTGATAAGTCTTTTCTTAATTGTGTTTTTGAGACTAAAAATGCCTACAATGGTAGAAGGAAGAATGGCAGAAGGATAACTGACTTCTTAAAAAACTCTGAAAAGAGAAAAAGGCATAGTAGAAAGAAAGAAAGGTTAAATTCCTCTTCTCTCACTGAAGAAGGTTGCAGTCCCAAGATGCCAGCTCCAGATTTCATACATATCAATAATCGAGTCTCAGAGCTTAAGGTTAGCATAAACTGACTCAAACGGAGCATCAAAAAAACAAGGAAAGCAGCTAGTTCAGGTACTCCTTGTTCCCCTCTTGTAAAAACTCCTTCAACCAGTTCTAGTGATTTTTCTGTAAATCCTCTTGAAGGAAAGAGAGAAGAAGTCAATATTGTTGATGAGCAAAATGCTCATCCAAATACAACATGACTGCTCAATGTATCATCCTTCATGTATTATAGAAGGATGCTCATAGTTCTCAAGTAGTGTGTCTTGAGAAAGCAGTCGAGGTTGTATGTTACTTTTCTTCTTTTTCGATGATCTTAAAAACTGGTGATCCTCGCTCAGTTCTTTTCTTAGACAAGTGGTTCTGATCATCCTCTTTTGAGAAAAAATTTCCTGGTTGACTGTCCTTCCTTTGAATAGTTGTTGTCTTTCAGCAATTATTCTTTTGGTGTAAGAATATCATCCTTTGTTTAGAATGACTCTTGAGTTTCTCAAGACTTAGTCTAAATTTGGCTCCACTATTCTTTTGGTCTCATACCAGGATTGTGATAAGTGAACCTGACCCACACGGACGTATACGAGTTTCCCTAGGGTTTTTTTATGAAACTCTCTTTATATACATATGTGTCATGACCCCTTCTTGATACATATTTGTTCCGTAAGGTCAAAAAGTTCTACTGAATTTTGATGTGCACAATGGATGGATGCAACAAGGATGATGAAGTCAAGAAGGACAAGACTATCGAGTTTCACAAGAACCCTGTTTTCATAACATGCTATCATGTTGTTGATCATGAAAACAAACTACCAGTTCAGATGTCATCACAACTGGTAGGAAATATTCTTCGAGATTTTGAGGTCGTATGTGAACAACTCGGAATTGCAACAAGGAATCTTGATTTTCTGAAAAACGAACTGAAGAAAGCAACTGATGAGCTCGTCCATATTCAATCTCTAGTTGCTGACTGTGTTTAGTGTTTTTCGAATCATGTTCTCTAAAGAGTTATTTGACTAGTAAGTCTTCTGATTGGAATTTTATTTTTTGTGTTTTTTAAGAAGAATAACTAGAGTTTGGAATAGCCATTATTGTGATTACACATAGCTATGTCCAACGTTTTCATTTTCATTGTTTTTAGGTTTATTTATTTAAATTCTAAAGTTTGTTTGGAAGATGATTTTTGCAGTATTAATCTTTATGGTTTTATATATTGCAATTTGTTATGGGATATGTGTGTTTGCGTCCGTGAACTATGATTGTCCCATACTTTGTCAAAAGTCATGTATTTCATATGTCGATATGCATGTATTGATAAAAGAAAGAATGAACTTTTGACATTACAAAAGTTAAAACCTTTTATGTCATTATTTGATGGAAGAAAGGATAAAACTTTTGTGTACGAGGATTATGTTTATCGTATGTCATTGTGCAAATAGTGATGGAAAATAGAATGAATCCTTGTCTACTCCACAGTATTGATCTTCCCTGATCCATATTTTTATGTATATATTGTGCGGCTCCGTAAGTTCTCTTATGTTGACCAATTCCGATTAAATTAATCATGGGTTTTATTGTGGTTAATTTGATTGAGTATTATTGGATTCAAATTCATACTCATATGTGATTTGTTATGTCCAAAGAAATCCTTCTTGTGAAAGTAAGGTCGCTCTTGTTGTTCTCTCAGGAATGACATTTTATGGGGGAGAGTTCTTAATTGAACTTGTGCTTAATTGCCAAATCTTTGTGGGGAGTGCGGCTGTGGAATATTATAGGAGTTATCTTGTATCTTTATAAACTCCTTGATGAAAGCATTTAGCTTCGACTATATGATTGCATCTAAAAAGTTGATATGTGCTTGCTTTTGGTCATGAAATGTCTCTATGGAAATTTCATTAGGATCCCACTATTTTTCGTACCTTTGCCAATTTTATTGATAAAAAGGGGGAGAATTAATGTGTAGTTCACACTACAAATACATATGGTTTTCGGATCATTATGTAAGGGGGAGTGGTTTCCATGTGAGATGGAGTATTGACTAAGGGGGAGTGATACATATCACCATAGTATTGTTGTCGAAGTTGTGATACAATTGAACTTTGATGCTGTGTAATAATATTATGACATTGTGTAACAATGATTGAGAATTCTTATTTTCTCATTGTTATGGATACAGATTTTCAACAACGATGATACTAAACTTACAACCTTTGGAATCATTGGAGTACTTGGAAGTGACGAAGATTTCGAGTAATGTTGAAGAACCAAGAGGATTAGGCATGTGGAAGAGAAGCTACAAAAGTCTATATTTATTTTTGTATTCCATATGTATTGATAGTTTTGTCACTAAAATTGACAAAGGGGGAGATTTTTAGAGCACTGCTCGGTCAAACTCGCATGCGTGGCTATCTCAAACATGTTTGTCAATGTTAGTGATCAAAACTATAAGTCTTGACTTCTAGTCTACTTATAGCTAAGTCTCGGACTAGGATAGAAAGTGTAGTTGAGCTCTAGACTCCATGGCGATCATCATACAAAGATGAAGAACTACTCAAGGAACTGGTGGAACTTCATCGACTAAAAGGTATGTGGAGACTTGAACTTATCTATCACTCAAAAGTCTATCTACTCTATCTCCTATCTTGAGACAAATGTCGTGTTGCTATATAGACTTTGATTATACACATTTGCTATTTCAAGCCGAGTTTATCTCGCTTATCTATTTCTCAAAATATGTGTTGGTAAGCTTTCGTTTTGGCCAAGTTCATCTTTGCTAGTCGAAAGTCGCACTACACCAAATTCTGGGATTCGTAACAGAACTAAGCCGTTACGAATCGGGGTTGTAACGGCCGCCACCGGTTACAAAGTGGGTGTTACATTTTTTTCGTAACGGAAATGCAGCCGTTACGAATTCTTGGTTGTAACGGCGTCGAATAAAATTGAGCTGCTGCTATTTAAATGACACGTAGTAATCAACTGAGGGTCGTTCTGAATTTTTGTAACAACATGGTCATAACAGGGTCGATCCGTTACTATGTAGCACATTAGTATCGTGCGCAAGCCGTTACTACGTGGCAGGTTGAAACAGCTACAAACCGTTACAAAATTTTTTCGTAACAGATTTTTTTTTACTGCCAGTCAACCTTGACCTGGTCAATATTGACTAATTTTGACCAGGTCAGCCAGACTGGCAGTTCATTTTCTGCCGAAAATAAGCCAGAATTCTAAATTCAATACCTGCATACATTCATCATCCACACTCAACAACAATTTCTTCAATCTATTCGTATCAGATTTATATTACAAAAGAACTGAACAGATATAAATTACAAAAGAACTGAAATTTCTCTAAGTACCAAACTTTTAGAAATTTCTCCAAGTATCAAACTTTTTTTTTTTTTTTTTAGTATCAAATTTTCATGGAAGGTTCCAAACTTCTAAGGGAACACAGAAACTTACTAACTGCCTACAAAACTTGAATAACCGCAACTTACAAATCTTGAAGCTGCTTTGTTCTCCACCCTTGCAGCTAAGCTTTATATCCTTTGCAGGCTTGCTTTTGTTGAAAGCTTGGGCATCAGAAAACTCAATGTAGGCAATCCTGCAAAATACAACATGCTGCATTATTATAACAAGTAAAGTGGAAGAATTAATGTTCAAAATACGCAGCAAGTAAATGCAAACAAGCAATTAATTACATAGGTGTAATACCAGATAGAAAATTCACTAACCCCTTGCAGCATGATGGTGTCAATAAACATAATCAAGTACCACAGCTTCAACTGCAATCACTTACGGCACCATCTTATAAGCAAAGAAACATCTGCAATAACCTGTGAACACAAAATTTCTGGATACTTAGATGTTGGAAGTTATGAATTTATCCTTGAACACAAAATTTCGTCTTTGAACACAAAATTTCTGTAACACAGCAAGTTATGAATTTAATCAAGTACCACAGCTTCAAGTGGAACTGCAACCAACACATGTATATCATCTTCAACAAAAATTCAAATTCTAAATCGTTAACAACAACATAATTAGGTCAGGCCCAACAATCACATACCCGTATATTAAACTAGAAAGGATTTAATATTTCACAAATTAGCATCACAAATACCTGCATCTGTACAAGAAGTTCTGTTTTGATCCGTCGAGAAGCATCACTCTCATTTCCTTCCCCGTGCTAGCCATTTAAAGAATCGATTCTCACTTTCACCCATCCACTTTGAGACCAGGTACTGATGTGATTTTATGTTGTTGTAGAAAGTGGTAGTAAAGTTCGTTCAACTCAGACTTGTAAAGGTTTGATTTAAGAAAATACTAAAAACAAAGAAAATATATTCACAAGTTTGTCACGATATCGAGAGGTACTAGGACTCAGGATTCCACCATAAAATTCATTCATGCGATTCATATATTTATTCTAGACAATTATAGCTCAAATAATAATAAAATATTGACTCTATGTTTTGCCAAGGTAGATTTTTGAAAAGCAACGACTGCATATCTAAAGCATGGGATATCAAAAGACTTAACCTAAGTATAACCCATCAATTGAAATCACAACCATTCAATAAAAACCATAAAACAATTAACAATCCATGCAAAAAGTCATGAAAGAATTAAATATAATTACCACATGCATGAAATATGGCTTCCTCCGTCATCCCAGTGTTGGGGTTTAGCTCCTCATGTTATTCACGTGCTCAAAGTAGGTGTTCATAGCTCAAAAGGGTGAAAAACAAGAGAAAACTACTAAAGCAACGACTTTGTAATGAGATATAATTGTTCTGAGAAGTCAGATTCTGAAGGAACCCTAATCGAATCTGTTGCGAATTCGATTAATTGTTGGAAAAATTGTTCAGAATCGTTACAAATTGATTAAATTTGAAACTAAAGGCCACGGATTCTGCGACTGTCCAACTGGGTCTATTGTTCTTGATTATCTTCCTCGTTCTGCTGGTGTAGAACTCGTCTCTGGAACTGGTGGTTCTTCTACCTGAGCTCCACCTAACCTCCGTATCGACCCCCCCAATTTCTTGACCTCCTTTCTAGGACTCGTACCATCCTTTTTATACACGGCAGAACCCCTAAATCCCGAGAATCTCTTTCTTTTCTCCTCGACCAAAAGTCACGACACTTTCCTTTTATTTCTCTTCTTGACGCGTAATCCAGCTTCCCATACCTTCCTTATTGGATAGAATATAATCCTGGCAGTGTATATCCCTTCCTTTGTGCACGCAACTAACATATTTAGAATCAGCAGCATCCCAGAACTTTCTCTATCTCTGTTTCAATGGAATTCCGGTGAACTTCCTTTTTTATCGTGACAAATCACCTTATCAACTCTGTTTAGTCTTGACACGTCGTTACCAATCCAAAGCAGCAATCGAATCCCGTTAAAATCTCACCGAACTCGATCCAGAAATCATGCAGACGAACAAAAACTTTTCCCGCCAAAACCGTTCTTTTGAAATGAAAGAGATGGAGTGCCCCTTATCCTGATGTTGGGTGCCGATAGTGATTTGGGTGCCCCTTAGTAATTTGGTTACCCCTTATCCAAAATGGGGGTCCGTATAGTAATTTTCTCCCACGAGCGCAAAAACCACTTTTCGAGCCAATTTTTCCCGCAAAAGCTTATTTCTCCAAAAACACCTACAAAGACATAAAATACCAAAATAAGCGCAAAATCGAGTACTAACATTACAGAGAATTGAGACTAATATAGACACATAAATGCGTCTATCAGGTACTAGAAGCTTCTCATAAAAATTTATCGTCAGCTGAGCCCAGCAACTCACAAAGTTTGCAATTACAAAGTCAATTCTCAGGACCAAAAGTAGATGCACAGAAACAAAAAGAAATTTTATATTACATTTAGGTACCACCTGCAATTGCAGACTTTGTGAGTTACTTTGACAGTGCACGCCTTGAGAGCATCATCCCACCGCTGCAGTTTTTTGTACCCTATAGTAAATCCACAGAACTACATGATAAGTGTCTCCATGAATCAAATAAAATGCACACAATGAGTGCTAAAACTACAGTTAAGTACTTACCAGGTAATCTAGAAGGTACACAAGTTGAAGCCAACCCCACTGCAGTTCACTTCCCACCAGCGCAATACCTCGTAAGTATAAACTGAGTGTCAAATCCACAAATTTAAACTTAATAATACAAGTATAACCAAGTGAAGTACTTACCAGGGATTGATATTTCCCCGGCTGGCTACTACTGCTTCAACTGACCTTGTGTGAAGTCCCTGTGCATTCACATATAACATAACAAAAACCACCTACATATATATACAAAAAAATGATGAACTGAAAATGGTCTCACGGTTCCAATGGAAACACCACAGTCAAGGTTGGAAGAACACACAGTATCTGCGCTATTAGCAAGACACAGGTAGTTAGTAAAAGTCATGCAACACTTAACATAGAATGCACAATAAGAGAGAGGATCAGCAGTCACCTTACGCAACGCTGGATCCACTAAAGTTGCTTCTTCGTCCTCTTCCCTTTACTATAATAGACTGTCAATAAGGAGGATGCAATAAATTACTTAACCAATTGCAAATCCATTGAACACCATAGTCAAATCTAACTCAATAGTTCTCGGAGACTTACTGTTCTTCTACTTCTTATGAGAGCCTTAACAAATACATCATTTGAAAGGATATCCGATTTCTTTTGCTCTCCCCCCTGCAATCAAAGACGAACATATTACTTCTTAGTAGCTTGCTCCAAGAAAAAGTGAGTAAGAACTGAATTTGCTGGAAAGAAAAATTGATAATTAATAACGGACAAACATCTTTGTTACCTGAACATTGGTCTCCCTGGCAAGTCTGATAAGTTTTGCAAGCCCAGCCTACTCAAGCATGCAGCAGATAAGCTTAATACCTCATTGTTGATGGTGGTTTTTAGACAAGGGGTAAAATCGTAAAACCCCATGACCTAGTGTTACCCGCAACACATTAACTAAGAGCATTTAACTCAGGTGTAAACAATTAATAGGGGTATTTTTTCAAAATACCAGATTAGGGTTTTCAAACACGTAACCCTAATTCCAAAACCAAGCCGCACCACTCGCGCACCATGGCAACAATGCCAAACCAAGCCGCATCTTTCGCGCACCATGGCAACAATGCCAAACCAAGCCGCATATCTTTGTGCACCATGGCAACAATGCCAAACCAAGCCGCATCCTGCGCACCATGGCAACAATGCCAAACCAAGCCGCACCCTGCGCACCATGGCAACAATGCCAAACCAAATATCTGCGCACCATGGCAACAATGCCAAACCAAGACGCATATCATCGCGCACCATGGCAACAATGCCAAACCAAGCCGCACCCTCGCGCACCATGGCAACAATGCCAAACCAAGCCGCATATCTGCGCACCATGGCAACAATGCCAAACCAAGCAATTGCGCAATGGCAAAATGCTAAACAAGCCCGATATCGCAGACCATGGCAACAATCACTGCGCACCATGGCAACAATGCCAAACCAAGCCGTAGCATCTGCGCACCGCAACAATGCCAAACCAAGCCGCACTGCGCACCATGGCAATAATGCCAAACCAAGCCGCAATGCACCATGGCAACAATGACAAACCAAGCCGCACCTCGCGCACCATGGCAACAATGCCAAACCAAGCCGCATATCGCGCACCATGGCAACAATGCCAAACCAAGCCGCACCCTCGCGCACCATGGAGGCCATACAATGCCAAACCAAGCCGCAACATGGCCGTACGTGCACCATGGCAACACAAGGCCATATTTTTGCCAAACCAAGCCGCACCGCGCACCATGGCAACAAGGCCATATTTGGCTATGCCTTTGGCCCACGCCAAATATAGCGCCCTAGGCTTGCAAGACTTGCAACTAGGTCCACATGGCCGTACGTGCCATTGGCACATGCCAACACGCAGCCATATCGCGCACATGGCCATATGCCAAACCAAGCGCGCTATGCCTTTGGCCCACGCCAAATATAGCGCCCTAGGCTTGCAAGACTTGCAACTAGGTCCACATGGCCGTACGTGCCATTGGCACATGCCAACACGTATCGCAGGCCATATTTCCAAGCCGTTATGCCTTTATCCCACGCCAAATATAGCGCCCTAGGCTTGCAAGACTTGCAACTAGGTCAACATGGCCGTACGTGCCATTGGCACATGCCAACACGTATCGCGGCCATATTTCCAAGCCGCTATGCCTTTGGCCCACGCCAAATATAACGCCCTAGGCTTGCAAGACTTGCAACTAGGTCAACATGGCCGTACGTGCCATTGGCACATGCCAACGCGTATCACAGGCCATATTTCCAAGCCGCTATGCCTTTGGCCCACGCCAAATATAGCGCCCTAGGCTTGCAAGACTTGCAACTAGGTCAACATGGCCGTACGTGCCATTGGCACATGCCAACACGTATCGCAGCCATATTTCCAAGCCGCTATGCCTTTGGCCCACGCCAAATATAGCGCCCTAGGCTTGCAAGACTTGCAACTAGGTCAACATGGCCGTACGTGCCATTGGCACATGCCAACACGTATCGCAGGCCATATTTCCAAGCCGTTATGCCTTTGGCCCACGCCAAATATAGCGCCCTAGGCTTGCAAGACTTGCAACTAGGTCAACATGGCCGTACGTGCCATTGGCACATGCCAACACGTATCGCAGCCATATTTCCAAGCCGCTATGCCTTTGGCCCACGCCAAATATAGCGCCCTAGGCTTGCAAGACTTGCAACTAGGTCAACATGGCCGCACGTGCCATTGGCACATGCCAACACGTATCGCAGCCATATTTCCAAGCCGCTATGCCTTTGGCCCACGCCAAATATAGCACCCTAGGCTTGCAAGACTTGCAACTAGGTCAACATGGCCGTACGTGCCATTGGCACATGCCAACGCGTAGCGCAGGCCATATTTCCAAGCCGCAATGCCTTTGGCCCACGCCAAATATAGCGCCCTAGGCTTGCAAGACTTGCAACTAGGTCAACATGGCCGTACGTGCCATTGGCACATGCCAACACGTATCGCTTGCCATATTTGCCATATTTGGCCCACGCCAAATATAGTGCCTAGGCTTGCAAGACTTGCCTTTGGCCCACATGCCAAATATAGTGCCCTAGGCTATGCCTTTGGCCCAACCAAATATGCGCCCTAGGTCAGACATGGTCAACATGGTACGTGCCATTGGCACATGCCAACACGTATCGCAGCCATATTTCCAAGCCGCTATGCCTTTGGCCCACGCCAAATATAGCGCCCTAGGCTTGCAAGACTTGCAACTAGGTCAACATGGCCGTACATGCCATTGGCACATGCCAAACACACACGCCGGTAGCCTAACTTGCAAACCGTGCAACCTACCACCAAGGCATTCCGCACATGCCATTGGCACATGCCAAACACACACGTTGGTAGCCTAACTTGCAAACCGTGCAACCTACCACCAAGGCATTCCGCACATGCCATTGGCACATGCCAAACGCACTATTTTGGTAGCCTAACTTGCAAACCGTGCAACCTACCACCAAGGCATTCCGCAAATGCCATTGGCACATGCCAAACACACACGCTGGTAGCCTAACTTGCAAACCGTGCAACCTACCACCAAGGCATTCCGCACATGCCATTGGCACATGCCAAACACACACGCTGGTAGCCTAACTTGCAAACCGTGCAACCTACCACCAAGGCATTCCGCACATGCCATTGGCACATGCCAAACGCACACGTTGGTAGCCTAACTTGCAAACCGTGCAACCTACCACCAAGGCATTCCGCACATGCCATTGGCACATGCCAAACACACACGCTGGTAGCCTAACTTGCAAACCGTGCAACCTACCACCAAGGCATTCCGCACATGCCATTGGCACATGCCAAACACACACGCCGGTAGCCTAACTTGCAAACCGTGCAACCTACCACCAAGGCATTCCGCACATGCCGTTGGCACATGCCACACACGCCACTAGCAGCTCTGGCATTACCACTTACGCTCGAGGTGCAACTCGCAATGAAGGCATTCCGCACATGCCATTGGCACATGCCACATGCGTCCCTATAAAGCACCACTTGCATGCAAGATGCAACCAACACTCGAGACATCAACACAAACCGGGGATGCTTTCTAGGGTTTTGGTTTGGCGGTCACTGAGATGCGGCGTACACTACGCTCACATTAAGAAAGCGTGAAAAGGAATAAAGCGGTCAAATAAAAGAGGAAATAATGGTGAAAACGTTTTCACCCATTAACACCATGCGGTTACCACCTCCTCCCATTATTTCACCCTTTACTCTCTTCCTTCATGAGGTCGTGGTACGTTTCAAATCTCGACTTGTATAAATAGGTCTTACCTATTTCCACCGCACAACAAGTCTCGGTCAGGAGAAAAATACTACACTCTCAGAAAGGCAACTTTGCAAGCTCTCCCAAAAGCTTCCACCTCTTGCAAGCTCCCAAGCTTTCACTTTCTGATACAAGTCGAGATACTACTCTCCCAAAATTATTCTAGCCTCAACACGTTTCTTTGCTTCCCTCCCCAAATCAACCCTTCTCCTCCACTTTGTGACCGAAGCAAGTCTGGAACGGCCATTTCTTGGTTTAGGCCGGACTTGTGCAGCATTGATCTCTCGAATCTATAAAGTACTCACGTGCAGCACATTTGTTTAGGGTTTGAACCGATTACTCACTCACCTACCGAATTTACTGGGAAATCGCATAAACGATTTTTACCCATAAACAATTGGCGACCAAAATGGGAGGATTGATCTATCGGCTACAATGTCGATGTCGATCTCGTTCTTCGACCCGAGATGTCAAGATGGTAGGGGAAGGCGACTCGATCCGACTCAACTACCGGACGACCGGTTACGGTTGCAAAAACTATACTGCAAACCTGGGACTCGTTGAATACGCTACCAAAGAATTGGGGACTAATCGGCGATGCTACCAAGCAAAACCGCCTTTTACATGAAGAGGGGCATGTTCGCAAAAACCTATGAAGTGAGTAAATTCAGACTACGCAAGATATACGATTTGTTTTAGGTTTTTAGTAAAACCATTATACTACCGAGTATTGTGCCTATTGCTAGCACACACTTTCATAAAAGCAATATTCCTTTCCCAAAACATAATCAGAGTCATATTATCAAAACCATTCATCCCGTAAATAATCCAATATCCTCAAAAGCTACCATTGCCTATCAAAGGTCAAGCTTTGAACCCGGATATCCAATATGTCTTTCAAAAAAAAAAAGAGAACCTAAATGAAAGTTTAGCAGAGAAACGTTCAAGGAAAATTATCCAATGTAAGTCTGCTCTTCTTGGAGAAAGTCAACTTTGCATCTTCAAGAGCCGCTCTCTTCATAGTCAACATCTTGGAAAGTTCTTCGAGTTCCACCTCCTGTCGTGCAATCTCCTCGGCGGAAAGGCTTTCGATTGCCGCATCTTTCAACTTTTGGATCTCAGCAAGGCCTTCGACAAACCACGAAGTGTTGAACTCCTTTTCTACGCACACGTCGCGATGGTGCTCCCAGTCGGCAATAACGTCTTCAGAAACGGTGTGACCAAATCACCTCACGCATATCCTCGATGGAAGATAAAGCCTCTTCCACACGCTTAACCAGTGCAAATCGACTAGTGACTTTCTTGGTTGTGGCCATATGTCCGTATTTCTCCCAGATTCTGGTGTACAACGCCTCGTGCTTAGCCAAGACACGCCTGAAGCCGCCAACCAAAGACATGACCCGGATACGGAACCAAGTACGGAGGATAAAAATGGCGCCGCACCTGGCCTCACTACTCGCAGAGGGTCTTCTTCCATGTCTACGACAACAACCATCAAAGAATCATCCACCGTTTGAACCACATCCGTGCCCGGCAATTGGCTAACGCCCATCTCCAAGTCACCAGCGGTGGTCACCAAAGGCAAGTTTTCGTGCGGCTCTACCCCAGAATCATCCTCCGAACCGGATTCCTCCTGCAAACTTGAGTCAGATATTTCCCAAAAGAGGAAACAAAAGAAGAAAGAAAAGAAGTGCGAAAACTCACCGAACCACTTCCCGAAACAGAACCAGCAGTCCGGTCACGCCGGAGGAATCACTCTCACTTGTTGAACCCTCTTCTCTCTCGACTCATCATCATCGCTATGAGAAGGCTCAATCTTTGCTGGAGTTCTTTGAAGAAATTGCCGTCTCGGCAACGTGCAAGAGCAGCAAAAGCATTAACACTACCGAAGCCCTGAAGGAAACAAGACACATATTCTCACCGAAATTCACGTGTTTTGAGACAAACCAATGAAGAGGCGACACATACCAGTTATTGGAAGAATCGAAAGACACAAGAGCCGTGGGAGGATCTTGTGAAACCGTCCGGAACCCGCCAAAGACGATTCTTCGTTCTCCGTTCCTTGGCACTCGGGGCTTTCCGAATTGCTAGGCAACTTTCGCTTGGGATCTCTCAACATTGGATACTCCTTCGAATGGCCGGGAAGGTTTGAAACGAACGTTTTCCACCACGTTATTCACAAAATCTCGGATCATAGTAAACTCGTCGCACCAAAACTCATTATAGCCGAAGGTCGTCGAAGTTACTCTTCCCATTTGAAAGAAGGAAAGACGGATACCCGGCTTAAGGGCATCAAGCGCCAAGGGCGACACGCAATGAATCCTTAGGGATCACCGGCCGGTAAACAAGAGGCACCCCTTGATCGAAACCCATGTGACGAGCAAAGACGGTCAATATTGTAAGCGGCTATCTGGAAAGACCCCACGAAGAAAGACGGCATATAACAGGGCAAGCATCTTTGAATGAACGAGTTTTCACCAACGCTCAAATCGTCATCGAAGACAAAGACATGAGCGGAGCGAAGCAAAAGTGTCAATTTGAGTCACCGACTTATGGACCAGGCCCCATGGACGAAAATTGATTTCATGTAACTTATCAAGAAAACTAACCAAGCTCACGCCAACTCTCGGACCTTTGTTCACCCATCGAAGAATTCGGGAGCCACCCCAACTCACGGGAAGCGAAGGCAACGGTTTGGAGCATACTTCTCAAAGTGCTCCCATAGCCGGACTTGCGAAAAGCAACGTGCACATATGAATCCACTTTCATGAAACCATTCGAAACTCGCATGTTCGCAACTAGGTGATCCAGATGCACATACGGGGAACCAAGGAACGACTTGCCAATGGGAAGAACTTCACCCTTTGCCAACTTCACAAAGAATCGCTAACAACTCGGGTCTTATTCCCTTCTTGACAAACCGTCATCAAAAATGTCTCTAGACAACCAGAGAGAGCCAAAAATGCTTGCGACATGAAGATCATCGCTTTTATTCGGTGCTCCAACTCGTCAGGAAACCATTGAGATATCCACCAACCGTAAGGGCACCTTTCGTCCTCTTTCCGGCAGAGTCCTTCGACTTCGCAATGGAGTCTTTCCGAGCGAAATCCCCCAACTTAGCGGCAAGGTCATCCCGCATCTTCACCTCACTTTGAGATAATTGGATTTTAAGATTCCCGATTCTTAGGAAGATTCAAAGAAGAGAGCCACACTCTCCAAGGAGAAAGTTATCTCGCCCCATCTACATATGATTGTATGGGTGTCCGAACACCATCCGGAGATGAAAGCAACCAAGCCTCGGGATATCCTTCCTAACGGAGATTTCTCAAGTCTTGATGATCAATGACTGCGCTCGAGTCAAGTTGGTATTTATATGCTCCTTGGTCACCATGAACTCAACCCATCTATCAAAAGAACGCAATGGGCTTTGACACATCCTGAAGTCAATGTTGGAAGAAGAATATACCCCTTTATGAAGACAGAACCGAATGGTGCTCTCTGGGCGAACCGAACGTGTCTTCCTTTCATCCTCACCACCAGTTAGCAAAATTGGCATGAAACCTGGGTGATTCTTCCGAGCAGGGGCGAGGGCTCTAGTGAAGAATTCATCATCTGTGTTCGGTTTGGAATTATGAACATCCCTCGACGAAGTGAAATGTGGTTCAGGTAACATCTTATTGAATTCCTTCATAACAATTTGGTAATAAGATATCTGCACAAAACAAACGAGAGAAAGACGAAGTTATCTCACACGACACATAATCGTACCCAAAAAAAAAAAAAAAAAAAAAAAAAGGGGAAGGAGGACGTATTTTATTCTGGTTCAAGACTATATACGCAGTATTTTATTCGGGTTCAAGACTATATACGCAGTATTTTTCTTCGGGTTCAAGACTATATACACAGTATTTTATTCGGGTTCAAGACTATATACGCAGTATTTTTCTTCGGGTTCGAGACTATATACGCAGCATTCTATACGGGTACAAGTGTGTCTACAGTATCCTTCTTCGGGTTCAAAAATATATATGGAGCATTTTTCTATTGGTTCAAAAAAAAAACTGCGCGCGTGGTACTTCTTTCAAGAAAAAAAAATCATATATACAATATTCAGATCTATGCATACATGGATACAAATTTTTAAAATAAACCGTTTTCGTGAGGCTCTCAGATAGCGGTCTTCGCCTGATGAGGTTCTTAGAAATAATCAGGAAATCGACTATCAAATGCAAGGCTTCAATTCTAGTTTGAAAACGTATTTCATCATCCATTTACAGCTTCTTTAGATATTTAAACAAACCTTATTTCTGAAGTTTCAGCATCCAAGTTAGATCCGAGATCCAATTCAATGCTATTTTGTTCGAAGTTCAATTCCACCAATGAAAAAAAGAGAGAGAGAAAAATAGCTCATTTACAAAAGCCTGGCCGACATCACACTAATGGAAACTCCAAATCAAGTAAGCTCAAACCTTTGTTTACCAATAGTAATTGCGTGGAAACCACGGGATCCGAGATCGGATACCGGCCGCGAGCTCGACTACTGGTAATTTCATAAATATCAAGCAACCTACGCACTAATTCCTTCAAGACTTGGCATCCTCTCAATGAATGGGATGGATTTCGAAACCTTAAAAAATATCTTTGTCAGCTTCTTTCATGCATACCGGCCCGAGATTTCTCGGTCATTTCCTCCTTGTCAGTTGACTACCTCTTCAAACTCGTAAGAACTTTGCACTTGCCTTCCACTTTAGCAGCATTAACATTCTCTCTTGGATTCACCGAAAGATTTCAATTTGCATTGTCCCATTTGATTTCCCATCGGTCTTTTGTTGATTTGTTGAAACTTTAAAATAAAATATATGATTCTTTCACTTGGTTTGCAGGTTGGAATCGTGATATCGCGAGTTGACTAAAGTTGGGATGATCCTTCCCGTAAAAAGGAATTTCATATTCTTTGATCAAGAAGGATCGCCTAACCATTGGGGAAATTGTCGCAGTTATTGTATGCTTTCAGATCAGACTCTCTAGCCGGTCAAAGTCTGTTTCAGTACTGGGCCGCGAAGAGACCTATCAATGAATGATTCTTCGAGAATCTCTAAATCCAAAAGAGGCTCTCTAGATCAACCCGGTTTGATCTAAACCTTAGTTTGGAGAGAAAGCCATTGTTTATTTCCTCCGAATCACTTATTGAAGAAGGAGAAAGTGGAGAAACAAAGATTCTTAGTTAGATACGGTATATAACCTGAACAAAGCAAAATAAAAACAACCTCTAAGGTGACATAGTTGTATAAAAAGCAAAATAAAAATCAATTAAAATGAAAGTTTCAAGCGACAAGATCAAGAATCCTTCTTCGTTACGAAACAATGAATCAAGTTCAATTGATAAGAAATATCTGATTTAACGGGGAAGTTCCCAAGATCCCCTTAGTTAAAATGACCAAATTCATTATCGAAAATAAAGGTAATATTTCATGCATTAGGTTTGTGAGATTTCGGGTAGACTCAAACGGAAATAAATCAAACGATTACTTATCCCCTAACTTTCACTATTCGATATTAACAAATGATATATTACCCTTCAATGGAAATTTGTGCAATAAATATTATGGAGAATCAAGTTAAGTAAATAGAATTCATCCTCAAAATGACCATATTAGCTACTCTTGGGAGCTAATATTCTCCAATTCTTAAGTAAAGAATCCTTATTCTTTAAATATTTAAATTCTTAAAATCACCATATTTTACAGAAAATCCTGCGGGTTCGAAGTCATATGAAGCGTATACACGGTATTCTTCTTCGAGATCCATTTGAGTTCTCTACGGGTTCGAAATACACATGCGGTGTTTCGTACAGGCTCAAATACGCCTACAATATCGTTTTCGGGTTCGAGAATTATATACGGAGCATCTCTACGGGTTCAAAATACACACGCAATATTTTCTTCGTGGTTCAAATATTTCTTTCAGACCGAAAATTCATATATGCAATATTTCCTACGGGTTCAAACAATATATGCAGTATTCCCTTGGTTGCATACATACAATATTTTCTACAAGAGGCACGCCAAGGAATCATATGCAAGGATTGTGGAAACGCCTACTCTTAAGGTTTACACCTACGTGAAAAGAAAAAAAAAAGAGAGAGAAAAGTACTCAAGACATACCGGAAAGTCGGTTTCTCTTTGCCGCTAGTATGAAAAGAGGAAAGAATAAAGCGCAGGATGGGGAGAAAGGGGCTTTATATATATATACATATATAGGCGTGAAAGACTTTGAAATAGGGAAGGATTTCCCTTTCACCAAAATCACGCGTGTAAGAAACGGGCCCACAAAGGGTGCGACTTCCCAATGCCGCCCAAGTCACGCCTGCAAGCACGGTTTCCAAGATGCACCGGCCCCACCAATTGCGCCGACCTCCCAATGGTCGCACAAGTCACGCCTGCAGGCACGCATGACTTCCACACTTTGCGCCGGTCCCACCAACTAGCACACTCAGCTTCCCAACTCATGCCAACTTCCCAACGTCGCCCAAGCCGCACCGGCCCCACCAATTGTGCGGACCTCCCGATTTGTGCAAAACTACCGAGGCATGGATTCCAAATCCTATTTATAAAAGGTCGACAAGCCTCCTCCAATTTTCCTTACGTTTTGTTGTTAATAGTTTGTCACCATCTTATGCTTACCTCGCAACAAAGCCCCTGTCCGAGCTAAGCAGGGGACTTAATGTTGATGGTGGTTTTTAGACAAGGGGTAAAATCGTAAAACCCAGTGACCTAGTGTTACCCGCAACACATTAACTAAGAGCATTTAACTCGGTGTAAACGATTAATAGGGGTATTTTTTCAAAATACCAGATTAGGGTTTTCAAGACAGAACCCTAATTCAAAACCAAGCCGCACCCTGCGCACCACCATGGAAACAATGCCAAACCAAGCCGCATACTGCGCACCATGGCAACAATGCCAAACCAAGCCGCACCTCGCGCACCATGGCAACAATGCCAAACCAAGCCGCACCGCGCACCATGGCAACAATGCCAAACCAAGCCGCATCACGCGCACCATGGCAACAATGCCAAACCAAGCCGCACCCTGCGCACCATGGCAACAATGCCAAACCAAGCCGCATCCGCACACCATGGCAACAATGCCAAACCAAGCCGCATATCGCGCACCATGGCAACAATTCCAAACCAAGCCGCATATCGCGCACCATGGCAACAATGCCAAACCAAGCCGCACCTCGCGCACCATGGCAACAATGCCAAACCAAGCCGCATATCGCGCACCATGGCAACAATGCCAAACCAAGCCGCACCACGCGCACCATGGCAACAATGCCAAACCAAGCCGCATCTCGCGCACCATGGCAACAATGCCAAACCAAGCCGCACCCTGCGCACCATGGCAACAATGCCAAACCAAGCCGCACCCTGCGCACCATGGCAACAATGCCAAACCAAGCCGCACCCTGCGCACCATGGCAACAAGGCCATATTTCCAAGTGGCTATGCCTTTGGCCCACGCCAAATATAGCGCCCTAGGCTTGCAAGACTTGCAACTAGGTCAACATGGCCGTACGTGCCATTGGCACATGCCAACACGTATCGCATGCCATATTTCCCCGCGCACCATGGAAACAATGCCAAACCAAGACGCACCCTGCGAACCATGGCAACAAGGCCATATTTCCAAGCCGCTATGCCTTTGGCCCACGCCAAATATAGCGCCCTACGCTTGCAAGACTTGCAACTAGGTCCACATGGCCGTACGTGCCATTGGCACATGCCAACACGTATCGCAGCCATATTTCCAAGCCGCTATGCCTTTGGCCCACGCCAAATATAGCGCCCTAGGCTTGCAAGACTTGCAACTAGGTCCACATGGCCGTACGTGACATTGGCACATGCCAACACGTATCGCAGGCCATATTTCCAAGCCGCTATGCCTTTGGCCCACGCCAAATATAGCGCCCTAGGCTTGCAAGACTTGCAACTAGGTCAACATGGCCGTATGTGCCATTGGCACATGCCAACACGTATCATGAGCCATATTTCCAAGCCGCTATGCCTTTGGCCCACGCCAAATATAGCGCCCTAGGCTTGCAAGACTTGCAACTAGGTCAACATGGCCGTACGTGCCATTGGCACATGCCAACGCGTATCGCAGCCATATTTCCAAGCCGCTATGCCTTTGGCCCACGCCAAATATAGCGCCCTAGGCTTGCAAGACTTGCAACTAGGTCAACATGGCCGTACGTGCCATTGGCACATGCCAACACGTATCGCAGCCATATTTCCAAGCCGCTATGCCTTTGGCCCACGCCAAATATAGCGCCTAGGCTTGCAAGACTTGCAACTAGGTCAACATGGCCGTACGTGCCATTGGCACATGCCAACACGTATCGCAGCCATATTTCCAAGCCGCTATGCCTTTGGCCCACGCCAAATATAGCGCCCTAGGCTTGCAAGACTTGCAACTAGGTCAACATGGCCGTACGTGCCATTGGCACATGCCAACACGTATCGCAGCCATATTTCCAAGCCGCTATGCCTTTGGCCCACGCCAAATATAGCGCCCTAGGCTTGCAAGACTTGCAACTAGGTCAACATGGCCGTACGTGCCATTGGCACATGCCAACACGTATCGCAGGCCATATTTCCAAGCCGCTATGCCTTTGGCCCACGCCAAATATAGCGCCCTAGGCTTGCAAGACTTGCAACTAGGTCAACATGGCCGTACGTGCCATTGGCACATGCCAACACGTATCGCAGGCCATATTTCCAAGCCCCTATGCCTTTGGCCCACGCAAAATATAGCGCCCTAGGCTTGCAAAACTTGCAACTAGGTCAACATGGCCGTACGTGCCATTGGCACATGCCAACACGTATCGCAGGCCATATTTCCAAGCCGCTATGCCTTTGGCCCACGCCAAATATAGCGCCCTAGGCTTGCAAGACTTGCAACTAGGTCAACATGGCCGTACGTGCCATTGGCACATGCCAACGCGTATCGCAGGCCATATTTCCAAGCCGCTATGCCTTTGGCCCATGCCAAATATAGCGCCCTAGGCTTGCAAGACTTGCAACTAGGTCAACATGGCCGTACGTGCCATTGGCACATGCCAACACATATCGCAGCCATATTTCCAAGCCGCTATGCCTTTGGCCCACGCCAAATATAGCGCCCTAGGCTTGCAAGACTTGCAACTAGGTCAACATGGCCGTGACGTGCCATTGGCACATGCCAACACATATCGCAGCCATATTTCCAAGCCGCTATGCCTTTGGCCCACGCCAAATATAGCGCCCTAGGCTTGCAAGACTTGCAACTAGGTCAACATGGCCAGACGTGCCATTGGCACATGCCAACACGTATCGCAGCCATATTTCCAAGCCGCTATGCCTTTGGCCCACGCCAAATATAGCGCCCTAGGCTTGCAAGACTTGCAACTAGGTCAACATGGCCGTACATGCCATTGGCACATGCCAAACACACACGCCGGTAGCCTAACTTGCAAACCGTGCAACCTACCACCAAGGCATTCCGCACATGCCATTGGCACATGCCAAACACACACGCCGGGTAGCCTAACTTGCAAACCGTGCAACCTACCACCAAGGCATTACGCACATGCCATTGGCACATGCCAAACACACACGCTGGTAGCCTAACTTGCAAACCGTGCAACCTACCACCAAGGCATTCCGCACATGCCTTTGGCACATGCCAAACACACACGCTGGTAGCCTAACTTGCAAACCGTGCAACCTACCACCAAGGCATTCCGCACATGCCATTGGCATATGCCAAACACACACGTTGGTAGCCTAACTTGCAAACCGTGCAACCTACCACCAAGGCATTCTGCAGATGCCATTGGCACATGCCAAACACACACGTTGGTAGCCTAACTTGCAAACCGTGCAACCTACCACCAAGGCATTCCGCACATGCCATTGGCACATGCCAAACACACACGCTGGTAGCCTAACTTGCAAACCGTGCAACCTACCACCAAGGAATTCCGCACATGCCGTTGGCACATGCCACACACGCCACTAGCAGCTCTGGCATTACCACTTACGTTCGAGGTGCAACTCGCAACGAAGGCATTCCGCACATGCCATTGGCACATGCCACATGCGTCCCTAGCAGCACCACTTACACGCAAGATGCAACCAACACTCGAGACATCAACACAAACTGGGGGATGCTTTCTAGGGTTTTGGTTTGGCGGTCACAGCATGCAGCGTACACTACGCTCACATTAAGAAAGCGTGAAAAGGAATAAAGCGGTCAAATAAAAGAGGAAATAATGGTGAAAACGTTTTCACCCATTAACACCATGCGGTTACCACCTCCTCCCATTATTTCACCCTTCACTCTCTTCCTTCATGAGGTCAGGGTACGTTTCAAATCTCGACTTTTATAAATAGGTCTTACCTATTTCCACCAGACAACAAGTCTCGGTTAGGAGAAAAAATACTACACTCTCAGAAAGGCAACTTTGCAAGCTCTCCCAAAAGCTTCCACCTCTTGCAAGCTCCCAAGCTTTCACTTTACGATACAAGTCGAGATACTACTCTCCCAATTATTCTAGCCTCAACACCTTTCTTTGCTTCCCTCCCCAAATCAACCCTTCTCCTCCACTTTGTGACCGAAGCAAGTCTGGAACGGCCATTTCTTGGTTTAGTTCGGACTTGTATAGATTGATCTCTCGAATCTATAAAGTGCTCACGTGCAGCACATTTGTTTAGGGTTTGAACCAGTTACTCACTCACCTACCGAATTTACCGAAATCGGCAGAAACGATTTTTACCCATAAACACTTATCAATAAAGATAAAACTCTACGATTGTTAGAACACAATAAAGTTATAACCCACTGAAAATTTGATATATCGAACAAGATTATTCTAAGGCAGGAATGTACTCACAAATACTGCAGCACTTCACACCAATAGATTAGCTAGGAATGTCACTAGTTAACTGGTTCTGAACCAATCAAAAACTTAAGAACTTTGTAAATACAATACTTAATATGCTTCTGAAACCACCTGTCATTCCTCTCAAATTACTCAAGTTGTCAATAGTGAAACTTACACAAAGTTTTCCGAATAGGGAGTTGTGACAGCAATAAAGGAATAGGACCAGTTAACTGGTTGTTTATGACCTGCATTGCAAACCAAGGCAAACTTAACATAAATTAAAACAAGTTCTAATGTGACAAGATCACTTTATTACCTACGGTAATCAGTATGTGGTGCTCGGCATGTTTGAGCAGCTTTCGCACAGCCAGTGTGACCATGGCTAACACCCACAGCTCACAGCCAAATTTAGCACCACCTGACTCAGCCACCACTTCACCATAAGAACCACCAACTTCAGTTCATTTGCACCCATTTGTAGCTGAAACAATCATTTTCATCTGCATTTATGCCTGCAATTCATACCACCAAAGCAAAGAAGTAACAACTCATTGGCATCTTCAGTTAACCTGCACACTGACTCAAGCCATTCAGTTCAGCTGTACCAGTCTGACTTCCATTCTGTAGCTCTTCCCTGCTTATAATGTGCAATCACATTCAATCAATCCTAAGCATACATATAATTAAACCAACATTTACTCTCTTCACTTTTAACTATAACAGCTGCACCTTCAACATCATCTAAATACCACCATCAGACTCATTCTCCATGAGTCTTCTCTTGATCTCACAGCTAAATAATCCAGTCAAAACCCTTTAATCATATCATGAGATGAACATTAACAACATAATCTTCTCGGCAAATACCAACAGCATCACCACTCTGCCATTTATAACCTGAACCCATCACCACTGCCTCCATGATAGTAACCACCACAAACCCAGATTGCCACAAATCTCGCTGGTAGCATAAACAACACCAGAATCATCTTCTCCATCTCAGATCCCCTTTTTGTTCTTCATTAGTCATCACCAGATTAATTGATTCACCAATCTATTCGATTACGACTGCCAATCTCAGACTCAACAACACCGAAGTCATTTGAATTCCTGCCATCTTCTCTGTCATTCTAACAACCCATGCTATGATTCTTTGAAACCCTTACCAAATCGAACCAATACCACAGATCCATCTCTTTCTTTGCACCTTTCTCGCCACCAATGCTAACACTGGTTCATACCCATTCTTGACTTGAATCAAATGGTAGCAGCAGATTCATCTTCTATCAGCTAAGAATATCACCATCGATTTCTTCTTACAGCAGTCGAAGGAATCAGAAGGGAAGAAAAGGGTTTAGAAACTGATGATTAATAGATCTTCTAACATAGATCTGTGAAATCGAAATCCTGAACTCGATTAATAGATGATCTGTGAAATCGAAAACCCTAAAAGGATAGGGAAGGGAAGGGAGGGAAGAGAAGAAGACTTTTTCGAGTAGATGGGTAAGGAAAAAGAAAATGGTTCTTGTGGTTGAAACGAGTATTAGGGGAGAAAAGGATAAGGGGAGAAACATCCTCCAGGTGATTTGGTGTGGGGTGAAAAATCTTTCGCGCATGTGACCCGCACGCCTAAGAACTCCAAGTGTTACGACCCAAGTGGGACCAAGCGTGTGACTCGCACGCCTATAAAAAAATTCGTAACAGCTCCTGCGTGTTACGAACTTTTTGTAACGGCCATTTGTAACGGGAATGCGTTGCTGTCTCAAGCATGTTTGTCAATGTTAGTGATCAAAACTATAAGTCTTGATTTCTAGTCTACTTATAGCTAAGTCTCGAACTAGGATAGAAATAGTATTTGAGCTCTAGACTCCATGGCGATCATCATACAAAGACGAAGAACTACTCAAGGAACTGGTGGAACTTCATCGACTAAAAGGTATGTGGAGACATGAACTTATCTATCACTCAAAAGTCTATCTACTCTATCTCCTATCTTGAGACAAAAGTTGTATTGCTATATAGACTTTGATTATACACATTTTCTATTTCGAGCCGAGTTTATCTCGCTTATCTATTTCTCGAAATATGTGTTGGTAAGCTTTCGCTTTAGCCAAGTTCATCTTTACTAGTGACGAAAGTCATATTAAGTTTCAATTACTTGAAAACTGCTTTGACGAAAAATGGTTTGTAAACAACAACTATATAACGTCCTCTAAGAATGTTTCAATGATTGAAATGAGAGTTTAGAATATATAACCATTGTTGGATATAAACATTGTGTGATAACTCATAGTGTGTAAGTCCTTATTCCTTGAACCAAAGTATGCGTACTCTGCTGCTCAGGAAAACCGGAACTAATGTCCGCGTACCAGTACGCGCACCATCGGCAGTTCACGTCCCGTGAAAATCTGCTGAAGTTTGTGAACTGAAAAATAAACTTATTCCGGGTACTTAAGTCCGCGTACCAGTATGCGTACTTAAGTTGGTTATTTTCTAAAAACGATTATTCGTGAGCTTAAACTTATATAAACTAAGGAATGCATAATTGCAAACCGTGGCTATAAAGTTCATGAATCGATTCGAGTGAATCAAATCGTTTTTGCTTCGATTGTGTCTTGTATACTTCCATAAGATCTAATAATTGAACAACTCTCTAACTAGTTCATTTGAGTCATTTGAACTAGTTATGGTAAAGAAGAATATGGTTGATATGAAAGTTCTCATATGGCTAACCATTTGGTTAACTACTGTTGAACCAACTAAGTGTACATGGTTGGGTACGGTTACAAAAACCTAAATAAACGCGCATTTCATTTGTGTGTAACAAGCTAAGTGATGCATGTCGTAACCACAACAAATTAATCGAGATATTTCCCACTAATTAAATAAATAATATAGTGGTAGTAAGGATCGTTCCCACAGAGAGCTGTGTAATTGATATGTTATTTGATTCAGCAAAATAATAAAAGACAAGGGGGATTGTTTGATTAAAGTAAAATAAAAATAATAGCAAATAAAAGAAAGAGATGATCAAGGAATCCTTTGCCATTACCAAGCGATAACTGGATTAGTATACTTATCTATCTTTGTTAGAACCATTCATCACCAACCGTAGAACAACAGCTAGCTCAATGCTATCCCAAAAACTCCTTATACCACGGATACGGAAGCTCTCCAATATCAGATTCTATCCAACCGAACCACCAAGTAATAGCTCACTCAAGGTGTAATCCGATCGAACGCTTAGGCTTTGTGAATTAGGTTGATCACAGTAGTTAAACTCTTAGCTCAAGGTTCACTTGATGATGTTATCTTCACTCGCAATTGCTCCACAGAATCCCTCTGCAAGGTCTCGCGATTTCTACTTGTGTATGAATTATTCGACGATTACTTATCTCCTAACTCAATACTAGCAATAGAACAATTGATAAATCAATCTAGCATGCACTCCAAATCAATCCAATAATCACTCATAAACATTACATATGGTAAAGACAAACGATAAGATGATTAAAACTCCGAACAAACTTGTATAATAATAGAGCTTCACGTTAGAATATTGAATTCATCCTTAATCAATAAAAATTCAGCTACACATGGATTTACTAAAACTCATAAAAAATATATCAAAGAAGAATTAGAAGAAGTAAACTAGGTTTTCCCCTAAAGGGGTAAACCCTAGATATGGAATAAAACCTTTCCTCTCTATTCTTTTCTGTATTTTTATCTCCAAAAAGTTGTCTTTTAAAGTTCGGCTGCACAAGGCGCTATATATAGGCCTTCCCCCAAACCTATTCCGCGTAAGAATCTAGCCGGATAAAGATTGATAGTCGGTCAATGAGAGTTTTCTAATTTTTAAAATCAGATGCTTTTGATTTTGTGTAACACGGAGCACTGTAGTTGCGTAAGCATGGCTTCTGATTGGCCCATACCCTAATGTAAACTTGATACACTGACATGTCTTCTTTTCATACTTTTTATGCATGCACCTCGTTCTACAATAATGCAGCGAATCCTCTCGTTTCATTAACTTTCCACCGGCCGGAAGCTTATCTCTTCTGAATTCTCGATCAAGCAATTCATCCTCACTAGTTCTGTATCTTCTTCAACTTCCAAAACCCATTCGCAGTTGTAACTGAACTCAACAGCATCATTTCATCCTCTCCGTTGATCAGCTTTTATTATCAACGCTGGTAACAACAGCAGTTCCATGCCTTCCCTGACCGACAACTTCCAGCATCACGAGCTCTTCACCACGGCCATCAATGGCACTAATAGCAAACTCAATTATCTGCCATCACCATCATCAGTTTCATGTTGAGCAGCATTCGAGCATCAAACACTCTCATCGTATCTCCATCATCATTGGAAGTCTCTGATCCTTCTCTCCATCGCTGCCATCATCGACAACTCCAATAATCACGACTGGCTTACTCCTTAAATATCTTCTATCCCATGGCGGCAACCCAACGGACCACCAAATGATCAATCACTAGCTAACCCAGGTTTTGAAACAGTCTCGGTACCCACTATCAATCACCAACCTTGATTCCTTTAACATTAGCCACCAATCACCATGATCATCAGCCATCACCGATGCTTCCCTGAACTGGTCGTATAAATTGAAGACTATTCTGGCAGCCCCCCAGTGAACAAAACCCGACTTCCTTTAGCACTTCCTTTTCTGTCTGCCCCTTAACAGAGTGACTGCCCTTAACTACAGTGGGGGTGTCAATAGCACTTCTCCTGTAAAATAACCATTTTGCCCTTTTTAGTATTCCAAGTTCTTATTTTGCTCATAACTTCCTCATACGAACTCAGAATGACTTCATTCTTTCGCCGTTGACTTCTTCTTCTCGCCCTCTTCAAGATGATGACTTGAAATCCTCCATTTGAACGAGTTCCACTGGGTCTTTGGCCCTTCTTCACTTGTGACTTCACTTTTGTAGCTATTTTCACTTCTTTTCGGATGATTCACCTTATGGAACACAAATAAGAGAAAACAAACATAATATACAATAATTTGCAAGAATAAAAGCAATTACTAGCATGAAATTGACACTAAGTATATGTGAAATATGCACTTATCACTAAGTTTCGATCTAACGGTTGAAAGATATTAGCTTGAATCTAATCAGGTTTTCATCTAACGGTGAATATTGAATGCTTTTTTACCAAGGTAACTTAGATTGCAAACCCTGATTTGAAAGACTATATAAAGGATAACTCTAGCAACTGGGAAACCTAATCCCCACACCTCCTGTGTGATACTAGTTGTATAAGCTAGAGTCGATTCTCCTTTAACCTTAGGTTTCTACCGAGACCCTATAGGTTAACGACTTGAAGACTTCATTGGGATTGTGAAGCCAGACCCAACTATTTTCTTTGTAGTTGCGTGATCTGATCT
The DNA here is from genome assembly GCA_023531295.1 of Papaver armeniacum. NCBI lineage: Eukaryota > Viridiplantae > Streptophyta > Magnoliopsida > Ranunculales > Papaveraceae > Papaver > Papaver armeniacum. The sequence goes on from JAJJWW010006835.1 coordinate 366,534, forward strand.
TGCCGTTTCTATCGTACTAAGTACAATCGTAAGATTGGCTTGAGATTGATTTCTCCGATAGGCAAGATATAAAAGAAGTCACAAACATCTTCGTCTCATCGTTTGTGATTCCGCAATATCTTTTTCGCTAGTCGATTAAGATTATTGTGAGGTGATTGATAATTCTAGGATGTTCTCCGGGAATATAAGTCCGGGTTATCAATTGGTTCTTGTTCTCCTTGATTTATCAAAAGACGGAACAAAAACTCGTAGGTATTTCTGTGGGAGACAGATTTATCTATTACCGTATATTTTTCTGTGTGATACAGATTTGTTTATTAAAGTCTTCGACTCTGGGTAGTAACAACTCTTAGTTGAGGGAGATCAACTAAGGGAATCAAGTGCGTAGTATCCTGCTGGGATCAGAGACGTAAGGAGCGCAACTGTACCTTGGATTAGTGTGAGATTGATTGGGGTTCAACTACAGTCCAGACCGAAGTTAGTTTGTAGTAGGCTAGTGTCTGTAGCGGCTTAATACAGTATGTGTTCAATCTGGACTAGGTCCCGGGGTTTTTCTGCATTTGCGGTTTCCTCATTAACAAAATTCTGGTGTCTCTGTTATTTCTTTTCCGCATTATATTTTTTTATATAATTGAAATATCACAGGTTGTACGTTGAATCAATCAATTGGGAAATCCGACCTTTGGTTGTTGATTGAAATTGATTAATACTTGGACATTGGTCTTTGGTACCATTCGAGTGATTTCTCTTGTATTCAATTAGACTCGCAGATTTCTATTTGCTTGAGTAAGTATTGAATCGAGAATGTGAGATTTAACTCTTTGATATACTTTTATTAAGATTGAGTATGACTGTCTAGTTGATTCTCTTAAAAGTATATTAGAGTTTATCCATACAGATTGCTAAACGAAATATTGGGCGTGGTTGTTGTACCCCCGCTTTTTAAATTTGTTTTAAGGAAGTAAATTCATGAACTTATTTTGTGAATCGAAAGAGAAATCGCCAGGCATTATTGGTATTGTTATTCATTGCATATGTTTTGAACTACCAATATGTGTGATTAGTATAACCGCTCATGACTTGTTTATGTTCTTGGTAAAATTATTCACAAAGGCCTGACTTTTGTATTGGTATGACTTTTATTAGTGAAACCGATCTTAAGTAATCACCTGAGATGGTATGATCGATTTTGTGATTTTATGTATGACCGACTCTGGGTAAAGGGGAACCGATCCTAGTAAGAGGTGCAACATATCACAAAGGGGAATCGGTCCTTGTATGAGGTGCATCAAGTTTTTAGCAGAAAGGGGAACCGATCCTATGGACATGTGCAACACGTTTTTAGGCAAAGGGGAACCGATCCTATGGACATGTGCAGCAAGTACAAGTTAGATACCATATATATGTGGGGAACCGATCCTAGTACCTAGTCAACCGAATTTTTGGAAAGCTAGTGTGCCTATGCACAATAATCACATGGAGGTAGAACCAAAACTTGTTTTGGTAGAACCGTGAAACCCATGATTTGTGATTAAGTGTTCTTGATCAATCACATAGTTCTTGAAAGTCAGATGAACCAATTCTAAACTTGTTTGGAAGTGTGGCAAATCGGTTTCAAGGTTGTAAGTATGAAAGAGGACTTACAAAGTAAGGATGTCGACATACTTTGAACATGTGCAGTAAACGCTAATCTTTAATTGTTCAAAGTTATTCCTTAATAGCTAAAGGAAGAAAATCCCGGATCGAATAAAATAAATTGAGAATCTTTTATTTAAGGTTTTTAATTTTATTTTAGGAAAATGAAAATTAGTAATGTGCATTTACTAGTTGGAGATTTTCCAAGAGATTTTCGATCATTATTTGGACAAAGCATTTCCAGGAATTATGGAAACCGAATATGGAATATATTGCATATCTTGAGAATATTTTCGGTTTTGGAAATTCCTTGTTGTCCAAACTTCCTTGGTCTATAAATATGAAAGTTTGCATTTCAAGCAAACCAATCCTTGTACAAAAAAACTATCTCGTTTGTGCTCCTACTGGGGAAGCCGCCTATTCGGAGAGGAGAGTAACCTAATTAGGCGAAATCTCTTACGGCCGCTCAGTTTAAAGTCTTCTTTGGGATTGAGAAGCTCTATTAGTACCGTTGGTGGGAAACTAGATAATTGCAGTTTATATTTTGTTTTCGATTGATTTGATTGATTAACGGTGGTTGAAATTTGATTGCACCTAGTTTGTTTATGCTTGAGAATCTTCTCTTCTGATATAAGATTCACTCAAACTAGATCCAAGTTTCGACGAGGATCTTTAGACAGTTTGTAGTTCTAAATACGTCTTGTGATAATCCATTGTTAACAGACTCCGTTCTGTGCGTGATTGATCACAAGAGATTCAAGTTGATTGTGTGCATGTATTTATTGAAGATCTAAGAAGATTTGAAGACAAAGAAGACTTTGAAGATTTCTGATTTGGGATTCATAATCTTTGCTGTGCACAATACTTGTTTCGGTAAAAGAGGATCCAACTATAATCGGTTTATCCTTGTGGTAGATTAGATTGATTAGTTGTGTAGATCAGCATCAATACAATTCTTTGTGATTAAAAGTATTGATTGTAAAATCTTAACAATTACCTTTGGTAGTTGATAATAAGATAGATCTAAGAACCTGACAAAGGAGTTTATTGAGATAAACAAAAGAGCCTTTGTTGAACTCATATCACTTGGTTGAAAAGAGTTGCTACCAAACAGATTTGTTATTCCTTTACTGTTTGGAATATGAACCAAAGGAATTGTTCCAAGTACGTGACTTATTATAGGTCGGAGGCGTGGGAATACAGACGGAACTAGGTGAACTATAGGTTTAGTTGCTTGGTCTCAACTATACGAAGTTGGTTTGATTTTGTATAGCGGCTTAATCCTGAGAGTATTCAATTCTAGACAAGGTCCCGGGGTTTTTATGCATTTGCGGTTTCCTCATTAACAAAATCTTGCTGTGTCATTTACTTTTATTTTCCGTAATTATAATTGTTGTTATTATAATTTAAAGTAAATTACACAAACGTTAATTCCTATTTACTTGATAAATAATCCTATTGTGTTTGGTTAAGTCCGAACCTTTTATCAAGTAAACATACTTCGTCGTTGTATGTCTCAATCTCTTATCCATAGATGATCACACGAAGTGTGAACCGATTTTTTGTATTGTCTCTACTCATTCCATATACAATCACTTTCGGAGAAAGGACTTATAGGTGGAAAAGTTTTAGATTGAGGTATATTTGGGTATATTTGCATTCCTTAATTTATAAATGTTTAAGTTCATGTACACAACCGATTTTAGAAAGTAACCAACTCAAGTATGCAAATGGGTACATATACTTAAGTATCCGGACCAAGTTTGGTTACGCCAGTACGCGTACGGGTGCGCATACCAATTTACATTCCAAACTCCAGCAGAAATTTACGGACGTGAGACTTTCACCAGTATGCTTACTTGTACGCATACTTACCCAGACATCCAACAACCGCCAGTACGCGTACGGGTATGCATACTTCAGGTTCCCGGTTTTGGACTTATACACAAATGTGATAATACACTATGTTTATATCCAAACATGGTTACATGATTCTAAGCTCTTTATTTCAATCATTGAAACTTTCTTAGAGGATGACAATAGCCATTTTCACACACTATTAGCATCAAAGCAATTTTGAAGATATTGAAATAATCATAATAAAACATTCCAAGATTACACCAAATGATTGTATCACACTGTAGATGGGGAAAAACGATTCGCTGGTTTTTTACAGTAATTGAGGAGATGATCGCGCGGAGGAGACTCCTTGAACCGAGCAAAATGCTTAACCTCACACAGATGCACTGCAAGAAGGGAGTGCTTTGAATTCGAGAGATCAATCTGTAGTACTCCGGCCTAAACCAAGACAATGGACGTTCCAGAGTAAATTCGGTCACAAGAGAGGATGGGTCGGTCTGTAGGAGGGAAGCGGAGAAATGTGTGAGATCAATGGTGATCGAAGATTGTAGGTTGTTATGTATCCTGAAAATAAGATAAGTTCTGAATGATTGAATTTGCTTTGTTGAGAGTTGGATTGTTAATCTCTTGTTGTCTGTTTGACGTGAGATTATCCTTGTTTCAATCATGATTCGAGAGATTTATTTATATTCTTTGGAATTGAAAACACCATGATCTCATGAAGTGTGACAGTTGATGGAATCAAAGAATGGGGAAGTGGAAATCGTGTTAAAACCAGTTGCTCAACATGCGGAGACTTGGTTGATTTTCCATCCACTACTTCGTTAACTCCTTCAACTGATTACACGAATTGCTCACATTCTCATCGTGTGTATGAAAACACGTGCCGTAGACCGCCAGACCAAAACCCTAGTTAATATCCCCCCATGTAACACGATTGATGTCTCGTGTGATTGTGGAGTCCGCAAGGCATACATGTATTTAGTTAGTCAGTTGCTGACTTCATGGGACGATGAGTCCTTGTTTTGTTGAGTCGAACGTGATTTGGAAATGTTCTGAGACTCATGAATTGAACATGTCTGTTGAGACAGAGATATAATGCGTGAATAAGCTAACATGAGCAAATATTGCTCATTCGATGAATTGTTGAATATTGATAGTTGAACCAGTATTCCTTGGTTTGAGCAAATATTGCTCATCTGAGCAAATGTTGCTCATTCGATGAATTATTGGCAGCATGACCAAATAAGATACTGTCAATTGAACCGTCTATGATAAATAAAATGTTGATCATGGGATCAACGTAAAATTATTAGCGTTTGAATCTGGAATTATGAACCTTGGACTCAAAACCCTAATTTGATCAATAGATGATTAACTGATGGTTTATTGAAAATTAACCACGGAGCGAAGGAGGGACCGGCTACATGGGATTATGGATCAACCATGTAGCGCCCAGATGCTCATGTGAGCAAATATCAAGGTCTCCTGAAGACCATTTGATTTGATGAAAGGATGATTAAATGTTGGTTTAATCATTTATTAAAATAATGCTCGTCTGAACCTTAGGTAACGAAAACTAGTTAAGTATGAAGATGTGAGGGACCGACCAAGGGGTCATGAAACCGGCCCTGGGTAGTCACGGGATCGAATATTGATCGTCTTATGAAGTTCCAAGTTGTTTGGAAGAGTTTTGGACCTAACACGTGCAATTGCGCAAATTAGGTCAAAATTGTCAAAATACATGGGACCGGCCTCTTGCAAGCCAAAGAGCCAACCCTGGTCGGTCAAAGTAACATGCTCACGTCACCAAAGTGTTCGTATCTCAGTTATGAGAATTTTGATATTTTCTGGTGTGCGTTTGAGCAACATTTTGAGGAAATATGAAGAAATCAGGGATTTTTGCTGAGACCGTGAAAACTTCATGAGATGAAGGAAAAATAATAAAATAATGAAGGAATCATAAAGTGTGGGACCGGCTATGGCCAAGACATGGCCGTCCATCCAAGGGGCCAGTCCTATGGTATTCTTCCTAATCTTATTATGTTTTCATGATTTTAGGGAAATATCATAAAACCAAGGAGTTTGTTAAAACCAAGGAGTTTTGTTGAAATCAAGGAGTTTCCATGAGATGAGGAAAACATAAAAAAATAAAATAAAATAAGGGACATGTGGGACCGTCTTGGGCATAGTTGTCCGGCTAGGGCCCGGTCCCGTGAGTTTTCCCTAATTTTATGTATTATTTCATGATTTGAAGGAATTTTCATAATTTGAAGGAAACATCATGAAATCGAGGAATTTCATGGGATTAAGGAAACATGAAAAATATAATAATAATAAAATAAGACGTGTGGGGCCAGCTAGGGCATGACCAGCCGGCTATGGCCCGGTCCCACGGGTTTCCCTAATTTTATATTATTTTCATGGGATCAAGAAAATATCATGAGATTAAGGAGTTTTCATGAGATTAGGAAATAATAATAAAATAATGAGGAACCATGAGGTGTGGGGCCGGCCGGGATCAAGGCATGGCCGGTTGGCCAATAATCACGGCCCCACAATATTTTCCCTAATTTTATATTATTTCCTCAGTGTGAAGGAAACACCATGAAACTGATGAGTTTCCTCAAAACGAAGGATATTTGTTCAAATGAAGGATTTTCATGAGATTAAGGAAAATAATAAAATATGATAAAATATAGAATTTGGGCGTGGGACTGGTCACGGCGTGACTGGCCGGACGGTGAGCCAGTCCCCTAGCGCCTTGACTATTATTTTATTATTTTCTTTCCTATTTGCATAGGTTCATCGTCTCGTCGTATTTTGAAATACTTGTTCGTGCGGTGATTGTTAGTGCATCATCGTTGAGTACACTTACACCATTTTGGTCGGGGCTTACTCAAAGGTAGCTCAGATGCCCGTGTGTTGACTATTATTACTAACCCATGGAATTCTGCTGAGAAGAACCATATATTGAAGTAACGAAATATTATGAAAATATTGAATATTTTCCAGGGATTCAGTTAATGAATCTATTGATTTCGAGAATAATTAATTAATGGCTCTATACTGGCACGATCATCTAGGAGCATTAATTATTCATAAATTGAGTGATATGAGCTTGTTGAAGCGTCATATTTTCTTTCATATAGTCAGGGAAAACATTGTTACATCCTGAAGACGTTATTGTTCTATACTAGCAGGCTAGATGTCTAGGAGCCGTCTAATCTTTTGATTCTATATAGAAGTAATTACTGAAATTGCTCAGTATTCGTGAGATATGCTGCTGCCTCAGTTGAGAGACTACATATCTATATATATATACTCTGAGAGACAGTATTCTCAGTCAGAGATTCTTATAGCATGATCTTTCATGCTTCCGATAGAGACATGAGCCTCAATATTTATATGATTGCTGGATCAGGAATACGTATAAGTATGGGTTTACGATTTTAGCCTTTGTCGAAAATCCACCATCTACATTAAGTCTCATGCTTAGTGAGGGACAGTCATGTTCCTCAGTCAGCACTGAATGGTGATTGTCTGGTTACAAACAATATAAGTGTTGATGGTGGATTTTTGTTTAAGGTTATATTTGTAAAAACCAGAGAAAATCATGCGCTGACATCTTATAAAAGATAAAGCCATCGATAAGTGTTGGATACTCCCTCACTTGATTCACCAAGAATGGAACTTGTAGCAACAGTCCCATTATGTGAATTTCATATCAGCCTTGTATTTCCAGTACTCATTATCAGTATGGCATGACGACTGAGTGTTACTCTTACAGAGTAACACGAACCTCCAAGCACTATAATGAAACCATGTACGAAATACCCGTACAGGTTGATTCTCGGTGTGTTATACTAGCCCGAGCCCTCTCGGTGTGTTATACTAGCCCGATTGAGCCCCTCTCGGTGTGTTATACTAGCCCGATTGAGCATCGGTGTGTTATACTAGCCCGATTGAGCATCCCAAGATCGACCATATCAGTCCGGATATGATCTGATCGCAGTCATCCAACTCCACAAGCATGATTGGATGACCCCAGATCAATTCCATCACCCCCAAGCAGGTATGAAATACACACAGCCGACCCCGCATGGTCGACCATTGGCCTTCGCTTGCCAAGAAATCGTCCATACCAAGCATTATGGACGGAAAAACCCTAAATTAGGGTTTGCGGCATATTACATGTGCCGCAAAATGGTCTCAACCATCCATCTTCGCAGGTATAGATGGAGGGTGTAGATGTAGACTCAAAGGGCCCGGAGCATGTCGACACAATCACCATGTGACCGCCTACACACTTGACCAATCGGTCAAAACCAACCATGATTGGTCACAACAAATTCGTCCGCCTAAAAGAGCATGGTCGCACGGCTTTGAAAGCCAAAATTAGGGTTCAAGCCATCACGCGCGTTCATCTTCTCCGGCACGAATGGAGGGTCACAGATTAGATTAAGCAGGTCCGGTTATACCAAAAGATGACCACCGAGGGCCCATCTACCTCCTCATGCGGTCGGCCAAGGCATATCATGCCTGGTTAACCCCAAAACGCCCGTCAAACTTGTGTGGTTACACCTCCCCATTGCAAACTAATCTTGACCACTCAACTTCATAGGACGAATTGAGTGGCTTAGATCACGTTTTCATGGGACGGTGAGACATGGGCGTGAACACCAGCCTACCACCTACACGCTAGAGTGACCGAGGCCAAGACCGACCAAGGACGGTTGTCTTGGAACGTGTGCGGGAATATCACGCGGTTACCAATTCCTTTGCGGTAAGAGATTTCGCGCAAACCAATCTCAACCACTCCTCTTTGCCGGTCAAATTGAGTGGCCCGGATCGCGCTTTCATGAGGGAACGGAATACGGGCGCCTACACCATCATGCCGTCAACACGCATGTATGGTCTGGTCCTCTCCAAAATCCTTCCCATGCTTGGTTTTGACCAAGCTGAAGAGTGATGCTTGCGCACCTCTTCAAAAACCCTAGTATTCATTAACGGTCACAGATGAGCGTCTCAAACATCATCTCATCCGTTAAACTTCACCAGATTGGTTATATAACCCTGGTCAGGAGTTATTTGGTTAGTGAGGAGTCATTACCCATCACTTTACCACACCACAATGCGGTACCTGCATAAAATACACACGATACTTCACAAGTATCGACTTTTCGAATAACGCAGATTATTTAATTCAACATTACATGCTATCTTTCTTGGATCCACGATCCACATTCCGTACATCAATCATGTCACAAACGGGGGATACATACTGGGGTATTGGTCGGCGGTTTACAACGTGCGGCGTGCAACGCGCCATCACAAGAACGTGTTAGGAAGTCATGGACGGTTAGAGATGAACGGGAGAAGTGGGCAAGACCGGTCGACGCACAACTCCACTACTCCATCACTCCACTTCCTCCACTTCCCACGAGAGACGTGAATGAGGCTCAATGACTTGTATAAATAGGTTCTCCGCCCTATTTCAAACAACAACACAAGTTCGACGAGACAGAAAAAAACCAAGTGTTAATACAAATCGTATTCAAACACCCAAAGCTCGCTTGCATCAACCGCAAGCCTGCTCATCTTTTGTTACAAGTCATAAGCAAGCCAACACCTTCACAATATCAACACCTTCTTCGCTTCCCTCCCTAAGATCAACCCCATCTCCTTCACTTTGTGACCGAAACAAGTCCGGAACGGCCATTTCTTGGTTTAGGCCGGACTTGCACAGATTGATCTCTCGAATCTACAAGCACTCACCGCGCAAAGTGCATTTGTTTAAAGGTTTAAATTCATTCCTCATCCACACCCCAAATTACCAAATTCTCGCAGGAGTAGTTTTCACCCATCAACAATTGGCGACCACAGTGGGAGGTTGATCTATCGGTTGCAAAAAATTGAATTCTCAATTCTTCGGTTTTCGGCTCACGATGCATCCTCATCAGGAAACAACAGGTGGTTCAGATATCATGGGAAGTATAGTTAGAATGCTGGAGGATGTCTTGGCAAATCAAGCCGGTATCACCAGAAGGTAGAGCGAAACATTCCGCCTTTAGAATGATATAACATCACAATTACAAGAAGGGTCGGCGTGCATCTACTCAGGCAGTGCAAGAAACGCTGAATCCTTAGCCAGGAGTCACACCTTTACCGGTGGAGAGGAAAAAAGAGCCCGCAGGAGACTCAGGAAAGATGAACAACATGGTCCAGTCAACAATGAAGAACCGAGGCAACTCCACAGAGGAGAGGACTTGTCCGGAGTACTACAACGTCTACCGGATAAACAAATGGAGCCTGCAGCTTACGGATCCCTGCTGGAAGATTTACATCTCAAGACCCTTGTCGAAGCCGTGAAGAAACGCTTGAGGAAGGAGAGATCAACCAAGTAACACGTGAGTACAGAGGATGGGAACGTTCAATTCGATCACTCAGCAGTGATATTACAACACCTCCCATCACCAGAGCCAGAGCAGCTGCAAGTCCCGGCATCTCATCAAGTGTAACACCTCCGGTAGTCACCAGAGCAACAACTTCCACTCCTCCATCAGGACGAGGAACCGGAGGGGCGAGAGGAGGACCATCTCCCATTATTGCAGACTTGATGGAAAAGCAGGAAGTTCTTGTCAAGACTCAAACGGATATGGCCGCAACTCGGAAAGAGGTACTCACTCTTCTTAAGATATTAACTGATCGATTTCCACATGACCCGCAACAGCCTGGAGCCAACAAGGAATGAATTCAACGCACTTAGGAGAAGGTACTTCAATGGCACGGACCTACATGGACCCGATCAAAGAAGCGACATCGATATGAGCGGTCTGTCATGGAGGCTCCTACACTGGGACCGATCCTCACAACGATCTTCCTCGAGTCAATAGTTTCACTGGTTCGGCGGTCCCTGTCATGGAGGCTCCTACACTGGGACCGATCATCACAACGATCTTCCTCAAGTCAATAGTTTCACTATGAACCAGAGGCCGGTGGATCGGGAAGCGGTTTCTCTAGTGGAAAGTTTATGCAAACTTTCACATCTCTCGAAGAATCGGCGCGCGGAGACGTTTTCTTGCTATCAACCGGAGGAAGGTCACGACCGTGACCTACATGTCACCGCACGCATCAAGGATTCAGAGTCCAAGACGACCCTTATCTACACAGGATCGTCTTCATTACTCTCAAGATTCTCAGGACATCCAAGGCTCTCCCGTGCAAGGTCGTACGGAAGCCTACCACAATGACGGACTTCGAGGGAAACCAAACCAAAGCACATACGGGAGAAGCTCCGTGGAAAGAATCGGACAAGTTCGTTGCATCCCACTCCCCATGTGGGCGTCAATTCAGAAGAAGACCGACTTGCATCATTGAGGGCTAGTACCCACGATGCATCTTTGCCGACGAAGCATTCTTCTCCATACCGTGAAGCCACAACCCACGTTCACACGAGGAGGGAACGAACTTTTATGGCGAGTCGTGACCGAGAAAGGAAAACGGTATACCAAGCAAGATTGCCATTATCAGCAGAGGAGACTGTTACCCAGTCTCTCCACCTAATGGAATGCTACAACAAAGAACGAACCACAAGAGCAAGTGCTAGATGCTCCACAACAGTGCAAGATGGCACCAACTCTACAACCGATGAAATTGAAATCGTTGAGGAATCTCCTAGGCCTATCTCCATCGGCTCAACCTTGTGTACGGATAAACGCAAGAAGCTCGTGCAACTTCTCAAAGAGTACCGGGACATATTTGCTTGGAGATATGAAGAAATGCCGGATGAAAATTGGTCACCCATCATATGCATGTCATACACTGTATCCAAGTCGGTTAAACGGTTGTAGTTCATACATGAGGAAAATGGATAGATCGGGTGTCTTTGCATAGACTTCGAGAGACTTGAACAGTGCTGCTCCAAAACGATCCTCTTCTCGCCTAACATCGACATGTTAATAGATACAACCAAGCGGACACAAAGATGTTCTCCTCCATGGATGGATGCGGCGGCTACAACCAGATAAGAATGTACGAGCATGATGCAAGTAAGATATCTTTTCGAACTCCTCTCGGAAATTTTTATTATACCATACCGCCATTTGGTTTAAGGAATAAGGTGCAACGTATCAACGCTCTATGACGGTAATCTTCCACCGGAGCCGATACCTCAAGGGAGCAGCCTCAAGAAGATAACGATGTCCAACCGTCATATCGAGCAAGATCCGGGCGAGTTACCCTATCAGACAGTGGTTAAACAAGATCCGGGGGCATATATCTCACCAACAGCGATACAACCTTGACCTTACGTAGTGGTTCCTTGAAGCAAAGCAAGAGGAAAACCACCAAGATACAACATCCTGCGCGTCCATCAAATCCAACTCCAGTACCACATGCATGACTCCCACAATGATGAAACAACGTCCAAGATATTCCATACCTGGCTCGACAACAACCACTACGAACAAACCATGTAACCCACGCTTGGGGATCGAGGCTCGGCATGAAGTTCCTTCACCGTCATCAAGGACTTCTTCAACATGAGAAAGATGGTCATCAAGAATCATGGATTCGCAAGGGTAATCGAATCGAAGAGGAAGCCACTTCAACGCTCCCTCCAAAGAAGCTACTTCAATGGTCTATTCAAGAGCCGCCGCAACGCTCTCTCCGAGACCCACGTTCGCTTCGTAATCCTTCTTCAACACTCTCTCTAGGACCCACCTCAACGGTCGCATCGTAAACCACTTTAACATCCTCTCGAGACGTTTCAACACTCAAGCCGCATCAATAATCTGCGCTCCGATCAAGTTATCTTTGATGTACTCATTGCTCAACATATGTCTCATCCATCCTTCATGAGGACCCAGCGAAGCATGAAAAACCCTGAAGTTGATAGGAGGAGGGATATCCTGTGGAACGGATATTTTCATATAGTTGGAAAGGCGCGGTGAACAACTCACCATCAATGTTCGGCATATCCTTGAAGCTGCCAACACTTCCTGACTTGGTACCAGCATTATCTCCAGAAGACATCTCAATAGGGATTCTTTTCTTCCACAATGAAATAAAAGACAGGAGTTAGAACTTGTATGAAAATATATAGGAGAGATGTAGTCACACGGCAAGACACAACTCACATCGGAGCACACAATGGCGGTCCAAACACCATTCAAGTCCGGTACAAATTTTAGTCCGGTACAAATTTTAGTCCCAGTACAAATTTTAGTCCAGTACAAATTTTAGTCTCGGTGTTGATTTCAAGACCGGTACAAGTTTCAAGACCGGTACAAGTTTCAAGTCTCGGGGCGTATGTGGGTGAGACTCACGTTCAATCAAGCAGACACAACAAGCCCACATTCGATCAAGTAGGCGCAGTAGCCCCACGAACGAAGCAGGTGCAGCAGTCCGTCGATTAGGCACAACCCCACGATCGAGTGAAGCAGGCGCAATAGCCCCTCGGCCGAAGCAGGCATAGCAAGGTCGATCGAAGCGAGCAAGGCCGACATCATACTAGGGAAACACTCTCATATATGCCTTTTGAACGTGACATACTCCAAGGACAGGATGACCCGTCCCTCCTTGTAACATCTAACTTTGCCTCATAAGTTTTATCTTTAACTGTCACCATCTCATGCCTACCACACAATAGTGTAACCATTATGTGTTAGGCAGGGGACTTAATGTTGATGGTGGATTTTCGTTTAAGGTTATATTTGTAAAAACCAGAGAGAAAATCATGCGCCGACATCTTATAAAAGATAAAGCCATCTATAAGTGTTGGATACTCCCTCACTTGATTCACCAAGAATGGAACTTGTAGCAACGGTCCCATTCTCGTGAATTTCATATCGACCTTGTATTTCCTGTACTCATTATCGGTGTGGCATGACGATCGAGTGTTACTCTTACGAGTAACACGAACCTCCAAGCACTATAATGAAACCATGTACGAAATACCCGCATGGGTTGATTCTCGGTGTGTTATACTAGCCCGAGCCCTCTCGGTGTGTTATACTAGCCCGATTGAGCCCCTCTCGGTGTGTTATACTAGCCCGATTGAGCCCCTCTCGATGTGTTATACTAGCCCGATTGAGCATCCGGCACTGACCATATCAGTCCGGATATGATCTGATCGCAGTCATCCAACTCCACAAGCATGATTGGATGACCCCCAGATCAATTCCATCACCCCAAGCGGTATGGAATACACACGGCCGACCCCGCATGGTCGACCATTGGCCTTCGCTTGCCAAGAAATCGTCCATACCAAGCATTATGGACGGAAAAACCCTAAATTAGGGTTTGCGGCATATTACATGTGCCGCAAAAAACGGTCTCAACCATCCATCTTCGCAGGTATAGATGGAGGGTTTAGATGTAGACTCAAAGGGCCGGAGCATGTCGACACAATCACCATGTGACCGCCTACACACTTGACCAATCGGTCAAAACCAACCATGATTGGTCACAACAAATTCGTCCGCCTAAAAGAGCATGGTCGCACGGCTTTGAAAGCCAAAATTAGGGTTCAAGCCATCACGCGCGTCCATCTTCTCCGGCACGAATGGAGGGTCACGATTAGATTAAGCAGGTCCGGTTATACCAAAGATGACCACCGTGGGCCCATCTACCTCCTCATGCGGTCGGCCAAGGCATATCATGCCCGGTTAACCCCAAAACGCCCGTCAAACTTGTGTGGTTACACCTCCCAGATTGCAAACTAATCTTGACCACTCAACTTCACCGGACGGGTGAGTGGCTTAGATCACGTTTTCATGGGACGGTGAGACATGGGCGTGAACACCAGCCTACCACCTACACGCTAGAGTGACCGACCAAGACCGACCAAGGACGGTTGTCTTGGAACGTGTGCGGGAATATCACGCGGTTACCAATTCCTTTGCGGTAAGAGATTTCGCCGCAAACCAATCTCAACCACTCCTCTTTGCCGGTCAAATTGAGTGGCCCAGATCGCGCTTTCATGAGGGAACGGAATACAGGCGCCTACACCATCATGCCGTCAACACGCATGTATGGTCGGTCCTCTCCAAAATCCTTCCCATGCTTGGTTTTGACCAAGTGAAGAGTGATGCTTGCGCACCTCTTCAAAAACCCTAGTATTCATTAACGGTCACGAGATGAGCGTCTCAAACATCATCTCATCCGTTAAACTTCACCCGACTTGGTTATATAACCCTGGTCGGGAGTTATTTGGTTAGTGAGGAGTCATTACCCATCACTTTACCACACCACAATGCGGTACGCATAAAATACACACGATACTTCACAAGTATCGACTTTCGAATAACGCAGATTATTTAATTCAGCATTACATGCTATCTTTCGTGGATCCACGATCCACATTCCAGGACATCAATCATGTCACAAATCGGGGGATACATACTTGGGGTATTGGTCCGGCGGTTTACGGCGTGCGGCGTGCAACGCGCCATCACAAGAACGTGTTAGGAAGTCATGGACGGTTAGAGATGAATAGGAGAAGTGGGCAAGACTGGGTCGACGCACAACTCCACTACTCCATCACTCCACTTCCTCCACTTCCCACGAGAGACGTGAATGAGGCTCAATGACTTGTATAAATAGGTTCTCCGCCCTATTTCAAACAACAACACAAGTTCGGACGAGACGAGAAAAAAACCAAGTGTTAATACAAATCGTATTCAAACACCCAAAGCCTCGCTTGCATCAACCGCAAGTCCGCTCATCTTTCTGTTACAAGTCATAAGCAAGCCAACACCTTCACAATCTCAACACCTTCTTCGCTTCCCTCCCTAAGATCAACCCCATCTCCTTCACTTTGTGACCGAAACAAGTCTGGAACGGCCATTTCTTGGTTTAGGCCGGACTTGCAGATTGATCTCTCGAATCTACAAGCACTCACCGCGCAGTGCATTTGTTTAAAGGTTTAAATTCATTCCTCATCCACACCCCAAATTACCAAATTCTGCAGGAGTAGTTTTCACCCATAAACAATAAGCAATTGAACTTAGTCATTAGATAAGACCCTTACCGGATTCTGATAGTACGAGCAAACCGCGACTTGAATGAAGTTTCCAGTGGCATGATAGAGCATCGTTTAATGAGCATAAATTGGTGTTGAACCGCTGGTTTTGATAACGGGACCTTGGTCGTTTTAGGATTCTCGGGCCGGGCCCAATAAGGAAATCCTTGTGAGATTAGGTTTTGGAAATAAGATTTGATATAAAAGGGAATTAATCCCTTTTTTTTTTATTTCACCTTGAACGACCACCACCTTCATCAACTCATCATCTCCTTCACGTCAACAGGAGAAGAGAAAAATTTGCCGGAGCGCCGCCGCCGTCCGACCGGGGTAATCACCGTCCGACCAATTTCCGGCCGGCGCCGACCAGGTATGTCCGCACATTTTTTTTTTACAGAAGTTTGCTGAGTTCATGAGTTTTTCATGCTTTGATCATGTTGAAATTATATATATGTGTATATTTGAGTGTGAGTTTTGTTGAAAACCCTTATTTTTAGAAAACGTACGTCCGTTTTGTCGTTAGTTTGAGAACCCATTAATAATCCCTGACCTAGTAGAGATTTTTTTTTTTTATGTATAGACCTGTGTCTAGTGATAAAATTTTTGTTTATGAGCTTTCATGAAGACCAAAACTTCACCTTGAAAAGACGTGAGCTTTCACAGAACCGAAATAAACCTTCGTTTCAAAGAAAGACGATCGTACGAAAGGAATTTTTTTTTTTTTTATAAAACCATGGCCTGTTCATGGATATGTATTTTTTATAAAACCATGGGATATCCCACGGATTTTATTTTCATGAGCTTTACTCGTCTCAAAACATTTTTTTTTATTTAAGTGAATTAATCACGTTATATATATATTTTTTTTTATATATAAATATAAATCAAAACTTGAGTTTTGAGAAGTAAACCATTATTTATGATGAAATAATATTTCAATTTTCATCATTCCATGATGAATGTTCATGCAGTGGAAATATTCATGATTCTATGAAAAATCTGAGTTTCTTGCTCGTCTTTTATAGGTTCGAAGAGGCGAGCAAGTTTTTGAAGTGTTTAACTCTTACATTGTGATCACTATTGTTAGTGGAATCGTAAAAAGGTAAGAGTTGAGGATTACCATTTTGTGTAATTGACATATGCGCATCTAAAACTCCGTGCCTCTGGTTCCAGATAATGGTGTCTTCCAGCAGCGATTATTCTTCCATCTCTTCCGAGGAGGATTCAAGGATTTCTGTGGCCAAAGCTCGTGCAAGCATAGATCGTGCTTTATTGGAAAATAGCAGGTCTCTTGATAAACTGAAATCTAATCGTGAAGAGCTCTTGAAGAGGAAAGAAAATGAGGAGATACTTGCTGAGTATCGAAAGAAAAGGCGTAGAATTGAGTGGAAAAGACAAAGAGCCGAGGAAAGACTCCGATCCCGTCCTTATGGTGTGGCCTCAGATTCAGATGCTGAGGATGAAGAAGAAGAGCTCGTATGGGATTCTACAACACGCAAGGATAGGTCATAATCTCCACACAGGGAGATTGAAAGACAGGTTAGGGTTGATCTCCAAGCTGAACGTGACGATGAAGATCTACAGGATGCGATAGAGGGTGATGATGAAGAAGAAGAATTTTCTGACTCGGACAGTGACTCCGAGAAAGAGTCTGAAGAGGATCCTTCAGATGATGAGAAGGATGATGATGATGATGAAGACGGCGATGCGGATGACTCTGACTAGTCTTGCTCATGATCTTATTTAAACATTTGAATGTTTTTTTTTATCCTCGTAGTAGACGTTTCTTTGATGATCTGAACAGTTTTCTTCTGGATTAGGATTTTTTCTTTCGAATGAGAAACCCTTTTGTGAATGTTGATTCTTCCCAAATTGAATGGAATGGACCAATGTACATGCCCCAAAATTCATCACGATCATTTTCGACTTGCCTTGGCGATTTCCATTTGCAAAAATACTAAGATAAGTTACATGAGAATAACACGTATCACACGCAAATCCGTGTAGACCATGCGCAGCTTCCGTCAATACCGTCAGTCCCCAGTTATTTTTTCTCCGCATCTTCAGTATTGATCTTACTTGAATCTTAGGGTTTCAGTAAAATCCGCAACTGCATTTGACTATCTGCAGAAGATAAGTATCCACTGTATCTTGTATATATCCCCAGGACTTAGGGTTTAGCATTTGCGCAAATATTTCTTCTAATCCTGAGTTGCGGAGGAAATCCTGATTATCATACCGTTTCGCTATGTCCAGCAGTAGCATTTTTTCTCGGAATTAACCTCAGTCGAAGCATGAAGTATAAGCGTTCGTCTCAGTAAGTTGTGTATTTTCTTTCATCTCCATTTGATCAGAGTTATTGATCACAGGAAAATAATTTGTTGCAGGATAATCAGAATAATCCGTCTTCTTCTCATAATTCGAGACCTAAGCGGACTGTTATAGCCCCCGCTCGATATAGACCAACTCATGCTGAAGCCGGCGCATCCGTGAGTAATTCCATGATTTTCAAGTGGTGTATTACTCGATGGTTTTATCCAATCTTCATATGAAATTAAGATTTCTTTACTGCAGGTTGATATGCATGTTGTTGTTGATGCCGGAAAGAGGAGGAATGGAAAGTCTGCGATCGATGATGATGACGTCGGCGAAAGTTCTATTAACTCCATGAAGGCCGGAACTAGAACTTACTACCCAACGGTTGGACTCCCGTTTGAGACTACTATGATCAATAATTTCCCGGGTAATGAAATAGTTGGCGGCTTCATGGTTCCCAAATGTCATGCGTCTTTGTATACCAAGATTTGGAGACGATATGGTCACATTGCCACCACTGAGGTGTGGAGAGACTTTTTGCCGACCCTCCTGACTATAGTCGTTGTGGTTCTACCAATTATTGAAGAGATGATGGAGACAAATCTGCAAGATGTTAAGAATCGTGACCTTCACAGGTGGGATGGTATGATATCGAACTGTGAGACCTTGAGGTTCAATATAAGTTGGCTTCGCCGTCGGCTTGAGATGATCAAGGTTGATAGGGCAGTGGCCGCTGCTGAAGCAATTTCCACTACAACTGCTTTTCTGGAAGAGGAGAAGGCACTTGCCTTGGAGTCGGCGAGAGTTGAGAAAGCTGTCCAGGATTTGAAGGTGAAGATCATGAACTTTCAAAAGAAGCTTGACATGGATGTTTTTAAGAATTAATCTTTGCTGTATGGTTTACTCTGAGTGAGTATTTATGATTATTGTTTTTGAGTAGGTTCAAGCTTTTCTTAGGTGGAATAACTGATCATGTTATGAGTAAATTTTGTTCATTTATGAAATGTTTAATGAACAAAGGAGCATTTTGCACGCTCTTTGGAGGAATATAAATTACATTCTGAAAAATGCTTTGAAATGATGAAATGGTGAAAAGATAATTGTTTTCCATGGATCAGGCGTAATATGCTTTGAGCCATTTACCATTGATTATATTTACTTCCACTCCTCCATCAATCTTTAAGATTTTGTAATATCCGCTGGATACTGCTTTGATAACTACATATGGTCCTTCCCATTTCGGAGAGAACTTGTGAGCGAACATGTCTTGTTGAATATGCTTTGCAGTCTTTAATACCAGATCTCCTACTTGAAACGTTCGAGGTCTTACCATTTTGTTGTAGGCTCTGGCGATTCTTTGTTTGTAGGCTTCTACATATTTTTCCACCTTAGCTCGCTTCGACTCGAGCATGTATAGTTCAGCAACTCTTGAGTTGGACACTTCGGCCTCATCCCATCGTATTCCACTGGATGTTGCAATCCGTGCTGAAGGAATTTTGATTTCCGCCGGCAGTATGGCGTCGGCCCCATAGACAAGAGAATATTGTGAAGTCCCGATCGAACTCCTTGGCGCGGTTCGATAATCCCATAAAGCCATAGGTAACTGTTCATGCCAGGTTCGAGGATTATCATGGACTGTTCGGCTGAGAATCCGGATCAAAGTTTGGTTGGTACTCTCTGCTTGTCCGTTTCCTTGGGGATAATATGGTGTGGAGAAAACTTGTTTGATGCCGTATTCCTCGAGCAATTCTGTCACGTGCTTGTTGGCAAAAGGAGTCCCATTATCAGTGACAATGTGTTTGGGAACACCGAATCTGCATATTATATATTCTTTGATGAAGGCTGTAATCGTGACTCCAGTGGTGCTTCGAAGAGGAATAGCTTCAACTGATTTGGTAAAATATTTGGTTGCAGTGATGATGTATTCATGCTGCTTCGAAGATGCTGGATTGATTTTCCCGATGATATCCATTCCCCAGCTATAAAAAGGCAAGACAAGGAGTGTGAATGAGGTTACCATGGACTTGGCATTGATGACACCTTTGAACGTGTGCAGCTGCATCGTCTTCCATGGTTGGCCAATAATATTTCTCATGAATCTGGAGAAATTTTTTTTTTTTCCTTGATGTTCTCCATCATGCATCTCTTTTAAAATTGTTGGGATTTCATGCTCGGTTAAGCATCTCACCAAGTTTCCACCAAAGCTTTTGCGGTATAAGATTCCATCAAGAAAGACAAATCTCTTAGCCCTTTGAATGAGTTTGATGGTTTCTTTCTTTTCTGACGGTAATTCATTGTCCCAGAGATATTTGATATAAGGTTCCCTCCAGTCCCCAGTGTGATGGCCTGTCAGAGATTCTAAGTGATGAGGAGGCGTCTGACAATTGGGACATGACTTTTGCAGAATTCTTGATTGAGTTTCTATGGAAGGCCAATAGTATCCCATTCTTTGAAGCTTTCTGTAGAGTGTTACCACCAGTGTTTGTCCGCATGTTTCTTCATGTAAGCGCTTGATTTGTTCTTCCGCTTCGTCATTTCCAAGGCATCGTGATAATGAACCATAAGAGTTTCGATAGTATAACGCTCCATAAAGTAAGAGATAATTCTTTAATTCCTTGAGACTGATTTTCCCTTCTGAAAGAGAACTGCTCAATTCATGAATAATAGGTGCTCGTCAATCATCTGCTTGAGAGAGCCATGTGGATGAAACATCGCGCCTTTGTACAGTGATAGTTTTCTCTGCTCCTTCAAATTGCAACTTAGAAGCGAGAGTTGCCAGGCAGTCAGCATGCCTATTGTTGGTTCGTCCAGTATGGACAATCGTTGAATCAGCGAAGCAGGTTAAAATCCGTTGAGCTTCAGTCCTGAATGGAGCAAGTGTGATTTCTTTAAGGGAGTATGTTCCATTCATTTGATTGACCAGTAGTTTTGAATCTCCCCTTATCTCGAGGTGCGTTGCTCCTGCTTGCTTGGCTAGGGACAATCCTAATAAGAAGGTTTCGTATTCTGCTGAATTGTTGGTGCAGTGGAAATCCAGCTTGAATGAATGTAAGAAGATTTCGCCGGATAGAGAGACTAAAACTATGCCTGCTCCTCTAGTGTCTTTGCTAGGGGTGGCAGAACCATCAAAGTATAAAAGCCACGTCTCTTCTTTAATAGCTAGGATATCTGGAAACTCACCAGGCACATCTTCATGTAACATTGTTGCATCCTCTCTAGGAAAAGCAGCGAGCAAGTCTGCAACTTCTTGGCCTTTGATTGCTTTAGGCGATGTACACGCTATGTCAAATTCTGACATTTGGAGTAGCCATTTTTTGGTCTTCCTATCAAGGCCGGCTTTGATAGTAGAAACTTTATAGGGTCGACTTTGGAAACAAGCACGACCCCTTTGGATAGTAAATAGTTCCTGAATTTCTGAATTGCATGCACTAATGCCAGACATGCTCTCTCAGCCTTTGGGTACCGAAGTTGAGCATCTCGCATTGTACGACTGAAGTAGTAGATTGGTCGTTCGATGCCTTCGTCGTCTTCTTGAGCCAGGAGTGCTCCGATAGCGACATCACTAGAAGCTGTGTAAAGTATCAGCGGTCGTCCTTGCACCGGCGACTTCATGACAGCATGTGATATCAGTATCTGTTGTATCTTCTGGAATGCTTCTTGCTGAGCGGTCGTCCATGTAAAACTTGCTCCTTTCCTCAATAAGGGGGTGAACGAAGCAACGATTTGAGCCAATCCGGGAATGAAGCGTCGGATATAATTTACCTTGCCCATGAAACTTTGGAGTTCTTTCACAGTGCGTGGAGGAGGCATGGTAGTAATAGCTTTCGTCTTGTCTGGATCGACTTTGATTCCTTCTGCTGTGACCAGGAATCCTAGAAATTTCCCAGAGGAGACACCAAATGCACACTTCAGAGGGTTCATCTTTAATTTGTATTCTCTGCATCTTTCAAAGACTTGTCTTAGGACTTCGAAGTGAGATGCTCGAGTTTTTGATTTCACCACCACATCATCAACATAATCTTCCACTTGCTTGTGTATCATGTCGTGGAATATAGCAGTCATGGCTCGTTGATAAGTAGCACCGGCATTCTTTAATCCGAAGGGCATCACAGTGTAGTGGAAATTCCCGATAGGAGTGCGGAATGCAGTCTTGTTAGCATCGTGTTCGTACATCTTGATCTGGTTGTATCCACTGTAACCATCCATAAATGAGAACATACCGTGACCACTGGTTGCACCAACGAGCATATCAATATTGGGTAAAGGAAAATAATCCTTCGGACAGCATTTATTCAGATTACTGAAATCAATACAGCATCTGATTTGACCATTTTTCTTCTTGACAGGAACAATATTTGCCAGCCACGTTGGATGTTGAATAGGTTTGACGAACCCGGCTGCTAGTAGTTTATGAATCTCGACTTTGATTTATTCTTAGACTTCATGTCTGAACTGTCTCGGCGGTTGTTTGACAGCTTTGGAGCCAAGAGTAATGTGCAGATGATGAGTAACCAATTTTTCATCTAGACCTGGCATTTCTTCGTACGTCCAGGCGAAGACATCTTGATATTCTTTTAATAGATTTATCAGTTTCTCCCGTTCCTCTGATGACAGCGCTGAGCTGATCAGGATCGGCCTTGGATCATCCTCAGTCCCAATGTTGATTGTTTCGAGATCGTCAATGGTAGAGTAAGTACCGTCTTGTAATTGTCATGGGGCATCCTGAACCTCTTCCTCGAGTGATGGTTCGTTCTGGCATGATTCTTCGGGGTGGGGAGACTTTCCATCGTTCTCCCCGATTAATTTCTAATCTTCCCGTCGGTGATAAACGATCCTCCCCTCCGCGTCGTGGCTGGTTATGAAGTTCGACCTTGGAGTTGAAACCTGGTCGTTACGGCGTTTTAACGCTGTGGCAGATGATCTGATCACTTTAGCATCTGAGGATGATGGCTTGTCAGCGACCTTTTCAATAGTCTACCAACTTGGGAGTAGAGTGCTGTAAACTTTGCCTGGAGGCTGCGGGACACTCTTTTGAGATTCAAGGAATTCAGCATCATAGACAAGAGCATAAGGAGATGATGAAGCCGGGATGCGAACAATCTTGTTGTTGAGTAGAGCCTTCATACATTGATGGTACGTTGAAGGAACCACCTTGTTATTATGGAGCCATGGACGTCCAAGTATCATGTTATAATCTGGCTCTTGTTCGATCACGTGGAACTTGACTTTTGATTGAATAGGACCCACCTTCAAATCTGTGTATGCATATCCGTACGTATGGATGTGACTTCCTTCAAAGCCTGTCATTAGGATGGGGTGCCGGACAATCTTATTCTGTGGGAACCTGGCTGATTTGAGAGTTTTCATAGTGATAATATTTGTAGAAGCGCCCGTGTCAACGAGGGCTCTCTTGAATTCATAGTCTCTGATGAAGCCGGTCACGTACAGGGCTCAATTATGTCCTTCGTCTGCCATGCGGTCTTCTTCTACGAAAGTGATGTTGTTGATCAAATGCTCAGACATCATGGTCATTCCTTCGAATGCTGGAGATAATAAAGCTACTAGCACGTCAGATGATATCTGGTTGAGCGCAGCAAACATGTTTGTTCGTTGCTTTCTGGAAAAGTGTAAGAGTTCACACAAGTTTTCAACTAACTGTGCAACCTCCTGGTCCACCACCTTCTCATAAGTAGTGAAACTATTATTTTGAGGGTCACTATGTGACAAGTTAGTCCCCAGTGCTGGGACTTCTGAAGCGGAGATTCCACTTAACCCGGACGTCAGTTTAATGAGAAAGTCGAGTATATGGTTCATTGTATCTTTCATAAGATCCATGTTCCTGGCGTGGATCTCTAAGACTCGTGCCAACTCAGTTAGAGTTGGGACTTCTCCACCTTCCGTGCTGTCAGACGTAGCGTTAGAAGGAGGAACATCGTCGTTTGAAGGATTCTGGATTGGGTTTTGCGTAACTGAATTAGATCTGAGACCGACCATCTTTGTGAGAATTGAGATTGCAACCGAGAGAATGATCTCCCACTGTGGTCGCCAATATTTAGATGGGGAAAAACGATTCGCTAGTTTTTACGGAATTGAGGAGATGATCGCGTGGAGGAGACTCCTTGAACCGAGCAAAATGCTTAACCTCACACAGATACACTGCAAGAAGGGAGTGATTTGAATTCGAGAGATCAATCTGTAGTACTCCGGCCTAAACCAAGACAATGGCCGTTCCGGAGTAAATTCGATCACAAGAGAGGATGGGTCGGTCTGTAGGAGGGAAGCGGAGAAATGTGTGAGATCAATGGTGATCGAAGATTGTAGGTGTGTTGTGTATTCTGAAAATAAGATAAGTTCTGAATGATTGAATTTGCTCTGTTGAGAGTTGGATTGTTAATCTCGTGTTGTCTGTTTGACGTGAGAATATCCTTGTTTCAATCATGATTCAGAGATTTATTTATATTGCTGGAATTGAAAACACCATGATCTCATGAAGTGTGACAGTTTATGAAATCAAAGAATGAGGAAGTGGAAATCGTGTTAAAACCAGTTTCTCAACGTGCGGAGACTTGGTTGATTTTCCATCCACTACTTCGTTAACTCCTTCAACTGATTGCACGACTTGCTCATATTCTCATCGTGTGTATGAACACACGTGCAGTAAACCGCCAGACCAAAACCCTAGTTAATATCCCCCCATGTAACACGATTGATGTCTCGTGTGATTGTGGAGTCCGCAAGGCAGACGTGTATTTAGTTAGTCGATTCCGACTTCATGACTTCATGGGACGATGAGTCCTTGTTTTGTTGAGTCGAACGTGATTTGGAAATGTTCTGAGACTCATGAATTGAACATGTCTATTGAGACAGAGATATAATGCGTGAATAAGCTAACATGAGCAAATATTGCTCATTCGATGAATTGTTGAATATTGATAGTTGAACCAGTATTCCTTGGTTTGAGCAAATATTGCTCATCTGAGCAAATGTTGCTCATTCGATGAATTATTGGTAGCATGACCAAATAAGATACTGGAAATTGAACCGACTATGATAAATAAAATGTTGATCACGGGATCAACGTAAAATTATTAGCGTTTGAATCTGGAATTATGAACCTTGGACTCAAAACCCTAATTTGATCAATTGATGATTAACTGATGGTTTATTGAAAATTCACCACAGAACGAAGGAGGGACCGGCTACATGGGATTATGGATCAACCATGTAGCGCCTAGATTCTCACGTGAGCAAATATCAAGGTCTCCTGAAGACCATTTGATTTGATGAAAGGATGATTAAATGTTGGTTTAATCATTCATTAAAATAATGCTCGTCTGAACCTTAGGTAACGAAACCTAGTTAATTATGAAGATGTGAGGGACCGACCAAGGGGTCATGAAACCGGCCCTTGGTAGTCACGGGATCGAATATTGATCGTCTTATGAAGTTCCAAGTTGTTTGGAAGAGTTTTGGACCTAATACGTGCAATTGCGCAAATTAGGTCAAAATTGTCAAAATACATGGGACCGGCCTCTTGCAAGCCAAAGAGCCAACCCTGGTCAGTCAAAATAACATGCTCACGTCACCAAAGTGTTCGTATCTCAGTTATGAGAATTTTGATATTTTCTGGTGTGCGTTTGAGCAACATTTTGAGGAAATATGAAGAAATCAGGGATTTTTGCTGAGACCGTGAAAACTTCATGAGATGAAGTAAAAATAATAAAATAATGAAGGAATCATAAAGTGTGGGATCGGCTATGGACAAGACATGGCCGTCCAGCCAAGGGGCCGGTCCCATGGTATTTTTCCTAATCTTATTATGTTTTCATGATTTTAGGGAAATATCCTAAAACCAAGGAGTTTGTTAAAACCAAGGAGTTTTGTTGAAATCAAGGAGTTTCCATGAGATGAGGAAAACATAAAAAATAATAATAATAAAATAAGGGACGTGTGGGATTGGCTTGGGCATGGTTGGCCGGCTAGGGCCCGGTCCCGTGAGTTTTCCCTAATTTTATGTATTATTTCATGATTTGAAGGAATTTTCATAATTTGAAGGAAACATCATGAAATCAAGGAATTTCATGGGATTAAGGAAACATGAAAAATATAATAATAATAAAATAAGACGTGTGGGGCAAGCTAGGGCATGACCGGCCGGCTATGGACCGGTCCCACGGGTTTCCCTAATTTTATATTATTTTCATGGGATCAAGGAAATATCATGAGATTAAGGAGTTTTCATGAGATTAGGGAAATAATAATAAAATAATGAGGAACCATGAGGTGTGGGGCCGGCCGGGAACAAGGCATGGACGGTTGGCCAATAATCACGGCCCCACAATATTTTCCCTAATTTTATATTATTTCCTCAGTGTGAAGGAAACACCATGAAACTGAGGAGTTTCCTCAAAACGAAGGATATTTGTTCAAATGAAATGATTTTCATGAGATCAAGGAAAATAATAAAATATGATAAAATATAGAATTTGGGCGTGGGACTGGTCACGGCGTGACTTGCCGTATGGTGATCCAGTCCCCTAGTGCCTGGCTATTATTTTATTATTTTCTTTCCTATTTGCATAGGTTCATCGTCTCGTCGTATTTTGAAATACTTGTTCGTGCGGTGATTGTTAGTGCATCATCGTTGAGTACACTTACACCATTTTGGTCGGGCTTACTCAAAGGTAGCTCAGATGCCCGTGTGTTGAATATTTATTACTAACCCATGGAATTCTGCTGAGAAGAACCATAAATTGAAGTAACGAAATATTATGAAAATATTGAATATTTTCCAGGGATTCAGTTAATGAATCTATTGATTTCGAGAATAATTAATTAATGGCTCAATACTAGCACGATCATCTAGGAGCATTAATTATTCAGAAATTGAGTGATATGAGCTTGTTGAAGCGTCATATTTTATTTCATATAGTCAGGGAAAACATTGTTACATCCTGAAGACGTTATTGTTCTATACTAACAGGCTAGTTGTCTAGGAGCCGTCTAATCTTTTGATTCTATATAGAAGTAATTACTGAAATTGCTCAGTATTCGTGAGATATGCCGCTGCCTCAGTTGAGAGACTACACATCTATATATATATACTCTGAGAGACAGTATTCTCAGTCAGAGATTCTTATAGCATGATCTTTCATGCTTCCGATAAGAGACATGAGCCTCAATATTTATATGATTGCTGGATCAGGAATACGTATAAGTATGGGTTTATGATTTTAGCTTTTGTCGAAAATCCACCATCTACACACACAAACCATGTAAGATGTTACTCGGCAATTTTTACATGATATAAGATGAACTTAGTCGAAGCGAAAGCTTGCCAACACATATTTCGAGAAATATGTAAGCGAGATAAACTCAGCTCGAAATCTCAAATGTGTATATAGAAAACTATATCATAATACGACTTATGTCTCAATATAGGAGATAGAGTAGAAATAGACTTTCCAAGTGATAGATGAGTTTCAGTCTCCACATACCTTTTGTCAATGAAGTTCCAAAAGCTCCCCTTAGTAGTTCTTCGTCTTCAAATGATGAACGTCGTGAAGTCTAAGCTCAAATACACAATTTATGTCCTAGTCCGAGACATCTATAAATAGGCTAGAAATCAAGACTTATAGTTTTGATCACTAATATTGACAAACATGCTTTAGATAGCAACACATGCGAGCTCGACCGAGCAGTGCTCTAAAAATCTCCCCCTTTGTCAATTTTAGTGTCAAAACTATCAATACATATGGATTACAAAATAAATAAAAATTTGTAACTTCTCATCCAAATGCTTGATCTCCTTGGCATCTTCAACACGACTCAAAATATTCGTCACTTCCAAGTACTCCATGATTCTAAACGTGTTCAACTCAGCATCATAGTTGTTGAAGATCCGTAGCAATAACAATGAGAAAACAAATGCTCTCGATCACTATTATACAGTGTCATAGTATTATTACACAACATCAAATTTCAATTGTATCACAACTTTGACAACAATACTATGGTGATATGTATCACTCCCCCTTAGTCAATAGCTATGTGTACTTACAATATGGATATTCCAAACCCTAGTAATCCTTCTAAAATACAAGAAATAAATTCTCATAAGAAGTTTCCTAGACATTGAGACATGTGAAGAATTCTTTATCGTCCCCGAACTCCTTGTCGTCAACAACCATAGGTACATAGGGTTCGTGAAGAAAGGAGTCAATTCCAACAAACCTTCTAGGCTGAAGATGTCAAACCAGGGCCTTCTGAATTTCAAGAGTTATCATAACAATAGCCTTTATTTGCTGAATCTCCTTCCTTGTTTCCTTCAACTCTTCAAGAACACCAGAAAACTTCTGAGAATTTGAAGGAACAACTATTGGCTTCCTCACATTCCTTCTTTTTCTTTTCAAAGTTGAAGGTAACGGAGATTTCTCTTTTTCCTTCATGATTGTTGGCTTAACAATCATATTAACATCTTTTCCATCAGAAGACATGATGCTTGGAGTATCCATATGTGTATGGGTTTGTGAGACGAAATCACAATTTAAGCTCAACAAGCAGTCTTAAGATACAAAGAGTTTCAGATAAGGAAAAGGAATGTAGGGTTACGGAACCTTTAACCACATAGGTTCATGCACGCACAATTCACAACCCTAAAGAGAGTACAATTGTTCGAGAATAACCCTCTTTTATTGATAAAACATGGAAGTCCCTTCCAATATCAATTAGATATGAAAGAATTCCAAATTTGCAAAACACAGCAAAGCTAAGAAAATAACAAAAAAGAATTTTCTTAAAGCCTGAGGTGTGCACAATGTTGTCTCTTTTGACCAGGCACATGAGACAAGATGCACCAAAATAACACAATCAAGTTGTGCTGCGGTGAACAACAATCTGTCCACCATAACCTTTTTGAAAGGAATTCATAGAACCCTGTCTATCAAAATGTTTAGACAATACTCTCTTTTCTAGTGGTCTTGTCTTATCTTTGGAAACTAACTTTTTCGAAGAAGATAAAATCTTACATACCTCAGCGGTTTTTTGAACAAGTTTGAGCTTGTTTTCTAGTCGATTTGCTTTTCGTTGAAGTTTATTGAAATATCTCATCTTAGGTTTGTACTTGAAACACTTTGAAAGTTCATGACCTTTGAGTGAAAAATAAGAGCATGTGAATGGATAAGATGATTCAGACGCCCGAGATGTGCAAGCAGCTAAGCACAGAGTGGAACCTGAAAAATCAGACAGAGAGTTTCCAACAGAAAGGTCAATTTTTTCTTCCAGATTGATTGTGTCTCCTTCTGAAAGAATATCAATATTGATGCATGTATTGATACAATTATCAAAATCAATATCTTCACAAAGAAGCGCAACACTTGATTTTTCGTGTTCATTGGAATCATAGTGATTAGACATTTCATCAAGAGTTGCAGCAAGACCTTTGTTCCCAGTGTATTTTCTACGGTTCAGACACTCATTTGAAAAATGACCAAAACCTTTACACTTAAAGCACTGTGGCATATCCTCGCCATCAACCTCGTCAGCATCCCTGTTTTTAGGAGGAATACGATTGTGAGGTTTAACTGATGATCTGGGTTTTTCTCTGGAGAACCATTTACTTCTCTTCAATAAAAGATCTCTAAAATGTCTTGTGATTAAAGAGACTGACTTGTCAAGATATTCATCTGATGAATCAGCCTCAAAGACTCACACTTTTACTTTTGTCAAGTAATTTAGTGTTCTTTTGTGCTTTAAAGGCAACATCCTTTTCGGTTTTGGATGTATGCTCATGATCAAAGATCTTTAGCTTTCCAACCAACGTGTTTCTGGAGAGGGCATCAAGGTTATTTACCTCAACGATGGCATGCTTCTTAGAATCGTATCTGGATGGAAGCGATCTGAGAATTTTCATCACAATGTCCTTTTCAGGAATAGTCTTACCCAATGCAAAGGATGCATTAACAATTTCAGATACTTTGTGATTAAACTCATCAAATGAATCTTCATCTGCCATATGAAGGTTTTCCCAGTCGGAAATTAGGTTTTAAAGCCTAACTTCCTTTTCACTGGTACTCCCTTCGAATACGGTTTCTAAGACATCCCAAGCATCTTTAGACCGAGTGCACGTAGTCACATGGTGCTAAAGATCTGGGGTAATGGCATGTATGATGGCATTCTAACCGTCGGAGTTTTGCTTTGCAGCAAGTATCTCAGCAACGTCATATGCACCAATATCCTTTGGAACGGTCGCATTTCCTATTGCCACAACGGGATCATCAGAGCCATTAACTACATATACCCATGATTGAAAATCTGATGCGTGTCGTAGGTGCAATCAAATTAATTCAATATTTCCACTCAATTAAAAATAATATAATGGAAGTCAAGTTCGTTCCCACGAGGAGCAAGTGATCTTAGTTGTAAAAGTTGTCACGAAAGGGGGGTGTAAAAAGCAAAATAAAAATAAACAAAGTAATTAAAATCGAAAGTTGAAAGATGAAAACAATAAGAGAGAGAAGATCAAGGAATCCTTCTTCGTTACGAAACAATGAATCAAGTTATGTTCTATTCTACTTGTTATTAGTCACAAATTATCACCAACCGTAGGTAAAGCAAAGCTAGCTCAGTGCTAAACCCCTAAATCCCTTGTATCACCTAGGACACGGAAGTTCTCGATCTACCGGATTCTAATCACCAAGCCACCTAGAATTAGCTCAACCTAGATGTAACTTGGCTCATGCATTAAGTTTTCTGAATTTCTTAGGTTGATATTAGTAGTTAGACTCTTAGCTCAAGGTCCACTTGCTAACGTTGTTTCTACACACAATTGCTCCACGGAATCCCTCATGCAAGGTCTCGTGTTTGCTACTTATGTAAAGAGTCAAGAAACGATTACTTATCTCCTAACTTTCACTAGCTTTAGATTAAACCGACAAATCAATTTAGCGTGCACTCCAAACAATCTATCAATCAATCATGAATGTCTTTAAGATCACTCCTATTAGTAAAAACAAGCGATAATTATGTGAAAAACTTCAAGATAGAACTTGAAAACAAAAACTTAAATCATATGTTAAGAACTAGGAATTCATCCTCAATCAAAAAAGAAATTTAGCTACTCATGTTTTTGAAATTCACACAATTAATAATTATTAAAAGAAGAAGTTTCAAATTCACACAAGTAATTAAAAAGAAAAATCTTAGAAAAGCAAGGAAAAACACAAGTGATGTGTGTGTAGAGAGGTGTGTAGAAGTTGTAGAAAACTTCTCTATTTATAGGCTTCAATATTCTCCAATTCTTCTAAGGATTAGAATCCTTTTCCTTTTGCAATTCAATTTCCAAATCCAAGCTTTTCTCAACTCTTCACCTTCTCTTCCCAAATTTGAGTCCAATTCTCCATCCAATTCCTAGCCCAAGTCTTCATACCCATGAGAGAAGTCCATAGAAAATTCTGGAATTTTTGCTCGCCGGAAAACTGGGATTATGGCCGGAAAACGTCGCCGCCGGTCGCCTGAAAATTTCTCCGTCGAGAGAATATTCGACGGAATATTCCGTCCGGTCCTCCGTTAGGACTAACGGTCAAACCGGGTCAACCGTCGGGTCCTTGATTAGTCAAAGGTCAAGGAGAAGGAGTGAGTCGGACTCGAGTTAGCTTCGACTCGGCTAAGCGGGCTTACTCGGATGAGTCGATCGAGTCAGTGCTTACTTACCGACTTGATTAATTCACTCACGGAATCGGTCATCGGGCTCGGTTGGGATCGGTCATCGGGATCGTTCGGATCGGCCCGAGTTGACTCGCCGGGAGGGGAAAATTGGCCGAGTTTCGGTTGTTTATAGGGCTTGCACGAGCCAAATTCAGCCGATCTTTAGTGTCTTCATCCTGTTAAGAAGCCTAACATTCATCTAACATTTCAAACACATTCTCGCTTCTTTAGGCTTCTCTATTCCGCCCGAATTGCTCTTGACTCCTATTTGCACCACCAACACGGATAGTTTCAACATCATCTTCTTCTATCCACGAACCCCGATTGAATTCATCTTAAATTTGTTTCAACGAACCCCATTCTCGTAACTCCGAGTCTTAACCAAAGACCCATTTCCTCTCTCGTGTTGTTAACAAAGACCACCACCGTAACTCCATTACCGATTCGCTTCCTCCCCGAGTAATTCTTGTTAAAACCCGCAGCCTTCACTCGATTTCTCAATCTTTGGTTCGATTCAAACCACTGCCAAACCCCCTCTCGCATTGCATCTGTCTTCTTTAAAAATCGGGTTCATCTTATATCATCGATTCCTTCTCTCTGTCGAAATAATCAAACCCTAGCTTTTCTTTTATGGCAAAGCATCTCACGGATCGAACATCACTTCTTTCCTTGGGTCTCAATTGCTTCTTGATTCTCAACCTCAACAGAACCATATTTATCTTCTCGCGTCAATCAAAGATTCGGCCATCGTGTTCTTCATGACTTCAATCACCAACATCATCGATCTCAATCATAGCAATATCTCCATCTTCATCTTGCTCACAGAGACAGGCTAACCCTAACCTTTAACCTCTTCAATTTCTTGATGGCATCAAAACCCCTCGCTCTCTGTTCTTGATTCGATTTCTCATCTTGTCTCAATTTGAACAAAGCAATAAGACAACCGCTTCTGCTTTTCAGTGTAGAATGAATGAGAGAATTGTTCTCTCAATTTCTTGAGCATTAGTGCAGCCATGGTCGCTTCTCTCGATTTCAAGCATAGGAATGATTGAGAGTAAGGTTATCTCTCGATTTAGGGTCTAGTAAATGATTGAGGTGGATTAAAACGCCCGGGGATAAGACCACCCCAGTTTGGGTGTTAATAACACATATATTCGGATAAGGGCTACCCAGTGATGACAACCCCTTAACCATAGCTGGGCCTGGCTTTAGTACTCCTCCGAAAGAGTTGCCCCTTAACCTTGGCTAGACTCCAGATAGTGTTCGCCCCTAAAATGACAATTTTGCCCTTTTTGCTCAAATAGAGTAATTTCTTCTTCTTTTCCTCCGTGTGACTCCAAAGTAGCTACAAAACTCAAAACAAGCATAAAATACATAATTTACAAGAAAAATAGCAAAGAAAGCATAAACTACTAGATAGTAAATTAGGTGTATTCTACACCTATCAAATTCCCCCACACTTAGACTTTGCTAGTCCTCGAGCAAATCAAACTAAAAACTCACAACTTCAAAGCGTTCAAGCGTCACAAGCATCCAAAGAGTTATGAGGACATAGAGTTTCTGCATGCTAGTAATAAGAAGTTAGAAATACCAAAGAACATATTCTCGTTCTTAAATGTTGAGTGAGAAATAACCACACCATAATGAGAGAATGCGTGTTTGAGAAACGATCAATAAGCATTTCGCCTCGACTTCTGCCTCACCAAATAGGATTTTATGATAATTGCACTCAAAAAGACGGCTTTTTTATGGTTCTCACATGTGTGCAGGTAGGAATGAAGAGAGAATCCTGCGACACGTTGAATGGTGGGAAGGACAACTTCCGAAATTTTGAAAAACCCACATCTTTTAATATTTTGAAAAACCATTTTTCTGACGATCTCTAAGAAAGGAAATCAATCATATATATTATTGAGGATGAGATTACTTACTTACCTTCACATCCGATCGCCAATTATGATAACACCACTCTCACGGCATCCAATAGAAACGTCTTCCGTTCCTCGTCTTGATCTTCATGGTCTTCGTCTTCGGTTTCAACTATTGATGATAAACCCTTGAATTTCATAAATCCTTAACAATTTGTAACTCTTTACCTTAAAACCTTGTCGCTTGAAACTTCCTTATAGATTTTTCTTCCCCACGGCTTATAAAAACAAATATTTCTCTTGTTTATTTTTTTTTTTTTTTTTTTTTTTTTCTTTTTTTTTTTTTTTTTTTTTTTTTTTTTTCACAAGAGAAATAAAATACAAAAAATAAACCATGGCCGTGGGAGAAGTATTTTACCGCTTGATTCTTCACAACTTGTATCGTCTTGAAATCATAAACTTTCAAAAATTCTCACCTTTTAATTTTCTTCGCTTTCATGAATAAGTCTTCATACTTGGATATAAAATTACCTCATTGTAGTGTAAGTCTTCAACAAATATGTAAAATCCGCTCTTTGTATGTTGCTTTTACTTGTATTTGAAATTTGCTCTTTTTCTCATTCCGTTGCTTGTAAACCTTAAACTTTTCCAACTTTCCTTGTAGATTTTGTTGTCGCTCCTTGTTGATGATGAATGTGTTTCTATGGATCCGTTGTTGTCGAGAGAGAGAATGGTGCTAACTGCAAATCGAACTACAAGAAGGAAGCTTTCATCCATGGACGTCACCCTCATGATTGACAAAATTAGCACTCAAGAGATCAAAGAGTAGTGCTTTTTATTGGTGGGAGGTTGGGTAGCTCACCATTCTACCCGGAATTAACGTACGGTGACACACACTCAAAAGAAGCTCTTTAGTAGATGGAAGATTTCTGGTCGGTGCCTCTCATGATATGAATACGGGTAGTCTCCACTAATGATTGATCAGCAACTCTAATAACGCACTTCTCCCTGCACCAAATTCGCATCACCGGCATGATTAAATCCATTATTTAACACTCTAACAAACAAGAAATCCGAATGTAGTTCTCTAACACTTCCAAGTTCAATTATGTCGGTCAAAAACTCTATGTAAACATACCTAGAAGTATGCTAGTGACTCTAAAATCTTTAAAAGTTGGAATTTTTATGTAAAACTTTTTTTTTTTTTTTTTTTTTTTTTCAAATTTTTTCATTTTTTTGGTAATTTTTTTGTTTTAAAAACATGCTTAACCACTCCCCCACACTTAAACCTTACATTGTCCTCAATGTAATTGAATCCTCCTAGTAAAGTCAAGGTGGGAAATTTTAACATGATAAGAAACAAGAAAAAGAAATAACAAAAAAGCAAAAGATAAGAAATACAAAACCGATGGGTTGCCTCCCATTAAGCGCTTGTTTTAAAGTCGACGGCCCGACTTAGCTCTTGCGGCACATTACTCCTCCAGAGGGAGTGCATCTCCAAATGAAAGTTCATCCAAATTCACATAAGCGATGTTCTCATAGTATGGCCACAACCTATGGCCGTTGACTTTGGAAACCGAATTGTCTCGAAGACTAGTAATTTCAATCGCACCATGAGGAAAAACATTAGTAACAACATATGGTCCAATCCAACGGGACCTTAACTTTCCAGAAATAGTTTAAGGCGAGAATGATATAAAAGGACTTTTTGTCCCACGATGAAACTTTTACGAGAAATCATCTTGTCATGAAAAAGCTTGGTCTTTTCTTTGTAAATACGGGCACTCTCGTAAGCATCATTGCGTATCTCCTCTAACTCATGTAGTTGTAACTTCCTTTGTTTCCCCGCTTCATCATACTCCATGTTGAATTTCTTTATCGCCCAATAAGCCTTATGTTCAAGTTCAATAGGAAGATGACAAGCCTTGCCATAAACCATCCTATATGGAGACATACCAATCGGTGTCTTATACGCCGTTCTATACGCCCAAAGTGCATCGTTGAGCTTAAAGCTCCAATCTTTCCTCGTGGTATTCACCGTTTTCTCAAGAATGGACTTTATCTCACGATTTGAAATTTCCGCTTGTCCACTAGTTTGTGGATGATAAGGCGTACCAATTTTGTGTGTTATGTTGTACTTCTTGAGGAGAGTGTGGAAAGCCTTCTTGAAATGTGAGCCTCCATCGCTTATCACCACTCTTGGTGTTCCATGCCTATTGAAAATATTTTCCTCACAAAATCACAAACAACTTGAGAGTCATTAGTCTTGGTGGCTCTAGCTTCCACCCATTTCAAACATAATCAACGGCAAGAAGTATATAAAAATTCCCATTCGAATTGACAAAAGGGCCCATAAAATCAATACCCCACACATCAAAAATCTCAACGGTGAGAATTGGTGTGAGTGGCATTTGATTTCGAGCACCTAGATTGCCCGTTCGTTGACATCTATCACACGATTTACAAAAACATATGAATCTTCAAACAAGGTGGGCCAATAAAATCCACTCTCGAGAACTTTGAGAGCGGTACGCTTAGATCCAAAGTGGCCACCACATGCAAAAGTGTGGCAAAAGGAGAGAATGGATTGAAATTCGGAATTAGGTACGCACCTTCGCATTATTTGATCAACGCCATATTTCCATAAGTATGGTTCATCCCACACATATTGCTTAGCTACCTTCTTAAGTTTCATCTTTTGGAAATTAGACATTGTACTAGGTACTTTCCTTGTCACCAAGTAATTCACTATATCCGCATACCAAGGAGTTGATTCTTCCATGGAGAAAAGTTGTTCGTCCGGAAAACGGTCATGTAATGGAAGTTCCTCTTGAGACTTAACAAGTCTACTAAGATGATCCGCAACGGTATTCTCCACACCCCTCTTATCACGAATTTCTATGTCGAACTCTTGTAACAATAGGATCCACCGAATTAATCTTGGCTTAGCTTCTTTCTTCTTTATTAAGTGTCTTAGTGCGGCATGATCGGAATACACAATAACCTTTGTACCCACCAAGTATGATCGAAATTTCTCCAAAGCAAAAACTATAGCCAATAACTCCTTTTCCGTGGTAGAATAATTGATTTGTGCATCATTAAGGGTCCTAGATGCATAATAGATAACATGGGACAACTTGTCCACCCTTTGACCCAAAACGGCTCCAACCGCATAATCACTAGCATCACACATTAATTCAAATGGAAGATTCCAATCCGGTGATTTGATAATCGGCGCACTTGTCAACATCTCCTTTAATTTATCAAAAGCATCCTTGCATTCCTTGTTGAAGTCGAAAGGTACCTCCTTTTGTAATAACTTGCACATCGGCATGGAGATTTTGGAGAAATCCTTGATAAACCGCCTATAGAAACCTGCATGACCAAGAAAAGAACGGATCTCCCTCACCGAAGTGGGATATTGTAAATTTCTTATTAAATCTATCTTTGACTTGTCCACTTCGAGCCCTCGAGAGGACACAATGTGACCAAGTACTATGCCGTGGTTTACCATAAAGTGACATTTCTCCCAATTAAGGACAAGGTTTGTGTCTATGCATCGTTTAAGAATTAGTTCAAGGTTATTTAAACAACCATCAAAAGAATTGCCATAAACACTAAAGTCATCCATAAATACCTCGATGATGCGCTCCACATAATCCGAGAATATACTCACCATGCATCTTTGAAAAGTAGCCGGTGCATTGCAAAGGCCAAACGGCATCCGTCTATATGCAAACGTTCCAAACGGACAAGTGAAAGTGGTTTTCTCTTGGTCCTCCGGTGCAATAACAATTTGATTGTATCCCGAATAACCATCCAAAAAGCAATAATAAGAATGCCCCGCTAACCGCTCCAACATTTGATCAATGAAAGGTAAAGGAAAGTGATCCTTGCGGGTTGCGGAATTAAGCTTTCTATAGTCAATACACACTCTCCAACCGGTTTGAACTCTTGTAGGAACAAGTTCATCGTCTTGATTTCGAACAACCGTGACTCCGGATTTCTTTGGTACCACTTGAACCGGACTTACCCACTTGCTATCGGAAATTGGGTAGATTACCCCCACACTTAGCAATTTGAGTATCTCTTTTTTCACAACCTCCATCATGGGAGGATTTAGCCGACGTTGAGCAT
Organism: Papaver armeniacum; assembly: GCA_023531295.1. NCBI lineage: Eukaryota > Viridiplantae > Streptophyta > Magnoliopsida > Ranunculales > Papaveraceae > Papaver > Papaver armeniacum. Next base: position 404,079 of record JAJJWW010006835.1, read on the forward strand.
CACGCACCGGCTTCACGTTCTCTTCCATTAGAATCCTATGCATGCACATGGATGGACTAATACCTTTGATGTCCGTAATTGTCCACCCAATAGCCGTTTTGTGCTCTTTCAAGACTCTAAGCAAACGGTCTTCTTGTACCGGTGTGAGGTTCTTAGAAATAATCACCGGAAGCTCATCTCCATCTCCCAAGAAAGCATACTTCAAATGATCCGGAAGCGGCTTCAATTCTAGTTTGGGCGCCTTCACAATAGATGGTACAAGTACTTCATCATTCACGGGTAAAGAAATATAAGAAACATCACCCTTTTTAGCTTCTTGCAATGTCGCCAAAGCACCACATATCTCCACCAATTCCTTAGAGATTTCAACATCCAAGTTAGACAAGCCATGGACGTCCAATTCAATGCTCTTTTGCAACACCACATCAAGTTCATCCTCTTGGTTCAATTCCACCATTTGTTGCGCTAATGAATCAACCACATCAATGGAGTAAACGGAATGCACATCACTTGGGTAGCGCATGGCTTCAAATATGTTAAAGTGTATTATCTCCTTGTCGAATTCCATAGTGAGTGTACCCTTATCAACATCAATCTTCGTCTTTGCGGTCTTCATGAATGGCCTCCCAAGAAGTAAAGAAGTAGATGATCGGTTCTCATTGTTGTCCATATCCACCACAAAGAAGTCCACCGGAAAAATAAGCTCATTCACTTGCACTAGCACGTCTTCTACAAGCCCCTTAGGATATATGTTAGACTTGTTTGCCAATTGGATAATAACTCGTCTCTTTCAAAGGTCCAAGATTCAAGGAGTCATATATTTCGCCGACATCACACTAATGGAAGCTCCCAAATCAAGTAAAGCATGTTCAAACCTTTGTTTACCAATAGTAATTGGTACCGTGAAACCACCGGGATCCGTGCACTTTGTAGGCATCTTCTTCAATAGCATAGCCGACGCACTCTCGCCAACTTTAGTAATTTCATTATCAAGCAACCTATCCTTCTTGATGCATAATTCCTTCATGAACTTGGCATACCTTGGAATTGTCTTAATAGCCTCAATGAATGGGATGTTGATTTCAATCTTCTTGAAGATATCCATAAGTGCCTTGTCTTGAGCTTCTTTCTTGGATTTAGCAAAACGACTAGGAAAAGGAGGTGGAGTAGTGAAAGAAGGCACCGGTTCCTTGGATTGATCATTTGGTGTTGAATTCTCCTTTGGTGCGGTTTCCTCCTTATCTTTGACTACCTCTTCAATAACTTCTTCATGATGACTTGGACCCTCCACTTGTCTTCCACTTCTTAGAGTAACCGCATTAACATTCTCTCTTGGATTCACAAATGTTTGTGAAGGAAGTTTTGTGGATGCTTGAGATTTTAATAGGTTCACATCGGTCGCCAATTGTCCCATTTGAGTGTGTAAATCCTTGATAGCCGAATCGGTCTTTTGTTGATTTTGTTGAAACAATGACGTAATACCTTGCATCATGACATTAAGCTTATCATCAATTGAAGAATCACGTTCCTTGACTTGTTGTGGTTGGAATTGTTGAGAACCACCTTGTTGTTGAGGTTGGAAACGTGATTGTTGAAAACCTCCTTGTTGCGCATATGGATTAGGAGCCGCGCTTGCGTGTTTGCATAACTAAAGTTGGGATGATCTTTCCAACCGGGATTATAGGTATTGGAGTATGGATCGTACCTTGGCCTTTGATTTGGATATAAAGCATTCACTTGTTCGGTCTCACCATCCGGAATAAGTACCGCGGCAATCCTTTGCATCATTATCTCCATGTTACTCATCCTTTGATCAAGATGTGATGAATCACTTACTTCATGCACTCGCCTAACCATTGGTTCATCCCTTGTGTAGAATTGTTGCGAGTTTGCCGCCATACTTTCAATCAACTCTCTAGCTTCGGTCAAAGTCTTGTTCATTAGTGCACCACCACCCACAAGGCGTCAAGAAGAGACCTATCACTTGAGTGGAGAGCTTCATAGAAGTATTGAAGTATCATAACGTCACTAAATTGATGGTGTGGACAGCTTGCCACCAACCTCTTGTATCGCTCCCAACATTCATACAATGATTCTCCCACTTGTTGTTTCAATCCACAAATCTCCTTGCGAATTTGAGTAGCTTTGGATGCGGGAAAATATCTCTCGAGGAAAAGTTTCTTCATCCCATTCCATGTTGTGATACTTCCGGAAGGCAAATAATATAACCATTCCTTAGCATTACCCGCCAAAGAAAACGGGAAAGCTTTCAACATTGCTCCATCCGCATTGGTATTCGGTGGAAGCATGGCCATAACTATGGTATAGAAGTCCATAAGATGTTTGTTTGGGTCCTCATTCACCATGCCATGGAACTTTGGTAACTCTCTAATCAACCCTGGCTTGATCTCGAAGGTTGAATTAGTTTGGATACACCATTGTTGTGTATCAAGCCTGTGAGAAGCTAGGTCCTTTAGTGTACGATCAGCCATTGTTTCTTCCTCTTTGTCCGAATCACTTGATGAAGAAGGAGAAAGTGGAGTGTTAATCGCACGAATGAAATCCTTTAGTTGAGTGCCGGATCGAAGACGTATTGGACTCGGTCTACCCCCTTTTAGCATTCACCAAAGGTATAACACCTGAAACAAGATTCTCACAAACTAAGTTAGATACGGTAGAGAATCTAACAAAGCAAAAACAAAAATAAAAACAACTAAAAAAATCGCCCGTTGCTCCCCGGCAACGGCGCCAAAATTTGATGCGTGTCGTAGGTGCAATCAAATTAATTCAATATTTCCACTCAATTAAAAATAATATAATGGAAGTCAAGTTCGTTCCCACGAGGAGCAAGTGATCTTAGTTGTAAAAGTTGTCACGAAAGGGGGGCGTAAAAAGCAAAATAAAAATAAACAAAGTAATTAAAATCGAAAGTTGAAAGATGAAAACAATAAGAGAGAGAAGATCAAGGAATCCTTCTTCGTTACGAAACAATGAATCAAGTTATGTTCTATTCTACTTGTTATTAGTCACAAATTATCACCAACCGTAGGTAAAGCAGCTAGCTCAGTGCTAAACCCCTAAATCCCTTGTATCACCGGACACGGAAGTTCTCGACTACCGGATTCTAATCACCAAGCCACCTAGAATTAGCTCAACCTAGATGTAACTTGGCTCATGCATTAAGTTTTCTGAATTTCTTAGGTTGATATTAGTAGTTAGACTCTTAGCTCAAGGTCCACTTGCTAACGTTGTTTCTACACACAATTGCTCCACGGAATCCCTCCGCAAGGTCTCGTGTTTGCTACTTATGTAAAGAGTCAAGAAACGATTACTTATCTCCTAACTTTCACTAGCTTTAGATTAAACCGACAAATCAATTTAGCGTGCACTCCAAACAATCTATCAATCAATCATGAATGTCTTTAAGATCACTCCTATTAGTAAAAACAAGCGATAATTATGTGAAAAACTTCAAGATAGAACTTGAAAACAAAAACTTAAATCATATGTTAAGAACTAGGAATTCATCCTCAATCAAAAAGAAATTTAGCTACTCATGTTTTTGAAATTCACACAATTAATAATTATTAAAAGAAGAAGTTTCAAATTCACACAAGTAATTAAAAAGAAAAATCTTAGAAAAGCAAGGAAAAACACAAGTGATGTGTGTGTAGAGAGGTGTGTAGAAGTTGTAGAAAACTTCTCTATTTATAGGCTTCAATATTCTCCAATTCTTCTAAGGATTAGAATCCTTTTCCTTTTGCAATTCAATTTCCAAATCCAAGCTTTTCTCAACTCTTCACCTTCTCTTCCCAAATTTGAGTCCAATTCTCCATCCAATTCCTAGCCCAAGTCTTCATACCCATGAGAGAAGTCCATAGAAAATTCTGGAATTTTTGCTCGCCGGAAAACTGGGATTATGGCCGGAAAACGCCGCCACGGTCGCTCGAAAATTTCTCCGTCGAGAGAATATTCGACGGAATATTCCGTCAGGTCCTCCGTTAGGACTAACGGTCAAACGGGTCAACCGTCGGGTCAACAAGTTAGTCAAAGGTCAAGGAGAAGGAGTGAGTCGGACTCGAGTTAGCTTCGACTCAGCTAATCGGGCTTACTCGGATGAGTCTTGATCGAGTCACCGCTTACTCTACCGACTTGATTAATTCACTCACCTAATCATCATCGGGCTCGGTTGGGATCGGTCATCGGGATCGTTCGGATCGGTCCGAGTTGACTCGCCGGAGGGGAAAATTGGCCGAGTTTCGGTTGTTTATAGGGCTTGCACAGGCCAAACCCAGGCCGATCTTTAGTGTCTTCATCCCCGTTAAGAAGCCTAACATTCATCTAACATTTCAAACACATTACGCTTCTTTAGGCTTCTCTATTCCGCCCGAATCCTGCTCTTGACTCCGGGCCGCACCACCAACACAGATAGTTTCAACATCATCTTCTTCTATCCACGAACCCCGATTGAATTCATCTTAAATTTGTTTCCAACGAACCCCATTCTCGTAACTCCGAGTCTTAACCAAAGACCCATTTCCTCTCTCGTGTTGTTAATAAAGACCACCGTAACTCCATTACCGATTCGCTTCCTCCCCGAGTAATTCTTGTTAAAACCAGCAGACTTCACTCGATTTCTCAATCTTTGGTTCGATTCAAACCAGCTGCCAAACCCCTCTCGTTGCATCTGTCTTCTTTAAAAATCGGGTTCATCTTATATCATCGATTCCTTCTCTCTCGTCGAAATAATCAAACCCTAGCTTTTCTTTTATAAAAGCATCTCACAGATCGAACATCACTTCTTTCCTTGGGTCTCAATTGCTTCTTCAGTTCTCAACCTCAACGAGAACCATATTTATCTTCTCAGCGGCGTCAATCAAAGAACTAACATTGTTTCTTCATGACTTCAATCACCAACATCATCGATCTCAATCATAGCAATATCTCCATCTTCATCTTGCTCACAGAGACATGCTAACCCTAACCTTTAACCTCTTCAATTTCTTGATGGCATCAAAACCCCTCGGCTCTCTGTTCTTGATTCGATTTCTCATCTTGTCTCAATTTCGAACAAAGCAATAGCAAGAATCGCCGCTTCTGGTTTCAGTGTAGAATGAATGAGAGAATTGTTCTCTCAATTTCTTGAGCATTAACGGCAGCCTATGGCTGCTTCTCTCGATTTCAAGCATAGGAATGATTGAGAGTAAGGTTATCTCTCGATTTAGGGTCTAGTAAATGATTGAGGTGGATTAAAACGCCAGGATAAGACCACCCCGGTTTGGGTGTTAATAACACATATATTCGGATAAGGGCTACCCAAAGGATGACAACCCCTTAACCATAGCTGGGCCTGGCTTTAGTACTCCTCCGAAAGAGTTGCCCCTTAACCTTGGCTAGACTCCGGATAGTGTTCGCCCTAAAATGACAATTTTGCCCTTTTTGCTCAAATAATCAAAATCACGTGCCTGAAGAAAGGCACACATAACAATTTTCCACCACAAGTAATTTGAGCCATCGAAGACTGGTGGTACGTTTATAGAGATAGCACTTCTGGACATATCATATCGCTACAAACACAGACTTATGAGGTCTTTAATGTGTTTGCCTGCTCTGATACCAATTGAAAATGCGGGAGTACAACAAACACAACCAACAATTCGTTTGGCAATCTGAGAGGAATTACTCCAATATACTTTCTAGAGAATCAACTAGACAGTCAGACTCAATCTAGATAAAAGTATATCAAAGAGTTTAATATCTCTAACTCTTAATTCAGTCAGCAATCAGCAAATAGAAATCTGCGAGTCTGATTGAATATAAAAGGAGTAACTTGAACGGTACCAAAGACCAATGTTCAAGTGTCAATCAATTTAAATCAACAACCAAAGGTTGGATATTCTAATTGATTGATCTTAACGCACAACCTGTGATATTTCAATTATATAACAAAATATAATGCGGAAAAGAAATAACATAGACACCAGAATTTTGTTAACGAGGAAAACCGCAAATGCAGAAAAACCCCGGGACCTAGTCCAGTTTGAACACCACACCGTATTAAGCCGCTACAGAATCTAACCTACTACCAATTAACTTCGGACTGGACTGTAGTTGAACCCTAATCAATCTCACACTGATTCAAGGTACAGTTGTGTTCCTTACGTCTCTGATCCCAGCAAGATACTATGCACTTGATTCCTTAGCTGATCTCACCCACAACAAAGAGTTGCTACGACCCAAAGTCGAAGACTTGATAAACACATCTGTCTCACATAAAAAAGTCTATAGATTGAATAAATCTGTCTCCCACAGAAATACCCAAGAGTTTTTGTTCCGTCTTTTGATAAATCAAGGTGAACAGGAACCAATTGATAACCCGGACTTATATTCCCGAAGAACAGCCTAGTATTATCAATCACCTCACAATAATCTAAATCGTATGATGGCGAAACTAGATATTGTGGAATCACAAACGATGAGACGAAGGTGTTTGTGATTACTTTTTATCTTGCCATTCGGAGATTAAATCTCGATCAAATCTTAGAGAAGATAGTACTCAAATGATACAATCGGGCAAGATCAGGACACACAACTACAAAGAAAATAGTTGGGTCTGGCTTCACAATCCCAATGAAGTCTTTGAAGTCGTTAACCTACAGGGTCTCAAAGAAACCTCAGGTTAAAGGAGAATCGACTATAGTTTATGCAACAAGTAACACACATGAGGTGTGGGGATTATGTTTCCCAGTTGCTAGAGTTCTCCTTTATATAGTTTTCAAATCAGGGTTTGCAATCCAAGTTACCTTGGTAACAAAGCATTCATTATTCACCGTTATATGAAAAACCTGATTCAACCAAGTTAATATCTTTCAACCGTTAGATCGAACTTAGCTTGTTACACACAAATGAAATGTACCCTCATTTAGGTTTATGTAACCGTATCCAAACGTGTACACCATGTTGGCTCACAAATAGTTAACCGAAGTTAGACATATGATTACTCTCTTATCAACCTTATTCATCTTAACCCTAACTAGTTCAAATGACTCAAATGAAACTAGTTAAAGAGTCGTTCAATTGCTATATTCTCATAGAAATATATAAGAACACAATTAAAGCATAATCAGTTTGATTCACTCGAGCCACGGTTTGGAAAGATTGCATTCCTGAAATTATAAATGTTTAAGTTCATGTACACAACCGATTTTAGAAAGTAACCAACTCAAGTATGCAAACGTGTACGCATACTTAAGTAGCCGGACCGAGTTTGATTACGCCAGTATGCGTAGGGGTGCGCATACCAATTTACATTCCAAACTCCAGCAGAAATTCACGGTCGTGAGACTTCCGCCAGTATGCGTATGTGTACGCATACTTGCCCAGACATCCAACAACCGCCAGTACGCGTACGGGTACGCATACTTTAGGTTCCCGGGTTTGGACTTATACACAAATGTGATAACACACTATGTTTATATCCAAATATGGTTACATGATTCTTAGCTCTTTATTTCAATCATTGAAACTTTCTTAGAGGATGACAATAGCCGTTTTCACACATTATTAACATCAAAGCAATTTTCAAGATATTGAAATAATCATAACGAAACATTCCAAGATTACACCAAATGATTGTATCACACAAACCAAAGGAGATGTTACTCGGAAATTTTCACATGATATATGATGAACTTGGTTGAAGCGAAAGCTTGCCAACACATATTTCGAGAAATATGTAAGCGAGATAAACTCAGCTCGAAATCTCAAATGTGTATATAGAAAACTATATCGTAATACGACTTATGTCTCAATATAGGAGATAGAGTAGAAATAGACTTTCCAAGTGATAGATGAGTTTCAGTCTCCACATACCTTTTGTCGATGAAGTTCCACAAGCTCCCCTTAGTAGTTCTTCGTCTTCAAATGATGAATGTCGTGAAGTATAAGCTCAAATACACAATCTATGTCCTAGTCCGAGACATCCATAAATAGGCTAGAAATCAAGACTTATAGTTTTGATCATTAATATTGGCAAACATGCTTGAGATAGCAACGCATGCGAGTTCAACCGAGCATTGCTCTAACAATATGACTTCTCGTAGATTTATTACAAAGAAGAAAGTTCGAGTCAGACTTGTCTTGTTAAACATCTCGAAATATGATTTGAGCGTTGGATGTTCAAAGGTCCTTAACAATATTAGTTTGAAATAATGTGCGAACAACATTTACGTAAAGAAGAGAGAGAATGTCCGAGTTTCTCGCGAAGAAAATGGTTTCGGGATCGTCTTCACGCAGCAACAGAGAAGAGCAATGGGTTAGTGATTAGCAAGGTAAGTAATCGAGAAAGGAAGATGGGATTCAACAGCAACAGTCATCATATCGAGGTCAAAAGGCAAAGGATTGGGCTTCGGTAGTTTCAGGGAAACAAATTGAATCATCCGAAAGTACAAAGGAAAAGGATGAAGAAGGTTGGGTTTCAGTATCACACAAGAAGAAATCGGCATCAGCAACAGTCTCTTCAATCAAAATTGAGTGTGAATACAATTATTTTGTTTTAAGCAAAAAAGCCGGTGATATTCTTTTTAAAGAAGAAACCAGAAACACAAAGATTTTGATTCAATTTTCCTTAAGCATATCTGCTTTTGTTTGGTTGAAAAATATCATGCGCAAAGAATCTATTAAGTATTTCTATGGAGCATGGCATTGGATTTTCGAAAAGGGTTCTGAGCATATGATTTTGATTCGTGATAAAAACAAATACGGTGAATTTTTTCGTCTTTCAATCTCTGACAATAAATCTAAGCATCACACGGCTATGGCTGCTGAGAAAGGCTCCAACAGGTGGAAGAGATTTGTTACTGGGTTTGATAAGCTTTTATCCGGTAAATTGGCATTTGAACTTCCTGTACCAAATAAGGTGAAACAAGCCTTTGTTCCTAAAGAAAAGACTTCAGAAACATTGATTCTCGAAGACAAGGCAGAAGATGCTTCACAAAACAGTTGGGATAATTGTATATAATTGAGTCCTCCCACAGGGTGGAATCATGGTGCAACATTGGAAAAGAGATTTAAAATCAGTTTTCTTTGAATACGGATTTTGATATTTTTCCTTTTGAGGAGAAAAAAGCTTTTTGATTTTATTCTATTGAGTTCAGAAATCTTATGTTAAGCAAGGGACTTTGGATTTTTAAGGGATCTAAAATTAGACTTTATCCATGGTGGCCTTTTATTAACACTATTACTGCTCCATCCAAAGTTTTAAAAGGAACATGGATCGAAGTCAAGGGTGTCCCATTCAATCTCTGTTGTAATGAGATTTTTGAGAATATTGGACTCAAATTTGGTGGTCTTTTAGAGGTTCATACATCTACATTAAAGTGGGAAGATGCTTCTGCAATTCGTCTCCTGGTTCAAGATTTTGATCATCAGAAACATATCAGTTTTTTACGTCATAAGCATCTATCTTTTCCAGTTTTGATCAATCCTTTGTTTTTCATTCATGGTATTCTTGATCAAACTTTCTGTTGATGGTGGATTTTCATTTAAGGGCTGAAATTGTAAAAGCCAAAATTATGCGCTAACATCTTGCAAAAGATAAAGCCATTAATAAGTGATGAATACTTCTTCACCTTACTAATTCACCTAGAATAGAGCATGTGGCAACAATCCCAGCGATTCTCGTGAATTAAATACACGAAATTCATCCAGGTTGGAGCATGTAGCAACAATCCCATATACCCCGTGAATTTACTGGCATTATTAATTAATGCATGACCGACCTCGTATTTCTCGTACTCATTATCCGGTGCGGCGGGACGACCGAGTGTTGTTCTCAGCAGAGCAACACGAATCTCCAAGCATTAATAATAAAACATGTACGAAATACCCATACAGGCTACAACTCTCGGTGTGTTATACTAGCCCGATTGAGCATGTTTGAACTTGAACTGACCATATCAGTCTCAGAACGATCACGACCATCCAACCTCACCAGCATAATTGGATGGCTTAGATTAAATCCATGACCCCAAGCAGGTATTGGAATATTCACCACCAACCCAATGCGGGCCCGCATGGTCGGCCTCTCCCGCAACGGTGGCATAGTTTGCCAAACCGTCCAAACCAAAGCAATATGGACGAAAAACCCTAAATTAGGGTTTGCGGCACATTACATGTATCGCAAAACAGTCTCAACCATCCATCTTCGCAGGCATAGATGGAGGGTGTAGATGTAGATTCAAAGGGCCCGAGCATGTCAACACAAACACCGTGGGCCCGCCTACATACCTGACTGATTGGTCAGGACCAACTATGGTTGGTCGTCTTGATTCGTGCGTCCCAAACTGGGTATGACACACGGCCGGCAAAACCCGATTAGGGTTTGTGTCGCGATCACGAGCGTCCCTTTTCTCCTGCTCGGATGAAGGGTCCAGGAATAGACTAAACAGGTCCGGTAAGTATCAACATGATCACTGCGGGCCCACCTATCTCCACACCCGATCGGCCAAGACCAAACTTGGCTTTACACCTCGATTCGCACCCCCAAGCCAGGCGTGATCGCACCTCCTAATTGTAAACTGATCTCGACCACTCAACTTCTCCGGACAAATTGAGTGGCTTAGATCACGTTTCTATGAGGAAATGAAGTACATGTGTGAACACCAGCCTACCACCCACACGCCGAATCAATCGACCGGGACCAACCAGGCTTGGTCTTCTTGAAACACGCGCCCGAAGAGGGCATGATGCACGGCTTTTGCGGAACCAGATTTCTGTTGCAAATCAATCTCAACCGCTCCTCTTTGCCGGTCAAATTGAATGGCCTAGATCGCACCTTCATGGGACAGTGAGGTACGGACGTATACACCGGCATGCCGTCTACACGCATGCCCGCTCGGTCCTTTCCAAAACACCTCCCATGCTTAGTTTCGAACAAGCTGAAGAGTGATGCCTGCGCACCTCTTCAAAAGCCCTAAAACTTCATCAACGGTCGCAGATGAGCGTCACAGATCATCTCGTCCGTCCAACTCTACCAGCTTGGTCAAGCAGCCCTGGTTAGGAGTTAAGAGACCAGCAAGGCATCACCACGATCACTCCACCACTCTTCCACATGAGGTGATCGGCCAAATCATGGCTTGCATGTATAGCCTCCAAACGATCACTCGAAGATGGCTAGACATGATGCTATTTTAAGACGCTTAAATTTGTGACTTACTCCGTTAAGCCTTAAAAACAGCGATGCTTCATACATGTTGAATACACTTGATGCAGTACCTGCATAGAATATACACGATACTTCACAAGTATACACTTCTTAAATAACTTAGTTATTTAGTCTAGCATTACATGCTACTTTCTGTGGGTCCCATGATCCACACACTCGAGACATCAATCATGTCACAAACTGGGGGATACATACTGGGGTATTGGTGCGGCGGTTTACGGCGTGCGGCGTGCAACGCGCCATCACAAGAACGTGTCAGGAAGTCATGGACGGTTAGAGACGACAGGAGAAGTGGGCAAGACTGGTCGTGTAACACCAACACACAACTCCACTACTCCATCACTCCACTTCCTTCACTTCCCACGAGAGACGTGAATAAGGCTCAAATGACTTGTATAAATAGGTTCTCCTCCCTATTTCCAAAAACAAGAACAAGTCCAGACAACAGAGGAAAGTATTGATACCATCGTATTCAAACACCGGAATCGATAGCTTACATCCCGCAAGCCGGTTCAGCTTTACGATACAAGTCATACATAGCCAACACCTTCACAATCTCAACACCTTCTTCGCTTCCCTCCCTAAGATCAACCCAATCTCCTTCACTTTGAGACCGAAACAAGTCTGGAACGACCATTTCTTGGTTTAGGCCGGATTTGCACAGATTGATTTCTCGAATCCGCAAGCACTCCCGTGCAGTGCATTTGTTTAAGGTTTAGACTCATTTCTCATCCACACACCCCAAATTACCAAAACCGGCAGAAATAGTTTTCACCCATAAACAATTGGCGACCACAGCGAGAGGTTAATCTCTCGGTTATAAAGTCAATTTCTTCGAAATCCGATTCAATTTCATCAATTTCAAAAAGGGTGGATCTTAGAATCAATTCAATCAATAATTCATTTCAAGATGGTGGAACTCAGGTCTGGATCAGCAATCAATTCTGATGGGACTAGTGTGGATAACATTCCCGGTGTCGATGTACCTGTCAGTGGAGCTACCGTGGTTAATACATCTCGTGGAGCTGTCACTCCTATCCCCAACGCTAGCGGAGCAGGAGACATTCCAGTAGGCGTAATGCCTCCCATCACCAGAGCCAGAGCAGCCGCAAATCCCGGCATCTCCTCAAGTGTAACGCCTTTAGTGGTCACCGGGGCAACAACTGTTACTCCTTCATCAGGACGAGGAGGCGGAGGGACGAGAGGAGGACCACCGCCCATTACCATTGCAGACTTGATGGAGAAGCAGGAGATTCTTGCTAAGACTCAAACGGATATGGTCGCAACCCAGAAATAGGTACTCACTTTCCTTAAAACTTTAACTGAACGATTGCCAAAAGATTCACGGCAACCCTTGGAGCCAGCAAGAAATGCCTTCAATACACCCGGAGCAGGCGTTTCCACTCGGACCCACATGAGTGAAGAAGCTTGTGTTGCTCCTGAACACCCAAGAGAGAGGGACCAGCCATCCATCTTCATCACACGTGAGGACCTGGAACGACTTCTCCAAAACTGAGGCAAAGGAAATCTGATGGATGCACACCAACATCAGCCGCTGTACCCTCAAGATATGCAACGAATCCCTCTTCCAAGAGGATACACCTCTCATCAGTTCTCCCTCTACGATGGCACTGGTAACGCTCGTTAACACGTTTCTCGATTTTTGGAATCCTTGGGGGAGCACGAGTACAATCATGTTCTCCGCCTGAAAGAGTTCTCGAAATCACTTACGGGAAGGGCGTACACCTGGTACAACAACATCACACCTGACAGCATATCCAATTGGGGCGAGATGGTTGGTGCTTTCTACAGGAAGTACTTCTTCGTATCTGAGCAGATCACCTTTTCAGATCTAGGGAGAGTCTCTCAGCGGAACAACGAGCATCCGAACGACTTCGTTAAGAGGTTCAGAACTCAAGCGCTAGATTGTCATGATCCGAACATCACTGAACGTCAGCTGGTGGAGCTGTGTATCAACGGTATGATACCCATATACCACGCTTTACTAGAGAATCTCGGCTTTCAGACATTCTCCGAACTCCATGAAGCTGCCAAACGTTCAGCCACAACCGCCCCAGCGTTGCTAGAGAGGACCAGGGTTGTTCGAAACGAAGATCCACGTGAGATTCGAGGAAGCAGGCGCCTTACAAACAAATAATACAACAGTGGTCCTTCTGTGAGCGTGGTAGGCGAAGGAGGAAAAAGGAAAGCTTCAGCAACAGAACAACAACCCAAGCGTGCGGCTCCAGCGCATATGACTTCTTCTCAAAAGGGAGCGGGCAAGACTCCTGCACAAGACACCGAAGATACAGGTTTCCCATTCCCCCATGAATGAAGTAGTGGAACTCTTGGAGGCATGGATTCAAGACGATGACATCAAGCTGCCTCCTATTAGACGTCCACCAACTGAGAAAGATATGGCGGATCCCAAGTACTGTCGCTACCATAGGTTCGTTCACCATCCAACCAAATACTGCAACAGGCTGAAACAAATCTACAGGGAAAAGACAGAGATGGGAGAACTCAGATTGGAAATGAAGGTGTTCGTAGAGATCCTCTTCCTGTCAGGAACTGCATGATTTCTGGGGATTCCATTCGCAAGACTGTACAATCTATGATGGAACATTTATGCGAGATCGTGTACTTCTCCAAAGCACAACGTCAGGACATATTTGCAGCCCTCAACCGCGTTGTCTCAGGCAGGCGCTTGTATCTGGAATAGGAAGCGGTCTCGAAACCTCAGTCCTTGCTGGAAGATGCAAGCAAGGAAAATTGGGGACTCTTAACCGTTGCCCGTTTGAAGGACATCGAGTTCGATAACACATTGATCGATACGGCCTCTGAATTCAACATCATCACTCTCCAGACCTTAAAAGCAGCAAAGATTTCAAAATAGGAGGCTACTCGCAACCCAATTGTGATTAAGACTCCAGAAGGAGAACTCAGAGATGCATATGGATACATCGATCTTGAAGTAAAATTGGGCGATGCCTCAACACAAGCAAAGTTCTACATAGTCATAGAGCATCCGAATTACGACATGATCCTAGGACGCTCTTGGGTACACGACAACAAGACAACACTGGGAATTTTCCCTCTACCGGTTACGACACCTGAAAGGATCTCTAACAAGCCGTCTGGATCTGAAGGATGTCCGTTGCCGCACCTGCAGCTTGCCAATGCGACACAATTTCCTAGAGAGAGCCCATCAACATACATTAAGAGGTTCCGAGCTCAAGTAAGTCTCATCACACAACCCTTCTTGCAACCAATCACTCCTCACTCTGATAAGTCCTGGGGACTGGCTCCAACCAACAAACCAACCCCGGCTAAGAGATGTGAATGGGAAGCCGGCCCCTTCAAACGTTTTATCAAGAGCTTAGAGGCTATCTTGGTCAAAGACGATAAGGCCAAGTTCCAGGTATCTGCACGCCCAAACCCATTTGGAATTGGAGATCTGGTGACGAAGACGACTGCATTCAAGGTTGGGAACATGACGGTGAAAATGACCACTCCACCTGACTCACCCACCGAAAGAGAGGATGAACCGTACCTGGTAGAAGATGTTATCCTAGGCGGCTACTGCAAGCTCATCAACGCTGATAAACTAGAAGGCATAACAATTCACTCACAATGGCTCAAACCCTACCGAACTTAAGACGTTTTGCTACCACTTTCCAGCGTCCTCCACACTTTAAAACGCTGTGTTATTTCCTCCAGCGTGTTTTCTTTTACAATTTCATGTCATATTTGTAATTCCTCCAGAAAATGATTGCAATACTTGCATTCATAGTTAGGGTTTCAATTTTCAATTTTCAATTTAATTGAAGCATTATTTCCATCTGAGAACCTCTCTACCCCTAAAAACACAAAGTCCTGAGTCATCCTAAATCAACCCACTAGAGCAAGGAAGGAAACCCTAAGCAAACATCTCATGGGAAGAAGGAAATAGAATGTGTGCACAAAAGGAAAATGATTTGAGCCATCTGCCCCAGCAAGACCAAGGAAAATCTCACGTCAGGAGCACACACAGATGCAATCTTAACAAGTGGTCATGACATAAACCTTTATTCAAGGTAAGCAAACAGAAGAAAAGATCTTAAACTCAGCCACCACTGAGTACAAGAAAGAGGTTCAAAAAATTATGGGAATACACTCGAAAAGAGAAAAAGAAGCAAATAGGTTTAGCCGTCAAGGAGAATAACCGCGCCTGCACCACTGCTGGGTCCTGCTTCAACGCCATCACCTGCTACCGCTTCTCCCTTCAGAGCCTCAGCTTCCGCTTCAGATGTTTCCGCAGCAACGTTCTCCGTCCTAACATCATTGGCAGGAACAGCTTCCAAGTCTTCCTCAAAGCCCACAACAACATTAGGGTTTGCGCTGATTGCCTTCGAACACTCAGGTCCGTCTGTGTCAGAATCAAGGATTATCACACCGTCCTGGATTGGATAATCACGCCTATCTTCATCCGGATGCCGTTTATGCTCCACTCTCCGCCTCTTTAACCGCGCTTCAAATCTTTCTGCCCTTGCGCTTACTGGTGCTCGCAACGCTTCCTCATGCCTCCACCGTTCTTCCATGTCGATCGCAGCTGAAAGGGCACATATGCGTCCCCTAGTGATACGCAGGTGCAGAACATACATCCCCTGTACATCACACCCAAATTCACGAAGTGGGAGATCAATTTTAGCCATTACCTCCTCGTGCGCATTAGTCTCAGGTTTGTCAACTTCGAAACTCTCTTCTGGAGAAGTTACAGAATGATCATCGCCCGCTGCTTCCATGATAGGCTGCAAAGAAAAAAGAAGTTATGGACACACAAAAATATGTGTATCATCATCAGCCAATCGGAAGATCGGATGAGAACGGAGCAATACCTGAGATATAAAAGGAACGACTATGTGATGAGAAGAATCCTTAGAATTTTTCTTTATAATCTAGCAAGTCAACAGAATCCCAGGAGAAAAGGAGTCTCTACTTGCCACCTATAAAGGCTACCGATTCAAGATAGCGATCAATGATGCTTATCGGATATATCTGAGGAAAGCTGCCGTGTAACAAAGGGGAGTACACCTAGTCCAAGGGATAGGCCAAGCTCTGTCCAGATAGTGTGGAGGAAACCAAAGCGACTCGCCATATCAAGTCCTGCTCCCTCCACCATCCTAATCGGGACCGACCAGTTCTGGGACAACACCTGACGATGTCGGCCTATGCGGTAAATGGATATTCACCTTAGCTTGGTCATTTCTGTATACAAACTTGTCACCATCTTATGCCTACCCCACAATAGCGTAACCATTATGCGCGGAAGGAAGGGGACTTAATGTTGATGGTGGATTTTCATTTAAGGGCTGAAATTGTAAAAGCCAAAATTATGCGCTAACATCTTGCAAAAGATAAAGCCATTAATAAGTGATGAATACTTCTTCACCTTACTAATTCACCTAGAATATAGCATGTGGAAACAATCCCAGCATTCTGTGAATTAAATACACGAAATTTATCCAGGTTGGAGCATGTAGCAACAATCCCATATACCCTGTGAATTTACAGCATTATTAATTAATGCATGACCAGCCTCGTATTTACTGTACTCATTACCGGTGCGGCATGACGACTGAATGTTGTTCTCAGCAGAGCAACACTAATCTCCAAGCATTAATAATAAAACATGTACGAAATACCCATACAGGCTACAACTCTCGGTGTATTATACTAGCCCGATTGAGCATGTTTGAACCTAAACTGACCATATCAGTCTCAGAAACGATCACGACCATCCAACCTCACCAGCATGATTGGATGGCTTAGATTAAATCCATGACCCCAAGCAGGTATTGGAATATTCACCACCAACCCAACGCGGTCCCGCATGGTCGGCCTCCCCAAAACGGTGGCATAGTTTTCCAAACCGTCCAAACCAAAGCAGTATGGATGAAAAACCCTAAATTAGGGTTTGCGGCATATTACATGTATCGCAAAAAAGTCTCAACCATCCATCTTCGCAGGCATAGATGGAGGGTGTAGATGTAGATTCAAAGGGCCCAGAGCATGTCAACACAAACACCGTGGGCCCGCCTACATACCTGACTGATCGGTCAGGACCAACTATGGTTGGTCGTCTTGATTCGTGCGTCCCAAACTGGGTATGACACACGTCCGGCAAAACCTGATTAGGGTTTGTGTCGCGATCACGAGCGTCCCTTTTCTCCTGCTCGGATGAAGGGTCTAGGAATAGACTAAGTAGGTCCGGTAAGTATCAACATGATCACTGCGGGCCCACCTATCTCCACACCCGATCGGCCAAGACCAAACTTGGTTGTACACCTCGATTCGCATGCCCAAACCAGGCGTGGTCGCACCTCCTAATTGTAAACTGATCTCGAGCACTCAACTTCTCCGGACAAATTGAGTGGCTTAGATCACGTTTCTATGAGGCAATGAAGTACAGGCGTGAACACCAGCCTACCACCCAAACTCCGAATCAATCGGCCGGGACCGACCAGGCTTGGTCGTCTTGAAACGCGCGCCCGAAGTTGGCATGATACGCGGCTTTTGCGGCACCAGATTTCTGTTGCAATTTAATCTCAACCGCTGCTCTTTGCTGGTCAAATTGAGTGGCCTAGATCGCACCTTCATGGGACAGTGAGGTACGGACATATACACCGGCATGCCGTCTACACGCATGCCCGGTCGGTCCTTTCCAAAACACCTCCCATGCTTGGTTTCGACCAAGCTGAAGAGTGATGCATGCGCACCTCTTCAAAAGCCCTAAAACTTTATCAACGGTCGCAGGATAAGCGTCACAGATCATCTCGTCCGTCCAACTCTACCAATTTGGTCAAGCAGCCCTAGTTAGGAGTTAAGAGACCAACAAGGCATCACCACGATCACCGTCCACCACTCTTCCACATGAGGTGATCGGCCAAATCAGGGATTGCCTGTATAGCCTCCAAACGATCACTCGAAGATGGCTGGACATGATGCTATTTTAAGACGCTTAAATTCGTGACTTACTCCGTTAAGCCTTAAAAACAGCGATGCTTCATACATGCTGAATATACTTGATGCAAGCACTCGCATAGAATACACACGATACTTCACAAGTATCGACTTCCTAAATAACTTAGTTATTTAATCTAGCATTACATGCTACTTTCTGTGGGTCCCACGATCCACACACTCGAGACATCAATCATGGCACAAACTGGGGGATACATACTGGGTTTTGGTCTGGCGGTTTACAGCGTGCACCGTGCAACGCGCCATCACAAGAACGTGTCAGGAAGTCATGGACGGTTAGAGACGATAGGAGAAGTGGGCAAGACTGGTCGTGTAACACCAACACACAACTCCACTACTCCATCACTCCACTTCCCACGAGAGACGTGAATAAGGCTCAAATGACTTGTATAAATAGGTTCTCCTCCCTATTTCCAAAAACAAGAACAAGTCCAGACAACAGAGGCAAGTGTTGATACCATCGTATTCAAACACCGGAACTGATAGCTTACATCCTGCAAGCCAGTTCGACTTTACGATACAAGTCATACATAGCCAACACCTTCACAATCTCAACACCTTCTTCGCTTCCCTCCCTAAGATCAACCCCATCTCCTTCACTTTGTGACCGAAACAAGTCTGGAACGGCCATTTCTTGGTTTAGGCCGGATTTGCACAGATTGATTTCTGGAATCTACAAGCACTCCCGTGCAGTGCATTTGTTTAAGGTTTAGACTCATTTCTCATCCACACACCCCAAATTACCAAAACAGGCAGAAATAGTTTTCACCCATAAACACTTTCAAAAAAGCTAGGGTTTCATCTTCTAACCATACTCTTTTGGATTCAGCATCGTCTTCTCAGGCTTCTCCTACTTTCCAAATTGGTTGGCCGAGTTTACAGCAGGCAAAGTCAATATTGAGTAATTCTAGCAAAGATTCTCGCATGGAAAAATCAACGCGCGTACAAAAAGGAAAGAATATCACCGGAACTTCTTCTGCAAGTTTGAATTTGAATTTAATTTCAAATTTAAATTCGAATGTCAATGAGAGGGTTGAGCCAAAGAGGAAGGCTAGGTGCATTCAAATTTTGGATAAAGGCATCTCTAAATTAATTTTGGGGCCACCACCAAATTTGAAAATTCCAGCATTTATTCAACCACCAATGCTGGATTCCAAAATTAATTCTTCAACGGCTCTATTAATAAACTTTTCCTCAGAAGAAGATGTTAATGAATATCTGAAAGAAGCAGTTTCAATTCCATACCTCCAAAAATTGGATCCGTCTGTAAACGAAATTATCTCAGTGGAGGAAAATGATTCTAGCACTAGCATTAATACTCCTTCATCAGGACAGTGGAATCAAGTCAGAGGAAATATTGATCCAATTTTGAGACAGCAATTTGAGAGCATTGTAACTCAAATGATTCAATTGGAGCCAAAATTGGGTTTATTCTTCAAAGGCAGTGGGGAGGAAAATGTAGAGGTGATGATGGACACTATGAATGATCATCTCAAGAACTTCAAGGCAGAAAATGGTAAATTCATCTAGCTTTTATCTGCCTTTTTTGGTTTTTGGGTTTAGGTTTTCTTTTAATGGATTCCAAAATAATTTGTTGGAATGTTAGAGGTCTCAATGACCTTAATAGAAGAGACATCATTAAGAAAAAATGTAGAGATTTGAGGCCTAGTATTTTGCTGTTACATGAGACCAAGTTACAACAATGTAATGACTTACTTTTTTGGCAAACTTGGGGGAATAAAAATGTGAATTGGTTGGATGCCCCTACTGTAGGAAGTTCAGGTGGCATTTTATGCTGTTGGGATGACTCTAAAGTGAATGTATTAGATTCTCTTGTGGGACATTACTCAATCACAATTCACTGTCAGATGAGAGATACCAAATTTGAATGGATCTTCACTGGTATATATGCTCCTAACTCTAATAATACAAGTGAAAGATTGCATTTTTGGAGGGAAATAGAGGAAGTTAGATGCTATTGGAATCGGCCTTGGGTGCTAGGGGGTTTTAATGAAATCAGATTTGCACATGAAAGATCTTCAGGTGGTGAGAAAACAGCAGTCAGGAGAAAATTGAATAACTTCATTTCAAGGCATGAGCTGATTGATTTTCCTTTGAATGGAGCTTCTTTTACTTGGACAAATAATTAGTTTCAAATTATAAGAAGTAGAATTGATAGACTTTTAATTTCTTTGGAGTGGGAGCAACAATTTCCTAGAGTTATTCAGCAAGTTTTACCAAGACCTTGCTCTGATCATTCTCCTATTGCTCTTTTGTGTGATGGTGTGAAGACAGGACCTGGACCTTTTCACTGTGACTCTTACTGGTATTCTCACCCTGAATTTGTCTCCTTTATTTCTACTACTTGGTCCTCTTTTGTTGTTTCAGGTAATGCAGGATTTTCTTTTTGCAAGAAATTATAACTTTTAAAGCCAAAACTCAAATTATGGTGCAAACAACAATTTGGAGACCTGGATAGGAGATTGGAAGAGCTAAAGGACATTTTTGTTTCTTTGGATGCTGAAGAAAATAACAATAATGGGCTTACTGAGGAGCAATGGGATACAAGATTACAAGCAAGACAAGAGTTTTGCAAACTTTCAATCCTCAAAGAAGAAAAGTGGAGAGCAAGAGCAAGAGTTACTCATATGCAACATCTAGATGATAATACCAAGTACTTCCACAGACTTGCAACTGAAAGGAGGAGGAAAAGATACATAGGTGCCATAAAGGTTGATGGTGTCATGACTTATGATGACAAGGAGATTAAAGAAGGTATTGTGCATTTTTTCCAAAATATTTTTCAAACTCAAGCTGCTAGAAATGTTTCAATGGATTTCATGTACTTCAATCAAGTTTCTGAGGATCAAAATACTCTTTTAGAAAGTGATATCACTGAAGATGAATGTCTAATAGCAATGAAAAGATTAGGCCAAGTAAAGGCTCCAGGGCTAGATGGCTTCCCAATAAGTTTCTATGTTCTTGTGTGGGATATTATCAAGAAGGATTTGATGTTGGTGATTAAAGAGCTGCGACAAAAGAATTTCTTGGACCGGAGGCTCAAGAACACCTTTATTGCCTTAATTCCAAATAAAGATACAACTGAAGAAATCAAAGACTTAAGACCAATTAGTCTTGTTCATGGAGTTTATAAAATTATCTCCAAGATTCTTATAGATAGATTCAAAACCATTTTACCTGATATTATTTCTTCTCAGCAAACTGCTTTTATAAGAAAAAGGCAAATTCTGGATGGAGTTCTGGTTGCCAATGAGCTCATTGACTCTAGAATTAGAAGTGGAAGACCTGGAATTTTAGTCAAGGTGGACTTTGAAAAGGCTTTTGATCATGTGAATTGGGAGTTCCTTGATGAAATTATGGCAAAAATGGGATTTGGTGATAAATTGAGATGTTGGGTTAAATGTTGTGTAGAATTGGTGAGGTTCTCAGTACTGGTGAATGGCTCTTCTGAAGGATATTTCAAATCAAAAAAAGGCATCAGGAAGGGAGATCCTTTATCTCTCTTTCTTTTTCTTTTAGTAGGAGAATCTCTATCATTTATGATCAAACAAGCTCAAGACGATGGTTTAATTTATGGAATTCAGGTTGCTGATGGTGGTACTATTGTTAGTCATCTGCAATTTGCAGATGATACCCTTATCTTTTTAGATGCTGACATTAGTCAGGTTGAAAATCTAAGAATCTTGCTTTTATCTTTTGAGCAGTTGCCATGTTTAAAAATAAACTTTGCAAAAAGTGAAATATTTGGTGTTGGCTATTCTGGAGACATTGCTCATTTTTCTTCCATTCTGGGTTGTTACAATGGTGTGTTACCAACTAAATATCTTGGTTTGCTCTAGGGGACAAGAGTGGTTTATTGAAAGATTTATCAAATATCTTGCTGGTTGGAAGAAATCCACTCTAAATAGAGCAGGTAAAATTGCACTTATTAATAGTGTCTTGGAAAGTCTGCCAGTTTAATATATGTCTTTGTTTGTTATGCCTGCTTCTGTGGCCAAGAGACTTGAAAAGATCATGAGAAATTTTCTCTGGAATGACAACAAAGGAAAAAAGAAAATGAAATTGGTGAAGTGGCCTACTGTTTGTAGAAGAAGAAAATATGGAGGTCTTGGTATTAAAAGTTTAAAAAAGATGAACAAGGCTCTGCTTACTAAGTGGCTATGGAGATTTGTAACTGAAGACAATGTTTTATGGAAAGATATCATTACTGAGAAAAATAGGGTTGAGCAGCTGGGTTGGTTTTCAAAAATTCCTAAAATCACTTATGGAAGGTGTCTGTGGAAAGGAATTATAAAGTGCAGTATAATTTTTAGAAGCCATATTAAATTTAAAGTTAATTATGGTAGTAGTACCCGTTTTTGGAAGGATAAATGGCTTTTTGATGCTCATTTGTGTTCAAAGTTTCCTAACCTTTTGCAACCTCTAGAGCTAAGGAATTAACAGTGGCTCAAGTGTTTGATGTCAATGTAGCTGAATGGAATTTACTCTTACCAAGAAGAATGTATCCTGCTGCTAGATTGGAGATCTCAGTTTTGCAGAATTGTTTCGAAGGTGTTATGCTTACCAGTAATGTATTAGATGAGATTCTATGGAGTGTTAACAACAAAGATCAATTCTTAGTTAAGTCAACATATGATACTCTTGTCAACAATGAGTTTGATCCTGCACAACAACACATTTTAAAGTTTATATGGGGACAAAATTTACCTCTGAAAAGACGAGGGTAACCAAATACACCACAATCTTTAATTTATCCACCTATAAGTCCTCTTAAGGAAAGTAATTGTGTATGGACAAAGTCGAGACAATACGAAAAATCGGTATTCACACTTTGTGTGATCGTCTATGGATACGAGATCGAGACAATACAATAATCTAAGTATGATTACTTGATAATAGGTTCAGACTTAACCAAACTCTATAGGATCACTATCAAGTAATACGGAGTTAACGTTTGTGTAATTTACTTTAACTTATAATAAAAACAATTATAAATTTCGGAAAATAAAAGTAAATGACACATCAAGATTTTGTTAACGAGGAAATCGCAAATGAAGAAAAACCCCGGGACCTAGTCCAGAATTGAATACTCTCATAATTAAGCCGCTATACAAAATCTAACAAACTTCTTATAGTTGAGACCAAACAACTAAACCTACAGTTCACCTAGTTTCTTCAGTATCCATGCGCTTCCGACATTCAATAAGTGCATGCGCTGGAACAATTCCTTTGTGTTAGAGCACTGCTCGGTCGAACTCGCATGCGTTGCTATCTCAAGCATGTTTGTCAATGTTAGTGATCAAAACTATAAGTCTTGATTTCTAGTCTACTTATAGATGTCTCAGACTAGGACATATATTGTGTAGTTGAGCCTTAGACTTCACAGCGTTCATCATTTGAAGACGAATAACTACCAAGGAGAGCTTGTGGAACTTCATCAACAAAAGGTATGTGGAGATTGAAACTCATCTATCACTTGGAAAGTCTATTTCTACTCTATCTCCTATTTTGAGACATAAGTCGTGTTACGATATAGTTTTATATTATACACATTTGAGATTTCGAGCTGAGTTTAACTCGCTTACATATTTCTCGGAATATGTGTTGGCAAGCTTCGCTTCAACCAAGTTCATCTTATATTCTTGACGCAAGTCATAAGATGAACATGTGAAAATTGCCGAGTAACACCTTACATGGTTTGTGTGATACAATTTGTAGTTGCAGGAAATCCCACACTACACCCCTCACTAGAATTTACTCAACTAATCCATTTGAAGATGAATAACTATCTATTTTATTGATTATTTTCTTGAAATGTTTACAAAGAAAGATAGAACAGAGCCAAAGAAATTACAATCACACTAAATTTTCTCTCTCCTAATGACTTGCTTAACAATTCAAAAGAACTCTCCCCTCCATCAGAATGACTCAACCCTTTATATAGGGTAGTACACAGTGGATGACAGCTAAGCTGTCCTTTATTTTTGGGAATGCCTTGCGAAATATCGCAAGTGTACATATACCAATTCTCGCGACACTCCTAAATCTCGCCGAGTCTTCACATTCTTCTCATGTTCTGGCTGTCGTCATTCATTGCGTCATTAATTATACTTCCTTGCGACACCTTCACAATACTGTCGTTTATTAATCTCGCGAGATATTGATGCTGCGATATTCTGATCCTACACAATTATTTCAATAACTTGAAAATTGCTTTGATGCTAATAGTGTGTGAAAACGACTATTGTCATCCTCTAAGAAAGTTTCAATGATTGAAATAAGAGTTTAGAATACTTAACCATTATTGGATATGACATGTTGTGTACTCTTGCACATATGTAATCCATGTCCGGGAACCATAGTATGCTTACACGTACGCGTAGCTGTTGGCTTGAGAAATCCGGGAACCTAAGTATGCGTACTCGTTCGCAAACTGGCGTAACGTTCATGTCCGAATATTTCTACTGGGATTGGTAGTACGCGCACCCGTTTGCGTACTGGCGAAGCCCAATCTTGGTCCGGGTATTTCAAGTATGCATACCCGTTTGCATACTTGAAGGTTAAAGTTCTAAAATCGGTTGTGTATATGAACTTAAACATTTATATAATAAGGAATGCAATCTATGCACACCGTGGCTATAATGTTCATGAATTGATTCGAGATCAAACCGATTTTGCTTCAATTGTGTTCTTGTATACTTCTATGAGAATATAGCAATTGAACAACTCTTTAACTAGTTTCATTTGAGTCATTTGAACTAGTTATGGTTAAGATGAACAAGATTGATATGAGAGTGTTCATATGGCTAACCTCGGTTAACTATTGTTGAGGCAACATGGTGTACACGTTTAGGAACGGTTACATAAACCTAAATGAGGGTACATTTCATTTGTGTGTAACAAGCTAAGTTCGATCTAACGGTTGAAAGATATTAGCTTGGTTGAATCAGGTTTTTCATCTAACGGTGAATATTGAATGCTTTGTTACCAAGGTAACTTAGATTGCAAACCCTGATTTGAAAACTATATAAAGGAGAACTCTAGCAATTGGGAAACCTAATCCCCACACCTCCTGTGTGATACTAGTTGCATAGCTAGAGTCGATTTTCCTTTAACCTTAGGTTTCTCACGAGACCTTGTAGGTTAACGAGTTAAAGACTTCATTGGGATTGTGAAGCCAGACCCAATTATTTTCTCTGTAGTTGCGTGATCTGATCTTGTTGTTTCTATCATGGTTGAGTACAATCGTAAGATTGGCTTGAGATTAATTTCTCCGATAGGCAAGATAGAAAAGTAGTCACAAACACCTTCGTCTCATCGTTTGTGATTCCACAATTTCTTGTTCCGTTAATCGATTAAGATTATTATGAGGCGATTGATAATACTAGGCTGTTCTTCGGGAATATAAGACCGGTTTATCAATTGGTTCCTGTTCACCTTGATTTATCAAAAGACGGAACAAAACTCAGAGGTATTTCTGTGGGAGACAGATTTATCTATTCCAATAGACTTTTCTGTGTGAGACAGATTTGTTTATCAAGTCTTCGACTTTGGGTCGTAGCAACTCTTGGTTGTGGGTGAGATCATCTAAGGGAATCAAGTGCGTAGTATCCTGCTGGGATCAGAGACGTAAGGAACGCAACTGTACCTTGAATCAGTGTGAGATTGATTAGGGTTCAACTACAGTCCAGTCCGAAGTTCATTGGTAGTAGGCTAGTGTCTGTACGTAGCGGCTTAATACAGTGTGGTGTTCAAAGATGGATTAGGTCCCGGGGTTATTCTGCATTTGCGGTTTTCCCCGTTAACAAAATTCTGGTATATGTGTTATTTATTTTCCGCATTATATTTTGTTATATAATTAAAATATCACAGGTTATGTGTTGTATCGATCAATTAGGAAATCCAACCTTTGGTTGTTGATTGAAATTGATTGATCCTTGAACATTGGTCTTTGGTACCGTCCAAGTTGATACTCTTATATTCAATCAGGCTCGCAAATTTCTATTTGCTGATTGCAGATTGAATGGAGAGTTAGAGATATAAACTATTGTATATACTTTTCTCTAGATTGAGTCTGACTGTCTAGTTGATTCTCTAGAAAGTATATTGGAGTAAGTCCTCTCAGATTGCCAAACGAATTATTGGGTGTGGTTGTTGTACCCCGCATTTTCACTTTGGATCGCATTCCAAACAGTAAAGGAACAACAAATCTATTTGGTAACAACTCTCTTGATTCTTTCAGATGAAGATATCTCAAGTCATATGCAAAGGCTCTTTTGTTTAACCAATAATCTCCTTTGCATGGTCAGATCAATCTATCTAACAACTACAGAAGTAACAGAGTTTAGATTTGCAATCAATCAATATAGATTCAAATAAGAAGCTATAAGGTGATGCCGATCTTACACAACTAACCAATCGAATAAATCTGATTCTGGTTAGATCCCAGCCGATCAAGGTTTGTGCACACCCGAAGATATAAAAACCAAATCATAAATCTTTTTTGTCTTCAAATCTTCTTTAATCTTCATTAAACACCTGCACAACACCACTTGAATCTCTTGTGATCAATCGCGCACAGATCGGAGTCTGTTAATAATGGATTATTACAAGATATCTTTAAATCTACAAACAGTTTTAAAGATCCCGTCGAAATCTAGTTTGAGTGAATCTTATATCAGAAAAAAAGATTCTCAAGAATAAACAAACTAGGTGCAATCAAAGTTCAACAACCGTTGTCAATCAAATCAATTGAAAACTAAAATAAACTGCAATTATCTTGTTTCCCACCAACGGTACTCGTAGAGCTTCTTGATCCCACAGAGGTCTTTAAACGAGCGGTCGTAAGAGATTTCGCCTAATTAGGGTACTTTCCTCTCCGGATAGACGTATCCACCAGAAACAACAAGAAGATGAAGTTTGCCTGGCTCTTAGGATAGTTTGCTCGAAATGCAAACTTGGGTATTTATAGACCAAGGATGTTTGGACACCAAGGAATTTCCGAAACCGAATATTCTCAAGATATGCAATAAATGACCAATCGATTTTCATAATTCATGGAAATGCTTTTTCCAATATTTCCGAAATCTCACTAGAAAATCTCCAATTAGTAAATGCACATTACCAATTTTTATTCTCTAGAGATATACATTTAATTGCTGGTAATTAAAGAATATAAAACTAACAACCTTAATTAAAAGATTCTTAATTTATTTCGGTCCCGGATTTCCTTGAGTTATTAAGGAATATCTTTGAATAATAAAAGATAAGAGTTACTGATCATGTTCAAAGTATGTCGACATCTTTTCTTTGTAAATCCTCTTTCATATTTACAATCTTGGAATCGATTATACCACACTTCCAAACAAGTTTAGAATTGGTTCATCTGTATTCCAAGACAACTATGTAATTGATCAAATATCAAATCATTAATCAGGGGTTTACGTAACAACCAAACACAAGGATCGGTTCTACCTTAATATGGTTACTGGGACCGGTTACATCAGTTACCAGGATCAGTTACGTCAATTACCAGGACCGGTTGCCAAATACTCATGGTATTACTTGTGATCGGTTACACCAATTACTGTTAGAGCACTACTCGGTCAAACTCACAAGCGTTGCTATCTCAAGCTTGTTTGTCAAGTTTAGTTTCCAAAACTATAAGTCTTGATTTCTAGTCTACTTATAGCTAAGTCTCGGACTAGGATAGAAAGTGTAGTTGAGCTCTAGATTTCACGGCGATCATCATACAAAGACGAAGAACTACTCAAGGAACTGGTGGAACTTCATCGACTAAAAGGTATGTAGAGACTTGAACTTATCTATCACTCAAAAGTCTATCTAATATATCTCCTATCTTGAGACGAAAGTCGTATTGCTATATAGACTTCGATTATACACATTTGCTATTTCGAGCCGAGTTTATCTCGCTTATCTATTTCTCGAAATATGTGTTGGTGTTTTGGGGTAAAACTGTTTCTGCCGGTTTTGGTAAATTTTGGTGTGTTGCTGATGTAGTTGCAGGAAATCCCACAATACACCCCTCACTATATTTTGTCTAACTAATTCATTTTGAAGATAATGGATGAACAATCATGAATATTTATTAATAATTTTCTTGTAATGTTTACACAAGAAAAAGGAGTTATACTTAAGATCTTACTACATTCGCTCTGTTTCTCTCTCCTAATGACTTGTTTTTTTATCCAAAAAGAACTCTCCCTTCAACAGACTTACTCAACCCTTTATATAGGGTAATACATAGTGAATGACAGCTAAGCTGTCCTTTATTTTCGGGAACGTCTCGCGAAGTGTCGCAGGCGTACAAGTATTCGTATTCGCGACACTTCTTAACTTTCGCCAGATTTCATATCTTCCTATCGTCATCCAGTGCGTCATTCATATTAATCTTCTGCGACTCACTCGCAATGTTGTTATCGGTTGCCTTCACGAATTGTTGTTGTCGCGATATTCTGATCCTACATCTTGCCTTTTTTTTTTCTTGAATATTGCTTGAAGAGCGATCTTTAAGAAAAAATACGTTGTTGTAGTAGTCTCTGATTTTTATTGATGAAGGAACGAGCGAAAGAATACTCGGACTTGAAAAGTACGTACTTGCCTCTATTCTTTGGCGAAGTTCCGAAGTTTTTAGAAGTATGTATGAAATATCATTTCTTGCCTCATGGGATACGGAAAATAATGGATCTTGCAATCTCTTCTCGCGAGTTAGGAAAATAATTGAATCCCATATGATAAGAAAATATGTTGTGCGATATCCGAATTCTTTTGTCGCAACCGTTCATTTTTCATGAAAATCTTCTTCAAAGATAGCTCCATGAATCTAGGAATGACCGTTTACACGTGTTTAAAACCATCCTTTTTACCGGTACATTTAATGTTATCCGGTCATAACACTTTCTTGCCTATTTATAGGAGAGTCTTTTGTGAAGAACATTTCTTTCCTTCTATTTCATCTCCTTTATCGTCTGCAACTGTTCTTCTGTTATTCTTCTTCACCATCGTTTTCATCATCCTTCTGTTATTTCTTATTTGCTATCACTTTCATGGCATCCAGGTTTGTTAATCTTGCTAGATTCGATTGATTCTATGATTGATTGATTTTGTGATTAACTTCCCTTTTTGAGATTATCTTATTCCTTTTGATCTTTTTCTGCCATTTTTGTTTCAGCAAGAACAAACCCAGCACCAAGTTCACCGTGAAGAACCCCCTTCTTTCTTTGGATTCACAGTCGAAACCAACTTCTCAACAAGAATCCACCTTGCCACCAAAGTCCTCTTCGCAAGCTAAACATACCGTTCCTAAAAGAAAGCCTGCGAGTGATAAGGTATTTTGAGAAGTATTTACTTTTTAATGACAATATCGTTTCCTCTGTTTCTTACTTAATTTATCATTCGCAGGATGACAAAACTATTGACAAAACTCCCAAAAGATCTCGCCACTCTAAACTTGTTACTCCTGATGTCCCTTTTCCCTCATTTACACCTTCTTCTCCCGCTGCGAAATCATCGCAGGATAATCTTGTCGCAAGTGACAATATTCCGATGCCTCAACTCCTCATAGATCAAGTTCCTCATAATAGTCCTACTACAAATGAACTTACTCCTTCTCCTACCATCAATGTCCCTGTCATTCCTCCCATCACTACCTTTCCTGAAATCTCCTCTTCTCATGATGTTCCTTTGGCGAAGAATGATTCGTCTCTTCCTTCTTTGCCCGAGCAAATCCCTCTTACTGCAGAAAATTTGGAGGGAATAGACGTGGCTTTCAAAGTTCTCTCGGACCTTGTGAATGATGCCAAAAAGACTTCTGTCGATCTGTCAAGTTCGATGTCTGCGAGATTTTAAGTAAACATCTCGGTTCTGATAGGATCTCGCAAGCATCCTTAGTTCAAGAAATTAATGTACTGAAAAATGATCTTCAAGCTATGACTGCTAAATGCAATAATCTCCATCTTGAAAATCAAAAATTTCACAACCTCTCACTAGATCGTGATAATCTTCGCAAGAAGAATGAAGAGTTAAAAGGTAAACTCTTTCCCCTTAACCCCCCTTTTTTTTTTTTTTTTTTTTTTTTTTTTTTTTTTTTTTACAACTTAAACTCTTGTTCGCCCTTCAAGCTTTAAACCAGAAACGAATAATGGAGATATATCAGTTGGAATCAATTGTTGAAGAGGTTCGAGTTGAAAGAGACGCTTGGATGGAGCAATATAACTTCTTAAATAATCTTCATACATATGCTGTTGATCAAATAGATAATTTGTCTAAAGAAAACTTTGATTTAATTCAGCAGCAAGATTCATTAAGTAAAGACTTATCTCGCCTTTCTTACTCTTTGACTAAGGCTAATTTGGAGTTGGAAACTTTATCAGATGAGAATGGGACCCTTTCTCAGGAGAAACGATCTCTACTAAACAAGGTTGCGACCTATTCGCAAGAATATGATGCTTGTCAAAAATTACGTGAAGAACAAGAACAATCTATTCATGCTTTGAAAAATCAACTTGAAGAAATTACTGCCGAGAGAGATAAACTTATTCAGGGTAGAATAACCTTGAGTCTAAAAGCAAACCAATTCAAAGATCAATGTTCCAAATTAGAAAAATCCAATTATGCCCTTGTAACCGAGAATTCTATACTCGTTTCGAATGAAAAAAGCTTGCGAGCTCGATTGAAAGGCCTAGTTGGAGATACATTTGATGATGCCATGGACTGTTTGGGGAATAATTTTGCAGCTTTAATTCAGCATCTGACTTCTCAGAAGGAAGGTAGTCATATTATTTGACTATCTTAATTCATTAATTATTCCAAAAATCTTTAATTATCCTGAAAATTCCAAAAATATTCTGTAAAAGTTTTATTTAATCTTGTGCACTTGTTATGCAGACTCTGAGAAGAAGCTTCGCTCTACTATCTCCACCCTCAGATCAGATTACTCTAGGATTCGCAAAGAAAATGGGTTACTCGCCACCTCTCTTGCTCGTTCTCGCGACCGCGCAGAACGAAGATTTGATTATATGTCTTACTGTAAAGACATAGATAGTAAGAATCGCCAAAAGGCGTTGCTTCGTCAATTCCCCTCAAAGTCAAGTCCTTGTGAATGAGATTTTATTGTCTAAGTCCCTTGATCCTATTCATGTTGATCCTTTGGAAGTAAGTGATGATGAAGTCCCCGATTCTCCCGACAAAGTGATTATGACTATGAAAGCGGCGAAGATATCGCTAATATTGAAGTTGTCAACAAAGACCCGATCGAAAAAACTTCGATAAAAATCCACCAATCGGCGAAAATGAAGGTCCGAAAACACTTCGATGAAAATCCACCGATTGGTGAAGGTGAAGCCGATAAAAGCAATGAAAGATCTCAACCATCCTCTGTAGTTGATAATATTGATGTGGAGAATTAAACTTTCTTTGTAATTTTTCAAAACTTCTTTTGTTTGTAAGGATTAAGTCTTTGATCGAGTAATCCCCTTATTTTCTCCTTTTTCTCTTATTTAAGATGTTTGATCATAATCTCGCGAACATGTTCTAAGCTATCGGATCTTTTATTAAGTAAAATCCTCCCAATTAGGAATTTCACTTTATTTCTTCTCATTGCGACAAGATCGCAGGCCGCCTTTACATTTTCATGTAATGACCCATTAACCTTGCCTTATCATTTTTGATGGTCTTCTAAGTTTGACCTTCCTAATTAAAGGTCTTACTCTGCCACCCTTTTTTGCGACAAGGTCGCAGGACGTCTTTACACTTGCATGTAAAAACCCATTGACCTTGTCTTATCATTTTTCAAGTATTTTTGCCTCTGCAGGATATTTTGCTTGCGACAATATGACAGGCCTAAACTTTCTTGCGAAAGTAAAGCCCCATGACATTGTCGTCTTGCGACGAAATCGCAGGACGTCTTTACACTTGCATGTAAGGACCCATTGATCTCGTCTTACCCTCGCGTTAGTATTATTGCCTCTCGCAGATCATTGCACAAATATGACAAGCCTAAGTTTCCTTGCGAAAACAAAGCCTCGTGACATTTGCGTCTTTGGCACTTATCAGCTCCCTAATGGAGGGTGCCGCCCTTATCATCTCCCCGGTTGCCCCTTCAAGGAGGCGTACATCGGCCATACAAGGCTAGCTCCTCCCATCCGGTCTTAACAACAACCAGTTGTTTTCGCAGCCTCTTATCCCTTATACCTATAGAGTTTATGGTTACAAGGCTGCACCCTAAGTGGAGTTTTCTTCGGGCCGAGTGCAGCATGCGCCAAGACTTGTCAAGAGTGGTAAGGAAGTTCCATGCTCCCCGCACTCTTGACTCAACCGGGTACCTCGGCGCCTTGATCATACGCTGACTCCTTGAAAGAGACCCTCGGTCGCCCAACCAGGGTATAACCTACATATATAGTTGGGAATCCAAGGTATCTCTTCCGGATAGGCTTTCATGGGCCCCAAATCTTCATGACCCAGGTTCCAGGGGCGGTGTAACCTTTTCCCTGAGCCATGTTAAGAGATACCCCCTTATATGACGCACTTTAGGTCTTACATTTGCCTCTTACGAAATGTAATTCGCGAACTAGGGTGTACGCCATAAAGGTTCGTCCCATTCATTTACTCATGTTTGTTCATTCAGTCAATCGTTATCTCTTGCCATTCTGCTCGCGAGATATTCGCTGATATTTCGGTTTGAACTTGATTGATTTTCTCAAATATCTTGCATTAAAGTACTTCATCTGACCCACTTTTATGGGTAGTATTTCTTTAGATATAATCTGTTCCACTACCGCCCAATCTTTGTCCCATGTCTTTGCCTTCAGGATCCATCAATCTATAAGCCCCTGTACCAACTACTTCTTTAATAATATAAGGTCCATCCCATTTTCTCGCCAGCTTGCCTCCATTTTCTCGCTGATATATTGGTGTCTCTCGCAATACCAAATCTCCTAGTTGAAATTCACGTATCTTCACACGCTTGTTATATTCTCTGGCCAATCTTCGTTGATAATTCTCCATATGTCGTAACGCCTTCTCTCTTTTCTCTTCTAATTCGTCCAATTTGATTAGAATGTTACTTGCACTAAGATTTTTCTCCCAAACTTCTTTCTTAGTTGTTGGGATCATAACTTCTGTTGGGAGCACAGCTTCAACTCCATATGTTAAACAAAAAGGTGACATTCCAGTAGCTTCTCTTCTGGTTGTATTGTATGCCCATACTGCACTGGGTACTTGTTCGCACCATCCTCTATTGTGCCCTTCTAACTTCTTCTTCAATATATCCGCAATTGTTTTATTTGTTGCCTCCGCCTGACCGTTAGCTTGAGGATATAGTGGAGTCGATTTCCCACATTTTATTTGAAATGCATTAAGTAACAACTCTATGTTTTGCCCTTCAAATTGTTTCCCGTTATCGATACCAACCGTGTAAGGGGATCCCAAATCTGCATATAATATTCTCAAATATGAAAGTGAAAACGTCTTTGTCGCGAATGTCTTTGTACCGCTTTCACTTCGCCCATTTTGTGAAATAATCCGTTGCGACAATTAAGTATCTTCTCCGTCCTGTTCCGGTAAAAAGGTCCCATGATATCTAAACCCCATTTTCCAAAAGGCCACACACTTTTTGAAGAATTTAATGGTGCCCCAGGTGCATGTATTTTCTTCCCATGTCTTTGACAATCTTCGCAGCGTCTTGACACTGCTCTCGCGTCCTCATGCATATATGGCCAGTAATATCCTTGCATTTTTGCTTTATATGCTAAAGATCTTCCACCGCTATGATTTCCAGCATCTCCACTATGCAACATCTTCAATATGATTTCTCCCTCTTCCCTTGTTAAGCATCGAAGTGAAGGTCCATCAAAAGATCGCCGATAAAGAACACCATCTCTTAATTCATAATTCGTTGCACGGCTTTTCAATTTGTGTGCTTCTAATCTATTTCTTGGTACCTCCCCTTTCATCAAGTAAGCGTGAAGTTCTGTTCTCCATTCTTTATCGCGACATTGTGGTATGTCTTCTACTAACATTGCATCCGCTTCTTGCTCTTCTTCTTTATTGATTGATGGTGCCAAAAGTGTTTGTATTTTGATATTCCTCGCAGTGGGGTCTGTCATCATACTTGATATAAAGGCAAAAGCATCTCATGAGTCTGTTATTTCTCCTTGATATATGCCTCCACCTTATTTTTGGTAATTTCGTGCCGACAATTCTTCGACAAGCTTTTCTGTACTTTTGCAAAGATGGCTCATTTGTAGCGTATTTCTCGTTATCCGCGAATTGCTAATTGCGAATCACTGGTAATCCTCACATTTTCTAACTTCATTTCTATTGCGAATCGCAGAGCATGTATTATAGCTTCATACTCCGTTTCATTATTGGTGGATTCAAACTCCAATCTAAAAGAGAAAGCTAATTTATTGCCTTCCGCGAAATCACAACAATTCCCACTCCATTACCTTCTCCATTTGATGATCCGTCCGCCAATATTTCCCACCTATCCGGTTCAGTTAACAAATCATTTGGGTCTCCATGCTCTTCTTCTACATCCATCATTTCATCCATCGCTTCATCTTCCTCCAAAGGAAATTTCGCCAAAAAGTCTGCGACTACGTGACTTGGTTGAGGTTAATATTTCATATTTGAGTTTATAATGGCTTATTTGGGCATTCCACCTTTCAACTCTCCCGATCTTTTTGAATTTTTCATTACTGATTCGATTGGTACTTTTGTTACCACCCTGAAAAGTATGTGCTTGAAAATATATGCGAAGCTTGAATGTTGCATAGACTAACGCCAGGATTAGTTTTTCAATCTTCGAATAATTCCTTTCTCGGCATTAAAAGTCTTACCGATATAGTAAATCGGTTTTTCTACTCCAGCGTCTATTCGCAGCAATCTGCGCTTAACGCGTGCGACGTTGTCGCAAGGTATACCAACAATTCCTCCCCGGCTCTCGCTTTTTGCATAATGGATACTTCCATTAGATGTTCTTTAATTCCTTGTAATGCCTTTTCACATTCGTCTGTCCATTTAAACTTTGATCCTTTTTCGAATCTTTCGAAAAATGTTTGCACTTA
Source organism: Papaver armeniacum (assembly GCA_023531295.1). NCBI lineage: Eukaryota > Viridiplantae > Streptophyta > Magnoliopsida > Ranunculales > Papaveraceae > Papaver > Papaver armeniacum. The sequence goes on from JAJJWW010006835.1 coordinate 439,434, forward strand.
TCGATGACCGCGAAATGAATCTTCCTAGTGATGCTAATAATCCATTTAGCTTTTGAACATCCTTTATTGTCGCAGTGTTGGCATATCGCGAACGCTTTCACTTTCTCCGGGTCGACTTGTATTCCTTCCTTTGATACTATATAACCCAAAAATTTTCCCGATGCCACTCCGAAGGTACATTTTTCCGGATTTACTTTGATGTTGAATCGCCTCATCCGTTCAAAGACTTCTCTCGAGATCTTGTACATGGTTTTCTCGCTTTCTTACTTTTTACGAGCATATCATCTACGTATACTTCCAGTGTTTTATGTATCCATTCTCGCGAACACTTCTTCTACCATTCTTTGGTATGTTGCTCCAAAGCATTTCGTAAACCAAACGGCATTTTTGTATAACAATATAACCCTCTTGGAGCGAAAAAAGCAAGATGCTCTTGGTCTTCCTCGGCGAGAGGAATCTGGGTTGTAACCTTTATACCCATCCAGAGATGATATTCTTTCATTTCCGATGCTGATTCGACTAGTTGTGGGATATCTGGCAATGGAAAACTATCTTTAGGACAAGCTTTGTTTAAATCAGTGAAATCTATGCAAATTCTTATCCCCTTTTTCTTCTTTGGGACTATGACCATATTTGCTATCCATTCAGGGTACTTTGCTGGCCTGATGATTCCTGCATCTAGCATTTTCGCAATTCTTCTTCTATTTGGGGGTGATAAGTCATTGCGATTTTTCTAATTCTCTCGCTTGAACGGCTTCATCCTTTTATCTATTTCCGCTTTGTGACAAGCTATCGATGGATCTATACCAGAATATCATCCATGTTCCACGCGAAGATATCCTTATAGTCTCGCAAAGAACTCTACGATCCTTTTTCCTCATCCGCTTCCATACCGGTCCCAATCTTCAACATTTTGGGCTCTTCATTAGTTCCGACATTCACTTCTTTCGTTTGCTCGCCGCGACGTAACTAGCTTGTGATTCTCCCATAGGGGTTGGTCCTTTCAACTCTTTCGCGAGTTCATTTTCTTCTCCCGAAATCTCGCTAGGTATCCCTTTTCCTTCCTTTGCTCTTATCATGTAAACTCTAAATTCTTCTTCTTTTTTAGTCGCTTTCGCCAGCTTTTCTCGCGATACTTTCGCTTCTCTCGCTTGCTCTTCATGATATTTTATTTCAATTTGATAACATATTCTTCCTTTATCCACATCTCCTCTAATCTCGCCGATTCCAGTTGGTGTGGGAAATTTGATACATTGATGAAATGTTGATGCTACCGCTTTTATTGCATGTACCCATGGTCTCCCTAGCAATACGTTGTATGGCGATTCCATATCTACTACACACAAGGTTACTCGTGTCTCGATGTCTCCCAACAGAATTCGTATTTTTACTTCTCCTTTAACCTTTGTTATGGATTTACCAAAACCATGGATGTTGTAGGCCGTGGGAATCATTTCTTTATCTTTATATCCCATTTTCTTGTAAGCATGATAAAACATGATATTCACCAAGCTTCCCGTATCGATTAAAGTTCTATTTACTGTCCATGTTTGCGTTGCCTTTACTAATTCTTCTCCTTTGCACGCGTTTATTGTGATTACCAGTGGAGATGTGTGATTCAAATTTTCTTTAGATATTTCTGAAGCTGTGAATGTTATCCTTTGCTTTTCCCATTCTTCTAAAGGCAATGTCATCTTTCTATCTGTGATTTTCTTTCCTTCAAAATCCCGCTTGTGTATTCTTCCTTTGATATTTTCATGAAACTCATCAATCATTATCTTTGTGTCCGAACTGTACTCCACATCTTTCTCCTTTGTCTCATCTAATTTAACATTTTCTTTTTCTTCCATTTTCTTGATTTGAATGATTCTGATTGCCTTCTTTCTTTCTTCAGTTTCCCTGTTTCTAGCGCCAATATGTAGTTGCAGGAAATCCCACAATACACCCCTCACTATATTTTGTCTAACTAATTCATTTTGAAGATAATGGATGAACAATCATGAATATTTATTAATAATTTTCTTGTAATGTTTACACAAGAAAAAGGAGTTATACTTAAGATCTTACTACATTCGCTCTGTTTCTCTCTCCTAATGACTTGTTTTTTTATCCAAAAAGAACTCTCCCTTCAACAGACTTACTCAACCCTTTATATAGGGTAATACATAGTGAATGACAGCTAAGCTGTCCTTTATTTTCGGGAACGTCTCGCGAAGTGTCGCAGGCGTACAAGTATTCGTATTCGCGACACTTCTTAACTTTCGCCAGATTTCATATCTTCCTATCGTCATCCAGTGCGTCATTCATATTAATCTTCTGCGACTCACTCACAATGTTGTTATCGGTTGCCTTCACGAATTGTTGTTGTCGTGATATTCTGATCCTACATCTGAGAAACGAATTTAGACCTAAACAAATGCACTGCACGGGAGTATTTTAGATTCGAGAGATCAATCTGTACAATCCTGGCCTAAACCAATAAATGGTCGTTCCAGTCTTGCTTCGGTCACAAAGTGAAGGAGAAAGGTTGGTCTTAGGGATGGAAGCGAAGAAGGTGTTGAGACCAGAATGGTTAATTATGAAGGTGTGGCTATTTTATGACTTGTATAAGAATGTGGACTGGCTTGTGGAATGTAAGCTATCAGTTCTTTGGTGTTTTTCTGGATACTTTTGTTGTTGTTAACCAAAACTGTTATTTGGTCGAAATAGGTAGGAACCTATTTATACAAGTCATAATTGAACGCACCCTGATCTCGTAGGAAGTGGGAGTAGTTGATTGATGGAGAAGTGGGGTAATGTGTAAGTGGTAGAAACCATGTCCCCACTATGAAGGAAACAGGTTAGTTTACACCCACTACTTCTTGTCGCCACTAACTGCACGCTTTCCTGACACTTTCTTATAATGGGCGTGTTGCACGCCGCACGCTGTAAACCACCAGACCAATACCATGATGAGCATCCCCCAGTTTGTGACATGTTTGATGTCTCGAGTATTTTCGTGGAAAATGTGCAGCAGATTGCTGAGTGGGTCTCGTATGCAAGACCTTATTATTCTGATTAATTGTACACCATCTAGGTGGCGGATAACCATGTGTGGCAAGTCAAGTCAGGAGACTTGCCGCAGGAGAATAGCGCGTGATGCTATTAGGTTAGTCTCGGTTGGTGACCTAAGCCTTACCATGGGCCGGTCAATTCCATGGCGGATTTGGACGGCCGAGATTTATAATTCATGAGATGAGGGGGCCGTTGATTATGGCCACATTCCGTTGGCACCTGGTGATGGCATAGTGGCACGATTGGCATATGCAAGTGGCGTAATTGCGTGATTGCTACATGCCAGTGGCATAGTGGCACGATTGGCATACGCTAGTGGCATAGTGGCGCGAGTAGCACCTGGTTTAGCCGTGGTCGTTATACCTTGGCATATTGGTGTTGGATCCAAATATGGCTCGACAATTGTGGCTCATGTTTTCGTATCAAACCTAATGCCCTAAGTAACATTATTTGGCGTGGTTGGCGTAGCGGCCTTACCTAAATTAGGGTTTGGCATGCCAGAACCCTAATTAGCGCGTGTGGCATGTGGCCTCGGCACAGTGACGTTTTTTGTGCAGATGGTGCCATGGACGTGTCGAAGGAATTATGGTAGGGCCATAATGTGGGAACGACCACATGCGCAAGGATAGCCGTGGGTGGCCATAGCGTGGCGCCTTTTTAGGGTTTTATGGGCCCCGCATGGCTTGTGGCATGTCGTAGGGCCAAAGTGGCGTAATGTGGGGCCACGACCAGAAATTAGGGTTTCGACTAATACCACTGAAGTAAAAGTCGTGTTTCGATCATAAAACCCTAATTGGAGTTGGTTATGACTTTGGCCACGAACAAAAGGTGGGTTAGCACGTAGCTACGCTATTTGTGGCATGTTGGCATGCCAATTAGCACGTTGGCGTGGCATGGCATGCCGATTAGCATGGTGGCGTGGCAGGATGCGTTTGTCCTTTAATGCATGTGTCGGGTTTAAAGTGACCTGATTGGTCAAGAAAATGGGCCGGCCAAACATAGGGCGCGGTCACACTTCTAGTGCTCGTGGCGCATTTAAAGTGACCGTCGATGGGAAAGAGGAAACCCGGCAAGCAGCATGGGGGCGTGTCCATCTGCAGGTGGCGCTGACTGGCCTATGGAACGGCCACACTTCCCCTTGTTGTGGCTCCTATTTTATTCCCCGTTTTCTGATTTCGGGTAGGACTTTGCACCTACTAATCCATGGCGGATCAATTCCCTAGTTTGCCTAGGTTTAGTTTTGACCAGCAGGGTCTGATATACTGCGCAGGGTGCAAAAAACCTAATTTTTGCAAATTAATTAGGTTGATATTTAATCTTATGAATTATCAAAAAATTGATTGGATTCTGCATGTTGACACAGAGTTATTTATTGCCAGAGAGCAGCATGATTTCTGACTTAGTACTTTTATGCAAACCTCAACCTTGATACTTCGGGAAATTTATGCTACTCAGCTGCGAGTGAACACTAATTGTCATGTCGTATCAATATTAAGGGATCAGCCGTGGAACACAGCACATAAAGTATTCAGTGAGTCCTATATTAATGAATAATACAGATAGGGTGTCAAAATTTATAGAATATCTGGGATTGTTGCTACATGCACCATTCTGGATAAATTTCATGTAAACATATTGAATTGCTCAATAAATGCGCAAGTGAAGAGGTTGGGTATTCATCACTTTTACATGGCTCTGTCTCTTTGCAGAATGATAGTATATTATACACATGGTTTTATAATTTTAGCCTTGAACTAAAAACCACCATCAACAGTTGGTAAGCTTTCGCTTTGGCCCAGTTCATCTTTACAAGTGACGAAAGTCATGTTGATTATTTCAATATCTTGAAAATCACTTTGATGAAGAATAGTGTGTGAGTAACCTCTATTTAACATCATATAAGAATGTTTCAATGATTGAAGTGAGAGTTTGGAATATATAACCTTGAATGGATATAAACATTGTATGTTAACTCATACGTGTGTAAGTCCAAAATCCTTAAACCAAAGTATGCGTACTTTGCTGCTCAGGATAGCCGGAACTAAAGTCCGCGTACCTGTACGCGTACTGTCGGAAGTTCATGTCCCGTGAATTTCTGCTGGAGTTTGTGAACTGAAAACAAACTTAATACGGGTACTTAAGTATGCGTAATAGAATTACGATTTAATCTCTTATGTTATCAAAAGCCTAGAGAATCAAGAAAGCAAGATAATCTATTAATTTCTCATGTTCATCAACACACACATTAGGGCTGCGTATGTGAATTCTACCTAAAGAATAACCTAACGCCTTGCGCTAATCAAGTTCAATTCCTAGGTGCATTAAGTTTCAGAAATAGGCTAATCAATGCAATTGTCATGCGTTACGCAAAACAATTCGGACAATGGTCAAACTCTACATATGATTACGAGAGTGTATCACTACAAACCGTAAACATATCATGCTACTTGTATTCAAGGTTATCGCTTGATGAAAACCCTAAAATAGCTATGGACTAAGATGCAAGTTCAATTAATTGGCCACTTAACTAATCAAACACCATAATCCTATCACAATACTTCAATCATGTGATCATAGAAACCGCAGAGAATTGAACGATAAACAAGAGAGAAAACTAATACATAAAGCACACACAAGTTTTAGAAATCGGACTACATCCTTAACCAATAAAAGAGAATTTAGCTACTCATAGCTATGGAGTTCATCATCATCAATATTCAATAATAAAACAAAGAGGAAGAAGAACACAACCAAACCCTAGAAGCGTAAAAGAAACGGCTCTCCAAAGTTCCAAGAAAAAGATATGAGATAAGATTTCCAAAAGTTGTAGAATTCCTCTTTTTATAGCCTTTCTCTCCTTCCAAAATTAGTCAAGTCTTCAAAGTCCATTAGATGAGAATCCACCAAGCCCACAAGAAAAAGAAACCCATGTAGAAAATATGTCCAAAAAGCATCATAGGAATTACAGTATTGTTAGGAAATTAGGAAGGTGCCGGAAATCGCCTTGCAGCAAAGTTCTTACCGTCAATCGAGACACAGACGGGTCAACGGATCAATCGATCGGATCGGGTCAAACGGGTCAGGGATCAGGGTTGAACGAGGTCGGTGACTCAGATCGGCTCAAGCCGGGCCATTTCATCGGCCATAGCAAAGACAGCCAAGATGAACGAGTCGTGCAATCGTCATGCCTGTCTATGCTTTTTGCAACACCTGCCAATTCCATAACAACTAGCTCCTTGTACACTCTCCATCTTGCAGCAATGCCACTCTTAAATCTTCACCTGTTATTCCATTCAATGGGTGTCACCAAGATGGCCATAGTTCCAGTCATTGACTCATGCACCACTTCACTACCACATACACGCCATTGCCAGAGCCACTCCACTTGCAATGCCTTTTCATTCTTTGCATCAACCTCCCTCAACCATTTCCTTGTAATACCATACATTTGTCTAACATTCATTTCACTTAGCACTTGAGTCCCGCCTCCGGTGTTCATCATCTCCATGCCATCCACCACTTTGCCACTTCCATACTTTCTTATTTGGTAGCTTCTCGGCCTCGGGCCTGCAATGCACATGCAATGCCAGCCGCAACCAACCATTTCAAAACCCATTCAATCCCGTGTTACTCAATCCACGCCAAGGAAGACCACCTCCAACAACCCAATAACTCCACCGGCATCACCATCTCAACTTCCATCCTAGGCTTCAAAGAGAACCACACCCGCAATTCCATCGGCATCACCAACACCATATAGTTCATTGTCTCTGCCATCAGTTGCACCGCATTCCATGTCACCAGATTCCAATTCACTGGATACATTTGCAACTTAGTGCATCACCGCATTGACACAGAACACAACCATTTCATTCACCAAAGAAACTCATGTCCATATAATTGCCATGCCCTTAAAGTAACACTCATGTAATACCCTTAAGTCCACCACCACCAACAGGATTGCAGAAACCCATTCTATCTCGGTCTCCATCCGAGCCACCGCAACATCTGTTGTCCAAAGACACAGACATTTCGCACGACTTCATCTCGGCCTTGCAGTGTCAATACCAACTCATACTTTCTTTTCTGCAGCTAATCCATCTCAGGCAAAAGCTCACTCCATCCCTGAGCCTCTTCCTTCTCAGGCCCTGCAATTTACAGCTCCATAAACTCCATCTTCACCAACTCATTCATTCCCTGAAACCACAACTCCATCTTCGACGCTAACCCATTTTCGAGCTCAACACCATCTTCAATTTATCTTCAGCAGCTAGAATACATGACCCCTGATCAACCACCACAACCACTCGAACTTGAGACCCCATCTGAAATTCGATCCATAGAACCCATATCTCTCGATTTTCAACAGCTTCCAAATCTCACTTCCCTGTCTACTTTTCTCAATCTACTGAGATCGATATCACATCCCAAATCCATCGAATCTCGCCTGCAACAACCTTAGATCGAAACACACATTCCGTTTCTCCCCTGCCTTGAAACGCAACACCTCTTCTTTCTATCAACAGCTTTAGTATCTCTTTCTCAAATTAGTAGCCACAACCGATCTCAAACTCTCATCTCTGTTCTCAGCCCCAAAACCATCGTCGATTCCTCACGGATTAGCAGACATGGCTACTTTTCTTTTCTCACAGATCGAAACAGATTTCCCTCATCGATCTCCTCCAGCGTTTCTTTCTCTCAGGTGCAGATGATGATTGAGAAGTTAATGAAATCGAGTTGAATTCAATCTAGGGTGTAGGAAAAGGAATGGCTAATCCCACTCAACTGAAACAGATAAGGGGTTACCCAATCATAACTCAAGGCACCCAGCTGTTCCCGTTAAGGGCTAGCTAGCTCAAACATGGCCTGTCGGTTTCATGAATCCGACAAGCTTATTCATAGGTTTTGTTCATAACTTTGTCAGACGCAGTCGGATTGACTTAAGCGCTTTCGCCGTTAGCTTCATATTTCCGTTCTCGCTCCCAATGAACATTTTCTCCTTCTTTTGCTCCCAAAGACTCCATTGCACCTATAAATTCAAAAGCACGCGTAAAGTACATAATTCACAAGAAAAATAGCAAAGAAAGCATAAACTCTATATAGAAAATACGGTGTATTCTACACCTATCAGATTCCCCCACACTTAGACTTTGCTAGTCCTCGAGCAAATCAATCAAAACAATAAAATACAACAACTCCGTGTCGTCGAGGCTACGGTCACTTTTAGCATAAATAACAAGCCTTTAAACCCCTAGGTGTCCCTAGTGGACGAGTTATAGTCTCGTGAAGGTTTACTAGAGATATACCTACAAAACCTATATTTCAAACTCCGTCTATTCGTGACAAATCAATGAACGAATCCAAATTGACTACGGGAGGAGGTACCTTGCAAATTCAATTCAATTATTAGTAAATAAACTCTAATTAGATAGTCGAACAAGCCACAATACTCGGAAACTAACAACCACAATCACAATGAAAAGATTAAGAAGATGGATATAGATGTAGATGTTGGCGAATATTCACAAGTGTTCGATGTTTCCCATATCATCGAAGGTCCTTTGCTAAGATGAACCTAATCCTATTGGATTGAGCTACTGGGTCTTGAATGCTACATCAAATCAATTGGCATATACAAAGGGAACCAAGAGTGACTTTATTCAACACAATATAAAACTTTCTTCTTTTTTTTTTTTTTTTTAAATGATTGGATCAAACTGGATCCAATTTCTCTTTTTTTTAGACGGCATGATTAGATCTTTTGGATCCAAGCGCATGCTTCTTGTCAGCAAGTACATGATAGTTGCCTTGGATCTGCATTCCACGCTTGTTTAGGCGACGGAGAGACGGGGACTACGTTTCACACATCTTGCTATTCCCAAGTGTCTTTTTATTCCGTTTTGGTCTAATTGATCGGTCTCTTTTTTTTTTCTTTTAATTTTTCTTTTAATTTTTTTTTTCATTTTTTTTTTTTTTTTTTTTTTTTCTCTTTTTCTAGTAACTCAACCACTCTATTTCATCCTAGCAGTAATAACACGTCGATGTTTAGTGACCCACCAAAGCACTTAGAGAACAATAGATAAATATGGAAAAATAAAAATAGAATGTGATATGGTGATATGGTGATATTAGAGATATGGTAACAACTATCATGGTATTTATGATTTTGAGCTATGTTCGTCCCCTTTTTGTTAATTGGTTCCTCAACTCCTGCATTCAAAATGGTTCCATCCACTAATGGTGTCATCCTAAAGGCACAAGTTTCTAGATTTCGGAGTTCAAAAAGCACAATTTTTTTTTTTTTTTTTTTTTTTTTTTTTTTTTTAAAGGCATAAAACAAACTAAAACATATAAATGCTCCCCCACACTTAAACTTTACATTGTCCTCAATGTAAAATTGAATCGATCAAAGAAAGTTCAAGGTGGGAAATTCCGCAAATAATATAAAGATAAAAGCAAATACATAAAAGTAAAAAGATAAGGATAAAGATACAAAACCGGTGGGTTGCCTCCCACTTAGCGCTTGTTTTAAAGTCGACGGCCCGACGTACTCCTTGTTTGCTAAGACTCCTCCAGAGGGAGCACTTCCACAAGTTAACTCCTTCCACGATTTCGAAGTGAAGTTCTCATAATATGGTTTCAACCGGTGCCCATTCACTTTAAGTTCATTACACAGCCAGCTAAACTACGAATTTCCACTTTGCACCATGAGAAAACACATTAGTCACAATAAAAGGTCCGATCCATCGTGACCTTAATTTACCGGAAATAATTGCAAACGAGAATTAAACAAAAGCACTTTCGCCCTATGCAAAATTGTTTATTAGAAATCATATTATCATGAAAAGCTTTCGTCTTTTCCTTGTAAATCCGTGAGCTTTCAAATGCATCATTACGAATCTCCTCCAACTCTTGAAGTTGTAACTTCCTTTGCTTTCCAGCACCATCCAACTCCATGTTGCATTGCTTAATAGCCCAAAACGCCTTATGCTCAATTTCCACGGGTAAGTGACAAGGTTTACCATAAACAAGCCTAAAAGGGGACATCCCAATAGGTGTTTTATATGCGGTTCTATACGCCCACAAAGCATCGTTGAGTCGCATGCTCCAATCCTTCCTTGTAGGATTCACCGTCTTTTCAAGAATTGATTTCACCTCTCGGTTGGAAACTTCGGCTTGTCCATTTGTTTGCGGATGGTAGGGAGTTGCAATCCTATGCGACACATTGTACTTCCTTAACAAGCTTTGCAAGAACCTGTTTTTGAAGTGGGAGCCTCCATCGCTAATTATAGCCCTTGGAATTCCAAACCTTGCAAATATATTAGCTTGCACAAAATCTGAAACAACTTTAGAATCATTAGTTGGGGCGGCCTTAGCTTCCACCCATTTCGAGACATAATCCACAGCAAGCAAAATATAATAATTCCCATTAGAATTGACAAAAGGGCCCATAAAATCAATTCCCCAAACATCAAAGACTTCCACAAATTGTATAATAGTTTGTGGCATTTGATTTCGAGCACCTAGATTGCCGGTTCTTTGACACCTATCACATGTGATACAAAAGGCATGTGCATCCTTAAACAAAGTTGGCCAAAAGAAACCACATTCTAATACCTTGAGAGCGGTTCGTTTACTCCCAAAATGTCCTCCACAAGCATATGAGTGGCAAAAAGACAAGATAGAGTTAAATTCAATTTCAGGAACACACCTACGTATTACTTGGTCACTACAATGCTTCCATAAGTATGGATCATCCCATATGTATTGGTTTGCTATCTTCTTAAGTTTGTCCCTCTCGATGCGAGACAAGTTCTTTGGGATTTGTTTAGACACTAAGTAATTAACAATATCAGCGTACCATGGTTCTCCAAAGGCAATGGAGAATAGTTGCTCGTCCGGGAAACTTTCATAACGGGATAGTCTCCTTGTCCACAGCAAGTCGGCTCAAATGATCCGTAACGGTGTTCTCAATTCCTTTCTTGTCTTTAATTTCAAGATCAAACTCTTGCAAGAGTAAAATCCATCGTATGAGCCTCGGTTTCGCCTCTTTCTTTGTAAGCAAGTATCTAAGTGCTGCATGATCAGAAAAGACAACAACTTTTGTACCAATTAGATAAGAGCGAAACTTTTCTAAAGAAAAAACAATGGCTAATAACTCCTTTTCAGTGGTTGTGTAGTTTTGTTGGGCCTCATTTAACGTTCTAGAAGCATAATAGATAGCATGAGGAAGCCTCCCCACACGTTTCCCAAGCACCGCACCAACCGCATAGTCACTTGCATCACACATGAGCTCAAACGGCTTACTCCAATCCGGTGGTTTAATGATAGGGGCTGAAATCAAAAGTTCTTTCAAACGATTGAATGCCGCCATACATTTCTCATCAAAGTTAAAAACCACATCTTTTTGCAATAAGTTACAAAGTGGTGATGCTATCTTTGAAAAGTCCTTGATGAATCTACGATAGAAACCTGCATGACCAAGAAAAGAACGAATCTCCCTCACCGTAGTGGGAGGAGTTAGAGCACGAATAAGGTCTATCTTAGATTTATCGACTTCCAAGCCTTTAGAAGATATTATATGGCCTAAAACTATGCCATGAGTTACCATGAAATGGCACTTCTCCCAATTTAGCACAAGATTTGTTTCAACACATCGTTCAAGGATTAGAGCCAAGTTGTTCAAGCAAAGGTCAAATGAATCACCAAAGACACTAAAGTCATCCATGAACACTTCGATTATGTTTTCAACATATTAGAAAAGATACTTACCATACACCTTTGAAAAGTAGCCGGAGCATTGCATAAGCCAAAAGGCATCCTTCTATAAGCAAAAGTACCGAAAGGACAAGTGAAAGTGGTTTTCTCTTGATCCTCGGTGCGATCACAATCTGATTATAACCTCGAATAGCCATCAAGAAAGCAATAGTATGAGTGTCGGCTAAACGTTCAAGCATTTGATCAATAAAAGGTAAAGGAAAGTGATCTTTTCTAGTGGTGGCATTCAATTTTCTATAATCAATACAAACCCTCCAACCGGTTTGCACACGAGTTGGGACAAGTTCATTCTTATCATTCTCCACCACCGTTACTCCCGATTTCTTTGGTACCACTTGTACCGGGCTTACCCATTTGCTATCGGATATGGGGTAGATAACACCCACGTCCAAAAGCTTGAGTATCTCATTTTTCACCACTTCCATCATGGGAGGATTCAAACGGCGTTGCGCTTCCCTTGTAGGCTTTGAATCATCCTCCACACGAATCTTATGCATACAAACGGCAGGGCTAATACCCTTGATATCGGCAATTGTCCATCCTATGGCTGCCTTGTACGTCCTTAGCACCCTTAGAAGTTTTTGCTCCTGTAATTCATTAAGCTCGTTAGAAACAATCACGGGTAAATCTTCGTTGTCACCCAAGTACAAGTACTTTAAGTGACTTGGAAGAGGTTTCAATTCTAAACTTGGAGATTTAACAATAGATGGCACAAGTTTTTCATTATTGCAAGGTAAAGAAGCATATGAAATATTCTTAGTTGCTGATTTTTCCGGTAATGAGTTAAGAGAACCAATGGTTTCTTTCATCTCATCACTATACGCATAACCGTTGTCAATAGGAGTAGTGAGCACGGTTTCCAAAGCATCAACACCATTCAACTCAAACATTTGTTGCGCCAATGTGTCCATCATATCAATGGAGAAACAAGAGTGGACATCGCTAGGATATCTCATCGTCTCGAAAATGTTGAAACGTATTATTTCTCCATCAAACTCCATAGTTAGCGTTCCCTTGTCGACATCAATAATAGTTTTCGCCGTTTTCATGAAGGGACGCCCAAGTAGCAATGGAAGAGACGAGTCCGGTGAACCTTCATCCATCTCTAACACGCAAAAGTCCGCTGGAAATACAAGTTGATTAACCTGCACAAGAACATCCTCAACAATACCCATTGGGTAGACATTAGAACGATCGGCTAATTGCAACACAATTCCAGCCTTTTTAAGAGGACCAAGATCAAGTGAATTATACATAGACGCGGGCATGACATTAACGGAAGCACCTAAGTCCAACATAGCTTTATTAAATTTAGTGTTACCAATTGTGACGGGAATGTCAAAGCTACCCGGGTCCTTGCACTTAAGTGGGAGTTTGTGTTGTAAGATTGCCGAAGCATTCTCCCCCACACTAAGCACTTCATTACCTTTGAGCCTTTGCTTATTGGTACACAAGTCCTTCAACACCTTTGCATACTTTGGAACTTGCTTGATTGCATCTATGAGTGGTATATTCACATGGATCTTCTTTAGAACGTCTAAAATCTCCTTTTCTAGTTCCGCCTTCTTAGAACTTGCAAATCTGCGAGGGAAAGGTAGAGGAGGAACATAAGTAGAAACCGGAGTTTTAGAGTTAGAAATAGGTACCTCAGAAGTTTGGGGAGAATCCTCGGTTTTCCCCTCCAAAACAGGTTCCTTGGGTGTCTCCACCTTGCCCGAATCAGCAACTTCGGGTTGCACAAGTTGTGTACCGCTTCTCAATGTAATTGCATTAACACCCTCTTTTGGGTTGATAGGTTGAGAAGGAAGTCTCCCACTATTTTGTGCCTTCAAATTATTGATATCAACTGCCATGGAGCCTACTTGAGTCTGCAAATCCTTGATAGCACTCTTAGTTTCTTGTTGGCTCTCCTTGAACATGGTAGAAATACCTTGCATAAACGTTTGAAGCTTTGCATCAATATCGGGCGCCTTGATTTTGCATTGATTGTTGTGCTTGAGGTTCTTTGAAATTGTTGTTGTTGTGGTTGAAATCCACTAGGACGGTTGAAAGTAGGTTGTTGAACGGCACCTTGCTTGTTGGCATAGCTAAAATTGGGGTGATCTCTCCATCCCGGATTGTAAGTATTGGAGTAGGGATCATACCGTCTTGGTTGATTTGGAAAGATCGCATTAGCTTGCTCGTCTTCATAAGATTGAGAAGAAGTTGGTATAACCGCGGATGCAACTTGTTGAAGCATTGCGTTCATGTTACCCATTTGTTGACGAAGTTCCTCCACCTCGCTTACTTCACTCACCCTTCTTAGAATCACATCCGAACCACGACTTAAGAATTGTTGTGAGTTCGCTGCCATGTTCTCAATCAACTCTCTAGCTTGAGCCACCGTCTTGTTCACTAGTGCACCACCACCACAAGCGTCAAGAAGATTCCTATCACTTGATTGGAGCCCTTCATAAAAGTATTGGATAATCATCGCGTCACTGAATTGGTGGTGAGGACAGCTTCCAACCAATCTCTTGTATCGTTCCCAACATTCATATAAAGATTCTCCCACGTTTTGCTTCATCCCGCAAATCTCCTTGCGAATTTGAGTAGCCTTAGATGCGGGAAAATATCTCTCCAAGAATAGTTTCTTCAGCCCATTCCATGTTGTGACACTTAGGGAGGTAGATAATATAACCAATCCTTAGCACCTTGTCCATTAGAGAGAAACGGAACACTTTCAACATCGCACCATCCGCCTCAACATCCGCTGGAAGCATCGCCGTGACAATGGTGTGGAAGTCCATAAGATGTTTGTTTGGATCTTCATTCACCATGCCATGGAACTTCGGTAATTCTCTCAAAGAACCCGGCTTAATCTCAAAAGTAGAGTTTGTTTGAATACAACCCCGTTGTGTATCAAGCTTGTGAGAAGCCAAGTCCTTGAGTGTACGATTTGCATCACCCATTGTTAATTCAACTTGTGGTACGTCTACGATTGGAACCTCTTGTTCTCCTAGTATGTGTAGCTCTTCGTCCACCTCTAACTCGTGCTCGTCAGTTGCGCCTTGACTTGGTTGGAGTATTGTGCCTCTTAGAGTAGCTATCCCGCACCTTGGATAATTCCAATCTTTAGTAGCCGAGGATCGATACCTGAAAACAATTCTAGCAACCAAGTGAGAACCAAGACGACAAACAAAAAGCAAAGATAAAAGCGAGAAATTGTAAAAAGAAACTAAAAACTCAATAACAAGCCGTGTGCCTCCCGGCAGCGGCGCAAAATTTGATCGGTCAATCAACCGACAAATATAATTTCACTTTCTTACGCACTAAATTTAAATGAAGCACAAGGTAAGGAAGAGTTCGTATCCCGAGAGGCGTTGGTTGTTATAAACTTTCAGTTTCTAGAATAACCCAAGGTATGTTTGTTGTATTTAAGCAAATAAAAGTAAATTAAAAGCAAAGTAAATTGTAGAGAATAATCAATGGAGAGAGATATTGGTCAAGGAATTCATCTTCAAACTTAGACATGTGCGTGCGTATATGACTAGAATTACGATTTAATCTCTTATGTTATCAAAAGCCTAGAGAATCAAGAAAGCAAGATAATCTATTAATTTCTCATGTTCATCAACACACACATTAGGGCTGCGTATGTGAATTCTACCTAAAGAATAACCTAACGCCTTGCGCTAATCAAGTTCAATTCTAGGTGCATTAAGTTTGAGAAATAGGCTAATCAATGCAATTGTCATGCGTTGCGCAAAACAATTCGGACAATGGTCAAACTCTACATATGATTACGAGAGTGTATCACTACAAACCGTAAACATATCATGCTACTTGTATTCAAGGTTATCGCTTGATGAAAAACCCTAAAATAGCTATGGACTAAGATGCAAGTTCAATTAATTGGCCACTTAACTAATCAAACACCATAATCCTATCACAATACTTCAATCATGTGATCATAGAAACCCATGAGAATTGAACTATAAACAAGAGAGAAAACTAATACATAAAGCACACACAAGTTTCAGAAATCGGACTACATCCTTAACCAATAAAAGAGAATTTAGCTACTCATAGCTATGGAGTTCATCATCATCAATATTCAATAATAAAACAAAGAGGAAGAAGAACACAACCAAACCCTAGAAGCGTAAAAGAAACGGCTCTCCAAAGTTCCAAGAAAAAGATATGAGATAAGATTTCCAAAAGTTGTAGAATTCCTCTTTTTATAGCCTTTCTCTCCTTCCAAAATTAGGTCAAGTCTTCAAAGTCCATTAGATGAGAATCCACCAAGCCCACAAGAAAAAGAAACCCATGTAGAAAATATGTCCAAAAAGCATCGCCGGAATTCTGGTATTGTGGCCGGAAATCGGCCGGAAAGGTGCCGGAAATCGGCTCCGGTGACCGGCAAAGTCCGCCCGGTCACCGGTCAACGAGTCAGGACCGCCGGGTCAACGGATCAGAACTGGATCGGATCGGGTCAAACCGGGTCAGGGATCACCGGGTTGGAACGAGTCAGGTGACTAAGCTGAATCGGCTCAAGCCAGGCCATTTTCACTGGCCATAAGCAGCACAGCCAAGATGGTCAGAATCACGTGCAATTCGGGTCATGGCCAAGAGGGCTGTCTATGCTTTTTGCAACACCATTAAACTGCCAATTCCATAACAACTAGCTCACAGCCTTGTACACTCTCCACTGCAGCAATTCCAGCTCTTAAATCTTCACCTAGGTCTGCTATTCCATTCAATCCAAACCAGCACAACTCATAAGCTGTCTCAGCTGGTGCTTCACTCCACAACACAGCACTGGCCATAGTTCCAGTCATTGACTCACGCAGCACCACTTCACTACCACATACACGCCACTGCCAGAGCCACACTCCACTTGCAATGCCTTTTCATTCTTTGCATCAACCTTCACTGCCATTTCAGCTCCTTGTAATACCACCTGCTCCCATAACTGGTTAAGTCTAACATTCATTTCACTTAGCACCAGACTTGAGTCCTGCCTCCAGTGTTCATCATCTCCATCCCAGGCCATCCACCACTCAGCTGCCACTTCCATACTTTCTTATTTGGTAGCTTCTCAGCCTCGGCCTGCAATGCACATGCAATGCCAGCTGCAACCAACACTGCAGCTTTTCAGTTCAGCTGCAAAACCCATTCAATCCCAGGCCAGTGCATTCAAACCTGCCAATGAAGACCACCTCCAACTGCAATAACTCCACCAGCAGAAGCATCACCATCTCAACTTCCATCCTAGGCTTCAGCAGAACCACACCTGCAATTCCCTGCACCACCAACACAGTCAGCTCAGTTCATTGCCTCTGCCATCTCTGTGCACCTGCACCAGTTCAGTGTCACCACCAGATTCACAGTTCAGCCTACCACTCCACAACACTGATACATTTGCAACTTAGTGCATCACTGCATTGACACAGAGCACAACCATTTCACATTCACCAGCAAAACCTGCAATATCAGCTCTGCCAGTCCATATACCCAGATTTCCATGCCTGTAATTTCAGTGCCACCGCTGCAACTCATGTAATACCCTTAAGTCCATCCCAGCACCACCAACAGGATTGCCTGAAACCCATTCTATCTCAGTCTCCATCTGAGCCCTGCAACATCTGTTGTCACAGCACAGCATTTCTGCAACTTCATCTCAGCCTTGCAGTGTCAATACCAACTCATACTTTCTTTTCTGCAGCTAATCCATCTCAGGCAAAAGCTCACTCCATCCCTGAGCCTCTTCCTTCTCAGGCCCTGCAATTTACAGCTCCATAAACTCCATCTTCACCAACTCATTCATTCCCTGAGACCACAACTCCATCTTCGACGCTAACCCATTTTCGAGCTCAACACCATCTTCAATTTATCTTCAGCAGCTAGAATACATGACCCCTGATCAACCACCACAACCACTCGAACTTGAGACCCCATCTGAAATTCGATCCATAGAACCCATATCTCTCGATTTTCAACAGCTTCCAAATCTCACTTCCCTGTCTACTTTTCTCAATCTACTGAGATCGATATCACATCCCAAATCCATCGAATCTCGCCTGCAACAACCTTAGATCGAAACACACATTCCGTTTCTCCCCTGCCTTGAAACGCAACACCTCTTCTTTCTATCAACAGCTTCAGTATCTCTTTCTCAAATTAGTAGCCACAACCGATCTCAAACTCTCATCTCTGTTCTCAACCCCAAAACCATCGTCGATTCCTCACGGATTAGCAGACATGGCTACTTTTCTTTTCTCACAGATCGAAAACAGATTTCCCTCATCGATCTCCTCCAGCGTTTCTTTCTCTCAGGTGCAGATGATGATTGAGAAGTTAATGAAATCGAGTTGAATTCAATCTAGGGTGTAGGAAAAGGAATGGCTAATCCCACTCAACTGAAACAGATAAGGGGTTACCCAATCATAACTCAAGGCACCCAGCTGTTCCCGTTAAGGGCTAGCTAGCTCAAACATGGCCTGTCGGTTTCATGAATCCGACAAGCTTATTCATAGGTTTTGTTCATAACTTTGTCAGACGCAGTCGGATTGACTTCGCGCTTTCGCCGTTAGCTTCATATTTCCGTTCTCGCTCCCAATGAACATTTTCTCCTTCTTTTGCTCCCAAAGACTCCATTGCACCTATAAATTCAAAAGCACGCGTAAAGTACATAATTCACAAGAAAAATAGCAAAGAAAGCATAAACTCTATATAGAAAATACGGTGTATTCTACACCTATCAGTAACGGTATGCATACTTGAGTAGGTTATTTCCTAAAAACGGTTTATTCGTGAACTTAAACTTATATAAACTAGGGAATGCATATTTGCAAACCGTGGCTATAAAGTTCATGAATTGATTCAAGTGAATCAAAATCGTTTTTGCTTCGATTGTGTCTTGTATACTTCCATGAGATCTAAGCAATTGAACAACTCTCTAACTAGTTCTTTTGAGTCATTTGAACTAGTTATGGTGAAGATGAATATGGTTGATATGAAAGTGCTCATATGGCTAACCATTTGATTAACTACAGTTGAACCAACTAGGTGTACACGTTTAGGTACGGTTACACAAACCTAAATGAACGTGCATTTCATTTGTGTATAACAAGCTAAGTTCGATCTAACGGTTGAAAGATATTAGCTTGAATCTAATCAGGTTTTCATATAATGGTGAATATTGAATGCTTTGTTACCAAGGTAACTTAGATCGCAAACCCTGATTTGGAAGACTATATAAAGGAAAACTCTAGCAACTGGGAAACCTAATCCCCACACCTCCTGTGTGATACTAGTTGTATAACCTAGATTCGATTCTCCTTTAACCTTAGGTTTCTACCGAGACCCTGTAGGTTAACGACTTGAAGACTTCATTGGGATTGTGAAGCCAGACCTAACTATTTTCTCTGTAGTTGCGTGATCTCGTCTTGTTGTTTCTATCGTATTGAGTACAATCGTAAAATTGGCTTGAGATTAATTTCTCCGATAGGCAAGATAGAAAAGTAGTCACAAACACATTCGTCTCATCGTTTGTGATTCCAAAATATCTTGTTTCACTAGTCGATTAAGATTATTGTGAGGTGATTGATAATTCTAGGTTGTTCTTCGGGAATATAAGTATGGGTTATCAATTGGTTCCTGTTCACCTTGATTTATCAAAAGACGGAACAAAACTCGTAGGTATTTCTGTGGGAGACATATTTATCTATTCCTGTAGACTTTTATGTGTGATATAGATTTGTTTATTAAAGTCTTCGACTTTGGGTCGTAGCAACTCTTAGTTGTGGGTGAGATCAGCTAAGGAAATCAAGTACGTAGTATCCTGCTGGGATCAGAGACGTAAGGAGCACAACTGTACCTTGGATCAGTGTGAGATTGATTGGGGTTCAACTACAGTCTAGACCGAAGTTAGTTTGTAGTAGGCTAGTGTCTGTAGCGGCTTAATACAGTGTGTGTTCAATCTGGACTAGGTCCCGGGGTTTTCTTCATTTGCGGTTTCCTCGTTAACAAGCTGGTGTCTGTGTTATTTCTTTTCCGCATTATATTTTGTTATATAATTGAAATATCACAGGTTGTGCGTTGAATCAATCAATTGGGAAATCCGACCTTTGGTTATTGATTGAATTTGATTGATCCTTGAACATTGGTCTTTGGTACCGTTCAAGTTAATTTCTCTTGTATTCAATTAGACTCGCAGATTTCTATTTGCTTGAGTAAGTATTGAATCGAGAAATTGAGATATAACTCTTTGATATTCTTTTTATTAATATTGAGTCTAAGTCTCTAGTTGATTCTCTTCAAAGTATATTGGAGTTAGTCCATACAGATTACTAAGCGAATTATTGGGTGAGGTTGTTGTACTCCCACTTTTTCAATTACTAGGATCGGTTACGCCAATTACATGGATCGATTACACAACTCTTTTGTGATCGGTCACACCAATTACTAGGATCGGTCACACCAATTACAAATATCGATCATACCATTTTAGGCGATTACTTAGGATTGATTACACTAATAAAGTCATACCAAATCATAAGTCATGCACCGCGTGACTAGTTTTACCAAGACACATAACAAGTTATGATCGGTTCTACTAACTCACACATATTGGTAATCCAAAGATATGCAATGAATATCAATACCAATAAGCCTAGAGATTTTCCTTTCGATTCATAAAATAAGTTCATGAATGTACTTCGTTTAAACAAATGTTAACTTGTTTACTAGGACGAAATCTTCACCTTTACCCATACACATAATCGCAATATCATTCATACGATTATGTCGATGTCTTATATACGAAGTTCAAAAGATAAACGTTATACTTCGTATTCTAATTACTTAACACTATGATCATGTGATCATGTCTCACTACTAGAGTATAATCATTCACAGCTTTGCAGTTATGTTTTCAATATAGCACGACTTGAAAGATACGTTAGGAATGAAACATTTCAAGTCAAAATATTACTAACCTCAAGAGGAAGGATGATGTCGTCGTTGTATCTTGTTACATCTTCACATTCTTCAAGTCTTCGAGTAATACTTGTATGTCTCATAATCCTAGACTTTCTAGTCTAACCTATACGAAGTTGTCTCTAGTACATAATCAAGCGACTCTTTAGATGAGTTTTGATTCACTAAAATATGACAACCAAACTTGACATACCAACACTTGGTGGGTTCAACCGAGCTATGCTCTAACAATCTCCCCCTTTGTAAACTTTAGTGAGAAAACTCTTAATACATATGGATAAACAAATTACAAGAATTCATTACACATACGCTTGATTCCAAGTTTCAACAGCATAATAACCTGCATATATTCAATCCATAAATGCCGATGTTGGCATTTGAATAATAAAGCTAATGCTCCCCCTAAAGGTAAGATAGGTAGATTTTCAATCCGAACATCTTTGTTATTCCCATTTTTTAGTCAAGATAACTACAATAGCAATATGATATGTTGCTCCCCCTTAGTCAATGCTTTACTCTTTCGTTAGATATAACGTTTAAGCATAATTGCCCTTTCCTTAGTGATTATAAATCACTTGTTTACTCCATATATAGCTCCCCCTTTTTGTCACAAAATGACAAAGGTTCGAGCAAATAAATGTCAAACCGAAAGGATCTTACAAATCTAAAAGACTTGTACAACTTATAAGAGTTAAGCACGAAGGTTTCACATACCATTTTAGATAACCAATATCAAAACCGAAACTACAAGTAATTTGGTTTAATATGTTATCAAGGAAACAATTGTCCGAATTAATTTTCCCTAATATTTTAACAAATTGACTAAGAAACTTAGTTCCCTTGCTAAACCGATTGCACAAATACAATCTCTTATTTCGATAAGACCAAAATAGAGATCAGAATTAACTTTATTTTTCTCATCAGGCTCTAATTATTCAGACAATAACTTAGACCTTTCATTTTAGACAAGACAAGTACTAGGTTAGTTAACTAGTATATCTTGTCAAGGCATTCGATTAGACTTGAATAACCGAATCCTTTACTTTGATAAGTCTAACTAAGATCAGAATTAACTTAGTTTCTCTTATCCGGAATCGAATTGGAATAAACAAATGATCCCGTATTTTGTTAAGCCATAAACAATACATACAAACCAAATAAATTGACTTGCACAATTATTTCTCTTAACATGAAGCAATTGAAACAAACATAGACATTATAGCACCGCAATTGCACCGAAATTTCGTTAATCCAAAAACAATTTTTACCAAACAATAAAGAAGATATCAAACAATTGTTTTCTTAACCAGAAATGATTAAATCACACACACACACACACACACACACACACACACACACACACACACACATATCCATACTTACATAATGGAATAAACATCAATTGTACCGAATTTTGTTAAGCAAAAGCAAAATATATGCAATAAAATCATGCATTTCTTAAACAGGAAAACGATTAACTAACAAATTCGTTACCTCAGATTCCACATCCTCTTCTCCCAGAAAGATATATCATTAAGCGCAAGTTCAAGTTAGAACTCTCCCCCATTATGTTGTTATCCTCTCGCAAGAACAAAAGAACAACAACAAAAAGCAATCTTTACCAGAGAAAGGTTGAATCGGTTTTAACTAATGCGTGCCAATAGCAAAAGTTGAAAACCCGAAACACATATGTTTATGCTAAACACAACTCACGTAAACACAAATTGATTCAACACATTGTGACTTTTTACATATGAGTCTCAATCGGAACACCTTATGATCCTTTGATAAAGCCTACCAACATGGGCTAAAACTTAATCCCGATAAATAAAAAAGCCACACAAACCATAAGGGTTGACACGTATGAGATCGAATATTAAGGATAAGAAAACCGAAATCAAACATCCCATAAAAACACATAGAAATAATATAAAACATTCAAGCACAAGCTATGTAATTGGAAAAATTATCACACGAAAAATTATAAAATAATAATTTTATTCATAAATAATAGCTTTATTCAGAAATAGACCTTATACAATTAATTGAAATAAATCAAAAACTGATGTCTATTTTCTTCTAATCACGAGTCTTGAGAAGATCGCTTTCGAATACCGGATTCAAATTCTTCTGAGCACTTTCTTTTCCAGTAGAGGATTTGTTCATCTCAAACAGTTAAGAATGAAGATCAGCAAGTACTTCTTTTGAATCCTTTATCATCATCTCATGGTGTCGAATGCAACTTCTAACAGTAAGAATCTGTTTTCTTAGAGAATCTTGAAGATTATCATGTTAAGAAACATCATGAGTTTTAATCATAACCGATGCACACAGTGCTAAATCATCAAGGGATGATCCTTCCTTTACCGATTTCTCTATTGACGCAAGATGGTCTTCTTTCAGACAAGAAGAATATATAATATAACATATGAGAAAATCAAGGAGTGATATAATTTGGTTTATGGAAACCGAATATATTTATCCCAAAAGTAAAAGATATCGAATGTTACTTAACGAACAGATTTCCATATTCTGCCCAGTTTTATGCATCCTCACATTCAGAATTTTGAGCAACAAGTGAGGACGCATCTTTCAACACAATCAGTGTGTGTTGAGGTGAGGATTAATCTCACCATAGCTAACAAAGACATCCTTAGGATGATCTATAAACACAATGGATTGTGTTTCATTGTGTTCTTTCTTTCTTTTGTTATTACAAGAGTCTGCAGTTCCTTTTTGAGATCTAGTAAACTCATCAGCCCTCAAAATCTTTATGCCCTTGCGAAGAGCTTTGATGAATTTATTTTGTTGGAGATTTCCATGGAACATTGCAGTGTGGTTATCTTCTCCACATGAAGAACTTAACATATTACCAGAAGTTTTACCCTCTGACCTTTTTGGTTTGTCAACCAATTTTTCTTGCTCAGATTTTACCTCTTGAGTTTTATCTGACATGGTTTCAAAAGATTTTCAAGTTATAGACTTAATGTTTGATTTTCCTTGATTCCCAACTCAAGTTTTTCTAAACAGTCCTTTAGGAGTTGATTAGACTCACAAGATATATTACTGTTAGATTTGGCAAGAAGAGCATTACAGCTGGATATTCCTTCATAGGGTTTTTCCTCCGGGATATCATCTAGAGTAGAGACGTAAGCCTTGTTGCACTTCTGAGCTTTTCTGCTGGAATACTGTTTTGCCATATGTCCGAATCTACGACATTTGAAACATTGGATTTCTTCATTACCCTTTTCATAACAAAAAGATAATGTATCAGGATTAGAATTATCTTTCAATAAGGCATCCTTAATCCGCTATGTTAGGAGTACAATTGTTGAGTCAAGCTCGTTTTTAACAAGTATTTCATCCTTTTGACAACGTTTCTCAGTCTTGTTTATACATACTTCTTTCAAAGATTGACTTGTATTTGCTGAGACATCATATCCAATATTTTGGTTCTTCAGCAGAGTTTCTTTGTCAAAGATATTTAACTTTCCTACAAGAGAGCTTCGTGAAAGTATAGACAGATCATTGGCTTCATTATGGCATGTTTCTTAGACTCGTATCTGGATGGTAATGATCTGAGAATCTTGCATACTATTTTTGTTTCAGGTATAGCCTTTCCAAGAGAGAAAGAGGCATTGACAATCTCAGAAATTTTAGAGCTAAACTCCTCGAAGGTATCGTTATCATCCATTTTAAGGTATTCCCATTTAGAAGAAAGAAGTCTTGATTCTCTTTCGGATTCATTCCCTTCAAATACAGTCTCAAGAGTATCCCATGCTTCCTTAGAAGTTTCACATGACAGAACATGATGTAGAAGACCATGACTTACTGCATGTATTATGGCATTCAATCCATCAGAATTCTGCTTTGCAAGAGCTCTTTCTTCATAACTGTAAAGCGCTAAGCGTTTAAACTCGTTTTCCGAATATTCTTTTTTCGGTCGTTGATATCCGTCTTCGATTAATAGCCAAGTATTAAAATATCAGGATTGAAGAAAAGTTCTCATAGTGATTTCCAAAATGGGTAATTTTTCCCATTAAATCTTGGTGGTACATTAACTGAATCATTCATGGGATTCATTTCTTATAGGTTGGATTGCACCAAACACAGATTGTTAGATCTTTTCGTGTTTGCCTACTCTGATACCAATTGAAAAGACGAGGGTACCCAAATACACCACAATCTTTAATTTATCCACATATAAGTCCTCTTACCGAAAGTGAATGTCTATGGACAAAGTCGAGACAATACGACAAATCGGTATTCACACTTTGTGTGATCGTCTATGGATACGAGATCGAGACAATACAACAATCAAAGTGTGATTACTTGATAATAGGTTTGGACTTAACCAAACTCTATAGGATCACTATCAAGTAATACAGAGTTAACATTTGTCTAATTTACTTTAAATTATAATAACAACAATTATAATTGCGGAAAGTAAAAGTAAATGACACAACAATATTTTGTTAACGAGGAAACCGCAAATGCAAAAAAACCCCGGGACCTAGTCCAGAATTGAATACTCTCAGAATTAAGTCGTTATACAAAATCTAACAAACTTCGTATAGTTGAGACCAAGCAACTAAACCTATAGTTCACCTAGTTTCTTCAGTATCCATGCGCTTCCGACATTCAATAAGTGCAGGCACTGGAAAAATTCCTTTGGATCGTATTACAAATAGTAAAGAAACAATAAATCTATTTGGTAACAACTCTCTTGATTTTTCAGATGAAGATATCTCAAGTCATATGCAAAGGCTCTTCTGTTTAACCAATAATCTCTTTTGCCTGGTCAGATCAATCTATCCAACAACTACCAAAGTAACAGAGTTTAGATTTGCAATTAATCAATATAGATTCAAACAAGAAACTATAAGTTGATGCCGATCTTACATAACTAACCAATCGAATAAATCCGATTCTAGTTGGATGCCAGCCGATCAAGGTTTGTTCACACCCAAAGAGAAGATTCTCAAGAATAAACAAACTAGGTGCAATCAAAGTTCAACAACCGTTTTTCAATCAAATCAATCGAAAACTAAAATAAACTGCAATTATCTAGTTTCCCACCAACAGCACTCAGAGAGCTTCTTGATCCCATGGACGTCTTTTAACAAGCGGTCGTAAAAAATTCGCCTAATTAGGGTACTTTCCTCAGGATAGACAGCTCCACCGAAACAACAAGAAGATGAAGTTTGCATGGCTCTTAGGATAGTTTGCTCGAAATGCAAACTTGGGTATTTATAGACCAAGGATGTTTGGACACCAAGGAATTTCCAAAATCGAATATTCTCAAGATATGCTATAAATGCCCAAAATCGATTTTCATAATTCCTGGAAATGCTTTGTCCAATATTTCCGAAATATCACTAGAAAATCTCCAATTAGTAAATGCACATTACCAATTTTTATTCTCTAGAGATATGCATTTAATTGCTTGTAATTAAAGCATATAAAACTAACAACCTTAATTAAAAGATTCTTAATTTATTTGGTCCGGGATCTCCTTGAGTTATTAAGGAATATCTTTGAACAATAAAAGATAAGAGTTACTGATCATGTTCAAAGTATGTCGACATCTTTTCTTTGTAAATCCTCTTTCATATTTACAATATTGGAATCGATTATACCACACTTCCAAACAAGTTTAGAATTGGTTCATCTGTATTCCAGGATAACTATGTGATTGATCAAATATCAAATCACTAATCATGGTTTTACGGTTCTACCAAACACAAGGATCATTTCTACCTTAATATGGTTACTGGGACCGGTTACATCAGTTACCAGGATCGGTTACGTCAATTACCAGGACCGGTTACCATATACTCATGGTATTACTTGTGATCGGTTACATAATTCACTAGGATCAGTTACACCAATTACTTGGACCGGTTACGCCAATTACAAGGATCGATTACACAACTCTTTTGTGATCGGTCATACCAATTACTAGGATCGGTCATACCAATTACAAATATAGATCATACCATCTTAGGTGATTACTTAGGATCGGGTACACTAATAAAAGTCATACCAAATCATAAGTCATGCACTGTGACTAGTTTTACCAAGATATATAACAAGTTATGATCGGTTCTACTAACTCACACACATTGGTAATCCAAAGATATGCAATGAATAACAATACCAATAATCCTAGCGATTTCCCTTTCGATTCATAAAATAAGTTCATGAATGTACTTCCTTTAAACAAATGTAAACATTGTTTCCTATGACGAAATCTTCACCTTTACCCATACACATAATCACAATAACATTCATACAATTATGTTGATGTCTTATATACGAAGTTCAAAAGATAAACGTTATACTTCGTATTCTAATTCCTTAACACTATGATCATGTGATCATGTCTCACTACTAGAGTATAATTATTCACAGCTTCGCAGTTATGTTTTCAATATAGCACGACTTGACAGATGCGTTAGGAATGAAACAGTTCAAGTCAAAACATTACTAAACTCAAGAGGAAGGATGATGTCGTCATTGTAGCTTGTTAATTCTTACATTCTTCAAGTCTTCAATACTTGTATGTCTCATAATCCTAGACTTTCTAGTCTAACCTATACGAAGTTGTCTTTAGTACATAATCAAGCGACTCTTTAGATGAGTTTTGATTCACTAAAATATGACAACCAAACTTGACATACCAACTCTTGGTAGGTTCAACCGATCTATGCTCTAACAACCTCCAAAAATCTGTTTTTTCCTCTGGAAGCACATAATAGTTTCCCTACCAGAGATATGCCGAGAAGAAAAAGAATTGAAGTCTCTCCAAACAGCTTATTCTGCAATCAACATGAATCTGTAGAACATGTATTCCTTCACTACAATTTTGCAGGTAGGATTTGGAATCATTTCAAAGACAAGATGAAATGGAATTTCGTAATGCCAGATGATCTTTTTACAATGTTATTATCTTGGGGTAACTCTCATCATGCTCAACAACTTCAAATTTGGCATATGATCTTTATTGCTGTTATTTGGTGCATTTGGAAGGAGAGGAATGCAATAGATTTTCATAACAAGGAGAGTAATGAGATTGTTTTTAAAAACAAGATTAAGTATACACTTTTCACTTGGTGCTTAGTGTTTAAGAATTTTGAAGACAAAAGCTTCAAAGATGTAATGTCTAGCTGGCCTAGGATGTATTTTGATTGAAGAAGCTCTTGTAGCTTTCTTTAATCTTTCTTATCCTTTTCCCTTTTCTTCTTCTCTTCTATTCTTTGAGCGTGGTACAAGCCCTTTTGTACCCTCTCCTTTTTGATCGATATAATCTTCTTTACCGATCAAAATAAATAAATAAATAGTAGTTTGAAATAACTTATTGTTCAAGAATTAAATTTATGGATAAATTGAAAATTGCCCATGGAATGATTTTATCATTTGGGAATGTTTCAAACTTCAAAAGAGAGTAATCCATAACTTCAGATATTTCGGCTCAGGGTAGGTTGGTGAACCATCTCGCAAACCATAGATATATGAGTTTCTAAAATACAATGAAGGTTGGCGAAGAATGGTCATTTTACACGGTTCCATAACCGGACTGCTGTGTATATTCTCCTATATAAGTTTCAAGACTAATTCTCACATGCTTACGTGAAACCCTAATTAGAGTTTCATCTAAACAGAGAAAGTGTTTGCTTGAATCTCAAGTTATCTTAGCTTGAATTCTAAGCAACACCCGGTCTTGAACATCTATACATAGAGATGCTCTTTCAACTGGGAAAATTAATCCCTGACACTTTGTGTCCTAATTGATAGATAGAGTCGTCCTCTGATTAGGTATACGACTAAAAGACTTCGCTCGAGGATTCGTGAAGCCAAGTCCGAGTATCTTTATCTTGATAATTCGTGTATCATGTTTTTTTTGTTATGCCACTGAGGTTTTCATAATCTCTTTCAAACAAGATAGATAGTAATCGCAAAGTTTTCATCATCTCAAGCTTTGTGATTCCTCAAGATAGATATCTGAAAACTTCTCTTAATTGATTAGTTCAAGATTGTTCTAGAGAGGTAGTTAAAGATCCAGGCTTCTCAACTAACTGAGTGTAAGTGTTCCGGATTGTAAGGTTTGTTAACTTTATCTTTTACAAATAAATTTAGAAGCCTTGATCTTTGATCTAAAGGGAAATCAAATAGGCTTATCTGTTAGAGGCAAATTGGTATCAAAAGTCTTCACTTAGGTTGAAGAAACTCTTAGGCTATAAAGGACGTCATATAAGGGAAGCAATTGCGTAGACCCTTGCGAGATTCAAGAGACGTAAGGAGCGCAACTATAAATGAATAACTTGGAGGGTGGATCCAGTATAAACTCATTCCAGTCCAAGTCCGATAGTAGGTTAGTTTCGTAGCGGCTTAATACAGTTTGGTGTTCAAATCTGGACGAGGTCCCAAAGTTTTTATGCTTTGCGATTTCCCCGTTAATAAAACTTCTGGTGTTTTTCCTTTTCCGCATTATATTGTTTATCTTTATAATGGGATTTGCACAAGTAGTACGTATACCATCTTAGTAGATACATCCATATTAATACGAGACTCGTTCTTGTAGAATTCGTATCTTGAAAGATAAACAACAAGTTTCATAATTAGCATAATTCCGATTGGATTATTTAGATACTACTAGAATAATCTTGGATATTGATCTTTGGGATCGTCCAAGCACTCTTCTTAACAATCAGGCTCACGGACTCTATTGGATTTTGTGATTGAGAAGAGATAGAGATATAAACTATATATATTGTCAAGGATCATTAAGTTGATCTACTTGCAATTGTATTAGGTTTTGTCCATACAGGTTGCTGAACGCAAAAATTTGGTGGTGTACTTGGTACCCTCTTATTTTCAATTGGTATCAGAGCAGGCAAACATCTTTTGACCTAATAAGTCTATGTTTGTGGCAATCTGAATTATGAACATGAGTGTAATCTCGATTAACGTACCTGTTTTGGGGTTAAAACTGATTCTGCTGAAAATGGTAAATTTGGGTGTGCCGCCGAGAAACGAATCTAAACCCTAAACAAATGCACTGCACGGGAGTACTTTAGATTCGAAAGATCAATCTATACAATTATGGCCTAAAACAAGAAATGGTCGTTCCAGACTTGCTTCGGTCACAAAGTGAATGAGAAGGGTTGATCTTAGGGAGGGAAGCGAAGAAGGTGTTGAGATCAAAATATTGGATTTTGAAGGTGTGGTTGTTTTATGACTTGTATTAGAATTTGGAATTGGCTTGCGGAATGTAAGCTATCAGTTCTTTTGTTTTTCTGGATACTTATGTTGTTAACCAAAACTCTGTTGTTGGTCGAAATAGATTGAAAACCTATTTATACAAGTCATTGAGCACCCTTGATCTCGTAGGAAGTGGAGACAATTAAGTAGTGGAGAAGTGGGGTTGTGTAAAAGCGGTTTACCATCACGTTCCCATTGTGAGAGGAAATTGGTCAGCCTTACACCCACTATTCTCTTACTGCTATCTAACTGTCCGCTCTTTCCTGACACTTTCTTGTAATGGGCGCATTGCACGCCGCACGATATAAACCGCCATACCAATACCCTGATGAGTATCCCCCAATTTGTGACATGTCCGATGTCTCGAGTGTTTCATGGAAAAGTATGCAACAAGTTGCTAAGTGGGCCTAATGTCCAAGACCTAATTATTCTGACCAATCGCACGGCATAGTGGCAATGTGGCGCCTGCTAGTGGCACAATTGCAAGATGACGCCTGCCAATGGCGTAGTGGCAAGATGGCGCCCGCCAATGGCGTAGTGGCAAGGTGGCGCCCGCCAATGGCATAGTGGCAAGGTGGTGCCCGCCAATGGCGTAGCGGTCAAAGTGGCGCCTGCTACATCTTGGAATATTGGTGTTAGATTCAAATATGGCTTAATGATATTATCTCTAGTTGCCACACCAAAATTAATGCTAGGTGATGCTATTTGGCATGGGGCGGCGTAATGGCCCTGACCAAATTAGGGTTTGGCATATCAAAACCCTAAGTGGCGCGCGTGGCTAGGTGGCGCGGCGTGGCGGCATCTTGGCAAATACTGCCTTGGCCGCTTTGATCAAAGAAACCATGGTAAGGGCATAACGTGGGCATGTCCATGGACAATTATGGGTAATCATAATATAGCGGGGGCGCTATTCTTTAGGGTCTCCTGGGCCCTACATGGCTTGTGGCATGTTGTGGGCCCAGAGTGTCATAATTGGGCCACGACTAGAAAAATAGGGTTTCCCTTTGGTTTGACCAAAGCCATTCGCATATTACTGCCGCGGGATGGCATGGCCTGCCAATCGGCATACTGGCACGATTTGGCAGGTTGGGTAGCCAATTGGCATGGAGCCTGTGATGATTACCGGGCGCGGTTTGGGATGGCTTGTAGGCAATCCAGGCGCTTTGGCGCGAATTGCAGCAGCGGTGTTGGCACGTTGCTTGTGGTGGCATGGTGATGCCTACTTGGGCGCGTTAGGGAGCGGCTAAACTTAATAAATTAAGTGGCCAAATCGTACGGCCGTGATTGTTTTAGGAGACTAGCTCGGGCCGTCTAGATTAGATTGCTAATGGAATTAGGCGCGTCGACCCACCAACTGTAGTTGCAGGAAATCCTACAATACACCCCTCACTATAATTCACTTAACTAATTCATTGAAAGATGAATAACCAAGAATGTTTATTAATTATCTTCTTCAAGTTTACACAGGAAAACAGAATTGTACTTAAGAAATAACAATCACTCTCCAAGTTTCTCTCTCCTAATGACTTATTTTTCAATTCCAAAAACATCATCTACAACAGACTTACTCATCCCTTTATATAGGGCAAGTACATAGTGAATGACAGCTATGCTGTCCTTTATTTTCGGGAGTGTCTCGCGAAGTGTCGCGAATGTACAAGTATTCATACTCGCGACACTTCTTAACCCTCGCCAGACTTCACATCTTCCGTCGTCATCCAATGCGTCATTCCTTTTGATTCCTTGCGACTCCTTCGCAGTACTGTTGTTTATTATCCTTGCGAGTTTTGTACGTTGCGATATAATGATCCTACATCTTGCCTCTTCTCATGTCTTCTCTGCGAAGGAGAGAATGTCATGAGAATCAATATTTTGAATTGCCGCAACCGCTTATCTATACCGCTTCGATCCCACATTTTCACACGGACTTTATTACAGATGTCCATTCTTCCATTATCTTCCTGACACGTCTCTTTCCACCGCTTATTCTTGACCACTCACGTCCCCTCTCGCATTAAATGCCCTCGTTTTACTCGAGGATTTTTCTCTTTATATATAATTTTCATATCCTTTTCTTTTCCTCTTTCGCTTTCACTCGCAACTTTTCTTTAATTCTCTCCTTCCGCAATTCGCGCTTCGTTATTGCAAATCTTCAATCTTTTTCTTAATCTTCGATCTTTTTTCATTCCCATACTAACAATGGCTTCTCTTAGTCGTATGTACAAACCTCGTTTTAATGAGATTCAACAGATGTTGCAAGACAAAGGTTTCATTTTATCTACTATTCCTGATCAAGAACCTTCATCTATTCTCACTGCAAAGTTGTTTTCTGATCATCAATGTGATGATCAAAAAATTATAGTCTCGCTTGGTCAACTCCTCGCAGGACTTCCCATTCCTTTATATGATCCTGAGATGCCACTCTTTTATGAAATTCTTTCCCATCCAAACTTCATGTACTGTCTATCTATCAGTTAAGCGGTGATTGTATCCGCCTAATGCTTGAGTTTGCCAATCGTGGGCGGCAAAGGATCTTTATACCCTAACAATGTCGACACCCCAATTGCATAAACTTAGAAATAATCCAGAAAAATACACTGCAGAGAACTTTTTTGAGAATTATGAAGTAATAGGTATGAGAAATAAGAAGTCTCATTTGGGGCGCTCGGTTGAAAAGAAAAGATAATGTCCCCGAAGATAAATTACTCATGCATGATATCGACTGGCATTCGGGCAATAATACTACTCCTCGCCAGTCCAAAGATGAGAAGTGGTGGGTTGTACCCTTGTTTTTAAGCGGATCTTACATATCCGGTTCGCATGTACTCCCCGAGAATCTCGCAAGCTACAATCCTTGGGAATTTAAATGGCCCGAGAAGGCAAAAGAGGTATGTCTTCAAATTTTGTTTTTGCAATCTCTCTTTCCTTCTGTACTCATTGAGTTTGTAAAATTTTCAGATTGACAAACTGAGGAAAAGCTTCAAGATAAATCCATTGGCAAGTACCCTGGCAATACTTCGATCGCTTACGGATGAAGTAAGAAATATCCCTTTTGTTACTTAACAATATTGTTGCCTCTATTTCTTATCTTCATTTGTATGCGAAGGTTGACGCTGAGGAAATGGAACTTGCGAAGGTTAAAAGAAAAACTAAAGCCAATGCTCGCGAGGATAAGTCTTCTGCTCCATCATCTAAGAAACGAAGAACTCAACCTTCTTCTCATCTTAGCTCAAGTTCCGGATCTTCCGATGAGGATGATAATGACAATGACATGAATTCATCTTTCCAACAAGAATCTCAATCGTCCAATTCTCCTATGGATCAGTTGTTCAGCATCTTCTCGGATTCTCTTCAAGGAATAGGAGATACTCGCCTAACGTCCATATGCGATACTCTCGCCAAAGTGTGCAATGCTACATTGCTGGATGGCAATGACTCTTTCCATGGGGTTTCTAGATCTGTATCCCCTAGTTTTTTAAATGCACTCAATTCGTTGGTATGTATGAATTCATATTTCTCTTCCAATTTCAGTTTTTAATTTATATTTTAATGACCTTTTTATCTTCCCTCGCAGACTGGAAAAACTTCTTTTGTAGTTGCCTCAGATCTTGAAAGGAGGTATAACATTCAATTGAAAAAGAATACCCAATTTTGCACAAGGATCAAAGAATTAGAAGTTGAATCTGCGAGATCTCGCGAGAAAATCCAACAATTGGAGACTGAGTTTTCTGCCCAGAAGGACAAAGTTACCACTCTTCAGAACGCTAATCAGCAACTTTATGGTATGCAATTTTTTCTTTTCTTATAATTTTTAGTTTATCGGTTCTGTTGCTACGACTTATCACTTTCGCGAGATATATATAACCTTCCGAAGAAGCTATTCTTCTCCACTCATTTCCTGAGCCTATGGATAATGACATTCTTCTTGCTCATCTCAACAATTCTTTAAGTAGTTCGTCGAACAGAATTAATTCCCTTTCATTAAATGAACTCCAAACCAAATATCGCCTCTTAGCAATTGAGCACAGATCTAGCTTAAGTGCAGCCAATCAATTTAAACTAATGTACCTCGAGTCTCATGAGGAAACCAAAATTTTAAGGAAGAAAATTAGCGATCACATAGATGACAAGGATCGTATTGCTAATAATGGTGCCCAGGCATTAGCAACATTTCAAAAGTCCCTTCTCGAAGTACAAACGGAGCGAGATGAATTGCTTCGTCGAATTCCTTACTTAGTGAGCGAGAGAATCAAACTCGTTCACTTCTTATTATAAATAATGATGATGAATTCGCTTGGGCTGCGAAAGTCTTAGATAACGCCGGGAATAATTTAGGTGTTGATGTTAGCCTTCATGCCGAGCATACTTCCTTGGTTAAAGATATGATATCCGATGAGAGAAGGTTATTTATTATACCTTCTTGTTTCTTATCTCTGTAGTATTGCTGTCAAGTTGTTAACTTTTCGTTGTTTATTTGTAGAATCCGAAAAAAGATTTCAAGCAAGGATTGAAGAACTTGAATCCGAGAAAGCACAACTCGCAAATAACCTCACCCTTCGCGAGAACAGATACTCCAAGTTGAAGAAACAATTTCAAACTACAGTGGCGAACTTTAATAACGATGCTGTTCGTTTTTCGCAATCAAGCCATGGAGTACGTTTGCAATGATCACAAAATCCCTCTTTGTTCATATCCTTGGCTTTCTGAAGAAGTTCCTGAGAATTTGCCTGTCTCGGACGTTTGATAGTGAGGCCAGCGAAGAAGAAGAAGCTGGCGATGAGAATAATAGAATTGAAGAATCAGATAAAGAAGTAGAATCACCACAGAAATAATTCCTTTTGTTTCTTTCACTGCCTGTAATATCTATACATTTCTGCATCTCTTTATTGTAAGTTTCTTGGATTGTCGATCTTCATTTCCTTTTCTTCTTGGCAGTTCTTCTTTGTAATATAATTGGCTAGCGTTATTGATGTATAGCTCTTTCATTAGAAGATGAATAACAATATTTCATCTTTCTCATTCTCATACTTGCCTCTGTTATTCATCTCTATATGAAAGATTTTACTTAGTTATTTTTGAGGAATGAAACTTCTGAAATTCGCTCTTATCATTTTGAAATTTATCATCGCGACGAGATCGCAAGATATCTCCATGAAGGAATCTATTGATCTCGCCTTATCATTTGTGGTGGTCTTCTAAGCGCGACCTTCCTAGTTAAAGGTCTTGCTCGCCACCCTTTTTCTGCGACAACAAGGTCGCGGGGACGTCTTTACACTTGCATGTAAAAACCCATTGACCTTGACTTATCATTTTTCAAGTATTTTTGCCTCTGCAGGATATTTTGTTTGCAACAATATGACAGGCCTAAACTTTCTTGCGAAAATAAAGCCCCATGACATTGTCGTCTTGCGACGAAATCGCAGGACGTCCGCACACTTTCATGTACAGACCCATTGATCTCGCCTTACCCTCGCGTTAGTATTGTTGCCTCTTCAGGATCATTGCACAAATATGACAAGCCTAAGTTTCCTTGCGAAACAGAGCCTCATGACATTTGCGTCTTGTTTTGACACTCTCCCTAATGGAGGGTGTCGCCCTTATCATCTCCCTGATTGCCCCTTCAAGGAGGCGTACATCGGCCATACAAGGCTAGCTCCTCCCCACCGGTCTTAACAACAACCGTTGTTTTCGCAGCCTCTTATCCCTTATAACTATAGGGTTTATGGTTACAAGGCTGCACCCTAAGTGGAGTTTTCTTGGGCGAGTGCAAAGATGCGCCAAGACTTGTCAAGAGTGGTAAGGAAGTTCCATACTCCCCGCACTCTTGACTCAACCGTGTACCTCGGCGCCTTGATCATACGGCGACTCCTTGGAAGAGACCCTCGGTCGCCCAACCAGGGTATAACCTTATATATATAGTTGGGAATCCAAGGTACCTCTCCTGAGGATAGGCTTTCATGGGCCCCAAGTCTACATGACCCAGGTTCCAGGGGCGGTGTAACCTTTTCCCTGAGCCATGTTAAGAGATACCCCCTTATATGACGCACTTTAGGTCTTACATTTGCCTCTTACGAAATATCATTCGCGAACTAGGGTGTACGCCATAAAGGTTCGTCCCATTCATTTACTCATTCAATCATTTAATTGCTTCAATCATTCTTAATTGCTTCTTGACATTCATCATTTAGTTGTTTCAATCATTCAATCATTCATATTTAATTGCTTGCTTCAATCATTCAATCATTCTTATTTAATTGCTTTTCGACATTTATCTTTGCGAAGCCTTCGCAAAATTCCCTCTTTTTGACATTTAGATTCTCGCACACTCCTTTTTGTTTGCAACATTCTTGCGAATCAACTCTTCTTTATCTTGCCTTATATATCTTTGTCGATTATTTACTTCTTATGCCTTTTACTCATTGCAGTCTTTGCCTCATCGATATCCCAGTCCTTGAAGTGCTCCTTTCCATCATAACAATTGTTTACTTCCGCGCACTCACTTGCGATTCTTCGCGATGTTTCTTCATTTCTTATCTCTATGACATCCACCATCGACTTCTCTTTTCTCTGTTCATCTTTCACATTCTGTTTCCAACCTTTCCTTTTGGCATTTCTTTCTTGTGACTTTTTACATCAACCTCGTAACATTTGTCCTTCCTCCCAATCTCCTTTTATAATTCCAATACCATTTGGATGAGGGAATTTTATACACTGATGGTATGTTGACGCTACTCCCAAGATTTCGTGCAGCCACGGCCGCCCAATCAATGCATTATAAGGAGATTCCACATCCACCACACGAGAATAAAATATCGGTGACAATCCTTGTAAAGTTATTCTCATGTGAACCTCTCCTTTAGGTTTGTTATCGTGTCGTTAAAACCATATATTTTATATGTTGAGGGAATCGATTTTCATCCACTCCTCCCATAGTCTTATAGGTGTGGTAGAAAAGAATATTCACCGAACTTCGATATCGATTAGGATTACGTTAATCGCCCAACAACTTTACGCTTCATCATCTTCTCCATCAATTTGGTTTTGGATTAATGTCCAATTTTACCACCAGCGGCTATCATGTACTTCTCTTCCTTTGGGTACTTCATCTGCAGAGAAAGAAATAATCAGAATCGCCACTTTTTCAATTGCGACGTTCTCGCTTGATTCATTACTTCTTTATCATTAACATCCCTCGCATATACTCTACGAGCACGTTATCGTGAAAATCTTCAATTGTACGATATGAATGAACGATAGAATTGCAAAATAGATTTTTGGCCTTTGTTCCCACTTCTATCACAAATGCCTCTTTTCCCTTTTTTTGTAATTGTTCTTTGCATTTGTTGGTGATCTTTGTTAGTACTTTCTTTCCTTTCTCCTCATCTTTTAGAAAATGATTCAACTTCCCTGATCAATCATTCTCGAGAATGATTCTCTTTATGTTCTGCAGTCATTTGTTAAATGCCCATGAAAGCGGTGGTAAGAACAATACTCATGACTCCTGTCACCCGGTGGTGGTTCACTCCCTGCATTCCATGGTGCTGGTATATCTTCCATTACAAGTATAGCTTCCCAAATCTTTTCCACACTAGCATTTAGTGGTGGCATTTTGATCTCTTCCCATACCACTCTGCGTCTTCTCTGCTCTCCATGATTATTCTGCCTTCGTCCTCCATAAGTTTCTTGCATATGATCTAATCTCTGAATTTTATTGTTGTTGCCGCGATTGTAATAGTTCCTTTCTCTCTCAAACTCCTCCTGATCTCGGCTTCCCATAGCCACTATTTTCTCGCTTGTCCTTCATCAACTCTTTTTCCGGTTGCCCTTGCGAAGTGCTCGCCACTGTGTTTAAGAATTTCGGTAACAAACTTGCATTCGCAGCATTCGAACTTGTATTCGCAACTGGATAAGATTCCATTTCATTTGTCTTTCTTCTAAGGCAATATATTCTTCCTGGAGTTCTCGCAATTCAGCCATCGTAATCGTATTTTTAATTCTAAAAATCTGAATGTATAACAAACTGGTTGCGAATAGAGCGTTTACAAATGATAAAATGAGATATCTTTCTTCTACCCTTCCAGCCATTTCGCTGCACATTGTCCTCCATCTCATTGTCAGATGTCTTAAACTCTCGCCAACTCTTTGTTTTAGTCCAAATACGTCCTCAATTCCTGGTCGCGAGGAATTGTTACTTATATACGCTCCCAAGAAAGTAGCTTGTAAATGGTTGAATGACGAGATTGTGTTTCTGGGTAACCCTTCAAACCATTTCAGTGCTTCTCCCACTAAGCTTGATGCAAAGTATTTGCACAATATGGCATCATGATTCTCCCATTGCAACATACATCTCATATAAGCCTTGATGTGTTGTATCGCACAGGTTGTTCCATCAAAAATGTTGGTTAACGCAGTGTGATTGCACTTAGGAGGTATTCCTCCCATTTGTACTTCTAGTGTAAAAGGGTTCTTAAACCTGCGATGGCTTCATCCAATTGTCTTCTTCCTCCTTCCTTTCTACTATTCATCAACTCTCTCATCTCTGCTAGTTCTTTCAAGATTTCTTTGATTTGCCTCGTAACTTTGTTCTCATTGATCTTTAGCTCTGCTTCTCTCCTCCTGCGCTCATGCCTGCTTTGACCTTCTTGTTCGTTATTTTCTTCTCTCCTTTCCCTGCGACTTTCTCCTTCATCTCTTTCATCAATTCGCACACCATTATACCTATTATTCTCTCTTCTGGGCTGCCTATCAGCTCCCCCTCTGTATCCTCTCGTATTCTTCATTAATATTTCTATTGACACGATTTTGTTCTCGTCTCCTTTCTCGGTTGTCGTGATTATTCTGCCGGATTGCTTCTTCCAATTCTCGATTCTCCACTTCTGCTCTTGCTCTCTCCCTCTCGCGAGCTAAGCGTGCTTGTTCAATATAATGTCTCTCAATGTCATCCTCAATCTCCTTTTGCCTTCTCAGTGCTTCTCTTCCATGCAATATTACTCTTCCTTGATCATTTGGATCATTCGTCCCCCGAAATCGCCTAATTCCTTGATTTTCCTCATTCTGCTCCTCTTGGAAATTCTCGGGATGTGGAACATAACGATCTTGTTTCCTCTCTTCTTTCATGATGTTACGAACTTGGACTTTGTGTTTCTCGTTGATTTTCTACCTCGGCATTTTCGTTGGTAAGACTCTCCTTCTTTCTTCCCTAGTTGATCTTGAACTCGATCTCGCAATGCTTCTCGATCTTCTACTTTGCAATCTCATATTCTCCATCCTTAATTCATGATTCTGTCTTGTCAAATTTGCTCGCTCTTCGCCTCTAGTCGCCTCTCTTCATGTATCGTTTGTCTCAATGTTTCCAATGTTGTGATTTCTTCATTTCCTGGATTCATTTCCCCATTCATTCTTTGATCTCCTTCTCCTTGTCCATTGTTTACCAATTGTTGCTCTTCTTCCCTTTCATCCTCAGAATCCGTCCTCCAAGTGTGCACACTTACTCTATCGTAATCCACAGTTTCATTTGCTATTGGTGGAATTAAAGCTTGGACATGATTCTCTTCATCATTCCTTATATTCATCCTTGACGATTCTCCTCTTTCATTTCTCCTTTCTCCAGCAAGTCTTCCACTTCTTCTCACCGGTTGTTCAAGTACATTTCTTCTTCTAGCCATTTCTCTTTTAGTAAATTTTTTGAAAATTATCTCAAATTTCTTTCTTGTTAATTCTCTTCTTTTAATGCTGTTCAAACCCTGTTTCTAGCGCCAATATGTAGTTGCAAGAAATCCTACAATACACCCCTCACTCAAGATGTAGGATCATTATATCGCAACGTACAAAACTCGCGAGGATAATAAACAACGATCTTGAAGGAGTCGCAAGGAATCAAAAGGAATGACGCATTGGATGACGACAGGGAAGATGTGAAGTCGGGCGAGGGTTAAGAAGTGTCGCGAGTATGAATACTTGTACATTCGCGACACTTCGCGAGACACTCCCGAAAATAAAGGACAGCCTAGCTGTCATTCACTATGTACTTGCCCTATATAAAGGGATGAGTAAGTTTGTTGTAGATGATGTTTTTGGAATTGAAAAATAAGTCATTAGGAGAGAGAAACTTGGAGAGTGATTGTTATTTCTTAAGTACAATTCTGTTTTCCTGTGTAAACTTGAAGAAGAT
The DNA here is from genome assembly GCA_023531295.1 of Papaver armeniacum. Lineage (NCBI taxonomy): Eukaryota > Viridiplantae > Streptophyta > Magnoliopsida > Ranunculales > Papaveraceae > Papaver > Papaver armeniacum. The sequence continues at coordinate 479,683 of JAJJWW010006835.1, forward strand.
AATTAATAAACATTCTTGGTTATTCATCTTTCAATGAATTAGTTAAGTGAATTATAGTGAGGGTGTATTGTAGGATTTCCTGCAACTACACCAACTTCCAATCTTTATTAAAAATGTGTGTAGCGGGTTTTGAGCGATCTGATTGGTTGATAGGAGAGGGGGCCGGCAAGAGAAAGATGGAGCGTGGCCAACGGCCGAAGGCAGACTCTATTGGAACGAATTGGCCGGCTATGTGGCGTGGTCGCGCCTCTTTCGTCATTGCTCTTACACTAGTACAAACTGACCCTTTTGCCACGCTAAATTGGCATGTCCATAGGGGTTTAGACATGCCAATTTGGTTTGGACTTGGCATGGCTTCTCCTCGCGTGGTTTTAGGTATGATGGCGTGGCTTTAGGTGCTCTATAGCAACGCCTACCTTGCGTGTCTATAGCTGCATGAAATAGACACGCCAAAACCCGTAGGCGTTGCTATAGAGTGTCCCAAAAACTTAAGTACCGATACCCTATAGACACTCAATTTATTGTTTTGGCGTGTCCATTGGTATCCTATAGACACACAATTTGCTTTTTGGCGTGGCCATTGTCTCTCTATAGACACACAAGTGTTTTTTGGCGTGGCCATTGGTTATCCTTTGGACACACAATTATTTTTTGGCGTTGCTACTGGTTATCCTATAGACACGCAAAAATAAAAATGGTGTGGCTATTGGTTACCTATAGACACAAAAGTTTTTTTTGGCGTGGCCATTGGTTATCCTATGGACACGCAATTATTTTTTTGCGTGGCTATTGATTATCCTATAGACACGCGAAAAAAATGGTGTGGCTATTGGTCACCTATAAACACGCAATTTGTTTTCTGGCATGGCCATTGGCTTTCTATAGAAACGCATAATCTGATTTTTGTGTAGCTATATGTGATGTTTAGACATATTTGATGCAATCTTGTACCGTCCATGTGTTCTATATTTGGTGTAATATGATGGAATTTCGACCGTTCATATTTGAGGCATCTATCACCGTTCACATGTATTAATCTGCACCGATAATTTTAAACCAAAACCGATGGACATGATGGGATTTCAAAGATACATCTTTCACCATCCACGTGGCTAAATCTCTAACCGAACACGTTGATGAAAGACTATGAAATCTCAATCGTCGAATTGGATACATCTTTCACCATCCATGTGGCATTTTCTCAAACCCTTAATTCAAAATCAATATTTTCTTTTTAAAATTTAATATATTTTCAAAAAATGGCAAATTTATTTACACAAAATTAACAGAAATTTTATTCCAAATAACACCTTATAAAATGTTACAAAATAAATTGATTCCTGCACATGCACAGAAACCTGAAGACAATATTTTTTTCAAATGATACTAACTGTAGGATCAGAATATCGCAACAACAATACCTCGCGAGATTAGTAAACGATAGCATCGCGAAGGCGTCGCAGAAGAGTAATATAAATGACGCAATGAATGACGACAGCCAAAGCACGAGAAAGATGTGAAGATCTAGCGAAGTTTATGAGTGTCGCGAGATTGTATACTTGTACACTTGCGATATTTCGCAAGTCATTCCAGAAAATAAAGGACAACTTAGCTGTCATTCATTGTGTACTACCCTATATAAAGAGTCGAATAAGCCTGTTGTGGGAGAGATCTTTTTTTCGGAGTGTTAGACAAGTCATCAGGAGAGAGAAAGTACGTGGTGATTGTAATTTCTTTAGCTCTTTTCTATCTTATCTTGTAAACATTCAAGGAATTAATCAATAAAATCATTGCTATTCATCTTCAAATGTCTTAGTTGTGTGGATTATTATGAGGGGTGTAGTGTAGGATTTCCTGCAACTACATATTGGCGCTAGAAACAGGGATCAATTGAAGATAAGAGATTGGATATTGTCACTAAAATTGTTAAAATCAAGAGTATGATGGATAAATTGGAGAAAGCTAGAATCAAAGAGAGTAATGAAGAATTGGAATGTAATATGATTACAAAAGCAATGGTTAATGAATTTCATGAAAGTATCAGAGGGAGAATACACAAAAGAGATTTTGAAGGAAAGAAGATTATAACAGCAGAGAAATCGTCACCCTTGAAAGAATGGGAAAAACAGAAGATTATGTTCACCGCAACGGAGATATCAGGAGAGAATTTAAATCACACATCTCCAATAGTGATTACGATAAGTGCAAGCAAAGAAGAGGGAAAGTTAACAAAAACAGTGGAAGAATGGGCAATAAATAGAACTTTGGTGGACACAGGGAGTTCAGTGAATATAATGTTTTATCATGCTTATAAGAAATTAGGGTACAAAGTTGAAGAAATGACTTTCGCAACATATCATATATATGGTTTCGGCAAATCCATAACAAAACCTAAAGGGGAAATAAAAATACGAATTTTGTTGGGAGAAATTGAAACACATGTGACGTTATGTGTAGTGGATATGGAATCACCATATAACAGGCTGTTGGGAAGACCATGGATACATGCAATAAAAGCTGTAGCATCAACATTTCATCAATGTGTCAAATTTCCTATACCGAGTGGAATTGGTGAAATCAAAGGAGATACTGATAAAGGAAGAATATATCATAAAATCGAAGTAAAACATTATGAAGAACATGTGAAGAGACGAAAAGATCGCAAGAAGATGGCAAAAGCAGCGAAAAAGGAAGAAGAATTTAGAACTTACATGATAAGAGCGGAAGAAGGAAAAGGAATATATGGTGAAGAGAATGATCTCACGAAGGAGGTAAAAGGACCAACGCCCATGGGAGAACCGAAGGCTAGCTACACTTTGCTGCGAGAACCAACAAAGGAAGTGAATATTGGAACTGAAGAAGAACCCAAGATGTTAAAAATCGGGACTAAAATGGAGATAGATGAGGAAAGGAAGACTATTGATTTGTTGCGAGATTATAAAGACATTTTCACGTGGGATATGGATAAGATGCCTGGAATAGATCCGTGCAGAAGCGTGCCATAAATTAGAGATTGATAAAAATGCAAGACCATTCAAGCGAGAGAATTAGAAAAATTGCAACATCATATCATCCTCAAATAGAAGAAGAGTTACAAAAGATGCTTGATCTTGGAATTATTAGACAAGCAAAATACCCCGAATGGATAGCGAATATGGTCGTAGTCCCAAAGAAGAAAAAAGGGATAAGAATTTGCATAGATTTTACCGATCTAAACAAAGCTTGTCCAAAAGATAATTTTCCTTTGCTAGATATCCCTCAAATGGTTGAGTCAGCAGCAGGAAATGAAAGGATATCTTCTCTTGATGGATACAAGGGATACAATCAAATCCCTCTCATTTGAAGAAGACCAAGAGCATACTTGCTTTTTCGCTCCAAGAGGATTATATTGTTACACAAAAATGCCATTTGGTCTGCGAAATGCTGGAGCAACGTACCAAAGGATGGTAGAAAAAGTGTTCGAAAAATGGATACATAAAACATTAGAGGTGTACGTGGATGACATGTTAATAAAAAGTAAAGAAGCAAAAGATCATGTACGGGATTTGAAGGAAATTTTTGAACAAATGAGGCATTTCAACATCAAGATAAATCCGGAAAAATGTACTTTTGGGGTGGCATCTGGAAAAATTTTAGGATACATTGTTTCAAAAGAAGGAATACAAGTTGATCCAGAGAAAGTACAAGCAATTCGCGATATGCCGACACCAAAGAATGAGTGAAAGATGTGCAAAAGTTAAATGGATTATTAGCTTCGCTAGGAAGATTCATCTCGCGATCATCTGATAAGTGCAAGCATTTTTCAACATACTTAAAAAGGGAGCGAAATTTAGATGGACAAATGAATGTGAAAAGGCATTACAAGGAATAAAAGAACATTTAATGGATATATCAATTTTACAAAAGGCAGAGCCAGGGGAAGAGTTACTAATTTACCTTGCGACAACCTCGCATGCACTAAGCTTGATATTATTGCGAATGGACGCGGAGTGGAAAAGCCAATCTATTACATTAGTAAAACATTCAATGCCCAGAGAAGAATTATTCAAAAATTGAAAAATTAATTTGGCATTAGTTTACGCAACATTTAAACTTCGCATCTACTTCGAAGCACACACGGTAAAGGTAATGACAAAAGTACCAATTGAGTCAGTGATGAAAAATTCAAAAAGGTCAGGAAGAGTTGAAAGATGGAATGCTCAAGTAAGTCATTGCAAACTCAAATATGAAATATTATCCTCAACCAAATCACAAGTTGTGGCAGACTTTTTAGCAGAATTTCCATTAGAAGAGGATGAAGCAGTGGAAGAAATGATGGATATAGAAGAAGAACATGGAAATCCAAGGGATTTATTAACTGAGCCAAACAGATGGGAAATATTGGTAGATGGATCGTCAAATGGAGAAGGTAACGGAATTGGGATCATTGTAATTTCGCCAGAAGGTAATAAAATGGCTTTTTCTTTCAGATTGGAATTTGCGTTTACCAACAATGAAACAGAATATGAAGCTATAATACATGCCTTGCGATTCGCAATAGAAATGAAGTTGGAGAATGTGAGGGTCACCAGTGATTCCCAGTTAGCTATTCGCTAGATAAAAGAAGAATATACTACAAATGAACCATCCATGAAAAAAATACAAAAAACTTGTTGAAGAATTGTGGCGAAGATACCAAAAATAAAATGGAGACACATATCAAGAAGAGACAATAGACTCGCGGATGCTTTTGCTTTTATATCAAGTATGATGACAGATCCAGCCTGAGATGCATAAAAATACAGACACTTCTATCACCATCAATCAACAAAGAGGAAGAGGAAGAAGCGGAAGTAATGCTCATAGAAGATGAAACACAAAAACCCAATTGCGAAGATTGGAGAACAGAACTTCATGCTTATCTAATGAAAGGAGAAACACCAAGAAATAGATTAGAGATGCACAAATTAAAAAGCCGTGCAACAAATTATGAATTAAGAGACGGGGTATTATACCGAAGATCCTTTAATGAACCCTCGCTTAGATGTTTAACACGAAAGGAAGGAGAAGCAGTGTTAAAAATGTTACACAGTGGGGATGCTGGCAATCACAGCGGCGGAAGATCTTTAGCACATAAGGCGAAAATGCAAGGCTATTATTGGCCATATATGCATGAAGATGCGAAACAAGTATCAAGACGTTGCGAAGATTGTCAGAAGCATGGAAAGAAAATACATGCACCAGGAGCACCATTGACCTCTTCAACAAATGTATGGCTTTTTGGAAAGTGGGGATTAGATATCGTAGGACCTTTTTTACCAGGTACAGGGCAGAGGAGATATCTAATTGTCGCTACAGATTATTTCACAAAGTGGGCAGAAGTAAAAGCAGTACAACACATTCGCGATAAAGATATTTTTACCTTCATATTCGAAAACATAATATGTAGATTTGGAATTCCAGCCACAGTTGGTATCGACAATGGGAAACAGTTTGAGGGACAAAATATAGAATTCTTTGCTTAATGCATTTCAAATAAAATGTGGGAAATCAACTCCTTTATACCGTTGAGCCAATGGACAGGCGGAAGCAACAAATAAAACAATCGCAGATATACTGAAGAAGAAGTTAGAAGGACATAATAAGGCATGGTGTGAACAAGTGCATAATGCAGTATGGGATTACAATACAACAAGGCGAGAAGCTACGGGAATGTCACCATTTTGTCTAACATATGGAGTTGAAGTTGTACTTCCGACAGAAGTTATTATTCCAACAACAAAGAGAGAGCTTGGGAGAAAAATCTTAGTGCGGGAAACATTTTGGTTAAATTAGATGAATTAGAGGAAAACAGAGAAAGAGCACTACAACATATGGAGAATTATCAGCTAAGATTATCCAGAGAATATAACAAACGTGTCAAGACACGCGAATTTCAACCAGGTGATATGGTATTGCGAGAAACACCAATATATCAGCGAGAAAGTGGTGGCAAATTGGCGAAAAAGTGGGATGGACCTTATATCATCAAGGAGATAGTTGGAACAGGGGCATATAGATTAATGGATCCTGAGGGCAAAGATGTGGGCCAGAGATTGGATAGACCGTGGAATAGATTATATCTCAAGAAATATTACCCATAGAAGATGGAAGGGAAAGAATAAGTTCCGAAATGTTGAATGAATGAAATGAAATGAATTCGTATGAAATGTTCCTGCGACAGAGCGATTGCGAAATTGCATAAAATAAAGAAAGAATGTGTGAATATCTCGCAAATGAAATAACAAGAGATAATCAAAAATAAATGATTGAACGAATTGACAAAAATGAATGAGTGAGTGAATGGGGACGAACCTTTATGGCGTACACCCTAGTTCGCGAATGATATTTCGTAAGAGGCAAATGTAAGACCTAAAGTGCGTCATATAAGGGGGTATCTCTTGACATGGCTCGGGGAAAAGGTTACACCGCCCCTGGAACCGAGTCATGAAAATTTGAGGTCAATAAAGCCCATCCGGGGAGATACCTTGGATTTCCAACTATATATATAAGGTTATACTGGTTGGACGACCGAGGTCTCTTCCAAGGAGTCGAGTGTATGACCAAGGCGCCGAGGTACACGGTTGAGCCAAGAGTGCTGGGGAATTTGAAGTGTCTCGGCCATTCTTGGCAAGTCTTGGCACATGCCGCACTCGGCCCGAAGAAAACTCCACTTAGGGTGCAGTCTCGTAACCATAAGACCTATAGGTATAAGGGATAAGAGGCTGCGATGAAAACAACTAGTTGTTGTTAAGACCGGATGGGAGGAGCTAGTCTTGTATGGCCGATGTACGCCTCCTTGAAGGGGCAACCAGGGAGATAATAAGGGCGACACCCTCCATTAGGGAGATGATAAGTGTCTTAAGACGCAAATGTCATGAGGCTCTATTTTGAAAGAAAATTTAGGCTTGTCATATTTGTGCAATGATCTGAAGAGGCAATAATACTAACGCGAGGTAAGACGAGATCAATGGGTCTTTACACGAAAGTGTAAAGACGTCCTGCGATTTCGTCGCAAAGACGGCAATGTCATGGGGCTTTATGTTCGCAAGAACATTTAGGCCTGTCATATTGTCGCAAGAAAAATATCCTGCAGAGGCAAAAATACTAAAAAAATGATAAGACAAGATCAAGGGGTCGTTACATGAAAGTGTAAAGACGTCCTGCGATTTTGTCACAAGACGGCAATGTCATGGGACTTTATGTTCGTAAGAATATTTAGACTGTCATATTGACGTAAAAAATGAGGGGTGGCAAAATAATACCTTTAACTAGGAAGGCAAAATAAGACCACACAAGAGCAACGATAAGGCAAGATCAATGGGTCATTACATGAAAATGTAAAGACGTCCTGCGATCTTGTCGAAAATAAATTTCAACATAAATAAAGATAATGAAAAACAAAATAGCAATTATTAAATATCAAAAATTATACTCGTTTAAAGAAAGAGTAATAATAAGCAGATGAACACATCTAAAAGGTGATTGAAGTACGTAAAGAAGTAACAGTACAAGAAGAAAAATTACAAGAGAAAGTCAATTCTCAAATATCAGTTTTATCAACAGAAGGAGATACTGGGTTTTCTTCAGCAACTTTATCTATATTCTCGCCAGTTATTATATTTCCTCCAGATCCTCCTTCAACCAGATCATCATTGACAGTTTTACTAGGAGGGATTGTCTCTTCATTTGCGAGCTCTTCTCCACTATTGTAGTCATAATCGCTGTCAGGAGAATTAGGAACTTCATTGTCACTTACTTCCAAAGGTTCGATACATACAGGATCAAGAGATTTAGATAGTAAAACATCATTCACGAGAACTTAGGCCTTAAGATGAAATTGACGAATGAGTGCTTTCTGATGATTTCTACTCTCTATATCTTTATAGGCAGATATATAATCGAATCTTCTTTCTGCACGATCGCGAGAGCTAGCAAGGGAAGCAGTGAGTATTCCATTTTCTTTGCGAATTTTTGAACAATCAGACTTTAGAGTGGCAATAGAGGAATGAAGATTTTTCTCAGAATCTGCAAAAGAAAAGAACATAGAAAATTATTCAGATTTTTGGAATTCGCAAGGAAAATATCACAAAATAATACATAACTGGATTAAGGTAGTCAAATAATATGACTACCTTCCTTTTGCGAGGTAAGATATTGGATTAAAGCCGAACAACTATTCTCCAAGTGATCCATGGCATTGTCAAAATTATCTCCAATTAAGCCTTTCAATCGAGATCGCAAGATTTTTTCGTTCGAAACAAGTAAGGCATTTTCTTTCGCAAGAGAAGAATTGGACTTTTCTAACTTGGAACATTGATCCTTGAATTGGTTTGCCTTTACACTTAAGGTTATTCTACCCTGGATAAGTTTATCTTTCTCAAAGAGTAACTTCTTGAGTTGATTTCTCGTGAACGAAGAGATTGTTCTTGTTCTTTACATATTTTTTGACAAACATCGGGTCATTAGTAAATCGCCACCTTATTTGATGAGTTAGCTTCTCTTGAGAAAGAATTCCATTCTCATCTGATAAAGTTTCCAACTCCAAATTAGCTTTAGTCAAAGAGTAAGAGAGGCGAGATAATTCATTACTTAATGAGCCTTGTTCCTGAACTAAGTCAGCATTTTCTTTAGAAAGATTATCTATTTGATCAACAGAATATGTATGAAGATTATCTAATTGGTTATATTGCTCCATCCAAGCATCTCTATCCACTCGAGTTTCTTCAACAGTAGATTCCAACTGATATATCTCCATTTTTCGCTTCTGGTTTAAAACTTCATGGCGAACAAGGGCTTGAGATTCAAAAAAAAAAAAAAAAAATGGAGAATATAGGGGAAAGATTGTACCTTTCAATTCTTCGTTTTTCTTGCGAAGATTATCGTGATCCAGCGAAACATTTTGAAGTTTTTGATTCTCAAGTTGGAGAATATTACACTTTGCAGTCATAGCTTGGAGATCATTCTTCAAAATATTAACTTCTTTCTCCAAAGATGTTTGCGAAATTCTATCGGAGCCAAGGTATTTGTTCAAAACCTCGCAGGACATCGATTTGATAGGATCACCAGAAGTCTTCTTGGCATCGTTCACAATATACGACGAACTTTGAAGGCCACGTCTATTCCTTCCAAATTTTCTTTAGTAAGAGGGATTTGCTCAGGTAAGGAAGAAATGACGATAGAAGAAGGAAGACATAAGTCATTTTTTGTTAAAGGAATGTCATGAGAAGAGGAAATCTCATGAAGATTAATGATTGGGGAGACGGTAGAGGCATTGACAATAGAAGAAGAAATAGGCTCATTCGCAGCGGGACTGTTATGAGGGATTTGATCTATGAAAAATTCAGGCACGGGGGAAGGATTATCAACAATATTTTCGCAAGTAGAAACAGTGGGTTTATCTTGCGAAGATTTCACATGAGGAGTTGTAAGTTTGAATATAGGAAAGGAAACAGCAGGTGCGACAGGTTTAGAACGGCGAGGTTTCTTGGGGGACTTATCAACATTTTTGTCATCCTGCGAATTACAAGTTAAATAAGAAACAGAGGCAACAATATTGTTATTAAAAGAGTAAATGTTTCTTAAATACCTTGCTATTCGCAGGCTTTCTTTTAGTGGCAATGGATTTCGGTTGCGAGCCCATGGAGATATTAGGGTTCACAATGGTGAACTTGGTGCTAGATTTGTTCTTGCTAAAACAAAAATGGTAGGGGAGTCATTAAAAGAAGAACAGTATCAAAATAAAACAACTTCAATAAGAGAGATCAATTACATAATGATCAAATTCAGCAAAATTGACAAACCTTGATGGCTCCATAGAAACAGTAGCAGAAAAAGAAAAATGAGAAATGATGAGAAAAATGATGAAGAAGACGATGAAGAAAAACAGCAGAAAAAAAAAAAAGTTGCAGACGATGAAGAAGACGAAGTAAAAGAAAAGAAATGCTTTCACAGGGAATTCTCCTTTAAATAGACAAGAAAAGAGTAACCAGATAACATTAAATGTCTTAGGTAAAAGGGAAAATTTTAGATACGTGTAAACAGTCATTCCTAAATTCACGGAATCTTGTCGGCACAAAATTGATGGAAAACAAACGATTGCGGCATTTCAAAATATTGGTTCTCATGACATTCTCTTCTTCGCAGAGAAGACATGAGAAGAGGCAAGATGTAGGATCAAAATATCGCAACAACAATACCTCGCGAGATTAGTAAACGATAGCATCGCGAAGGCGTCGCAGATGAGTAATATAAATGACGCAATGAATGACGACAGCCAAAGCACGAGAAAGATGTGAAGATCTAGCGAAGTTTATGAGTGTCGCGAGATTGTATACTTTTACACTTGCGATATTTCGCAAGTCATTCCCGAAAATAAAGGACAGCTTAGCTGTCATTCATTGTGTACTACCCTATATAAAGAGTCGAATAAGCCTGTGTTGTGGGAGAGATCTTTTTCGGAGTGTTAGACAAGTCATTAGGAGAGAGAAAGTACGTGGTGATTGTAATTTCTTTAGCTCTTTTCTATCTTATCTTGTAAACATTCAAGGAATTAATCAATAAAATCATTGTTATTCATCTTCAAATGTCTTAGTTGTGTGGATTATTATGAGGGGTGTAGTGTAGGATTTCTGCAACTACACTAACATTAACTACACCAAAAATATAGAAAACATGACAAGACCGCTATAACAACAATAGTTAACTACGGTGATTTGAACACTAGATAGCATAGCATACATCTTGAGAATGATGGTAGTCCCCTTTGAAGTAAACTGCAGTTTCGGCTCGTAAACCCATAGTGTGGCTACAAGAAGAACCTTGGCTTGAGCATGTTAAGCATCTCATGTTGTGCTTGGGATTGTTTTGGCACCCCAAGTTTCCTGCTTTATCAAGAAAAATTATACCAATTCTAATAGTACGATTTGATTCCATATAAGAAATCAAAATAAATGAGGTGGATTCTGGTTAGCGGGAGAAGAGTTCTTTGCTGAACAATATTATTACGGTGATGCTCTTGGGTTAGTTCAGACCGAACAGACTACTGACGCTGTATAAACTTTAAGGCACTAATAAGATTACGAACCTTGACATGAGACAACAATGACAAATCAAACACATCGGGAAAACCATCACCTTCGTAATAAGCCTTGAATGGTGCAGGAGCACATAAATACATACATAAAACCAAATCAACGACTTGAACAAGATTGCATCCAGTTAAGTTTTTGTAAGAGAGAAGCATCAGTTACCTGTACGAATCACGGTCAAAATGCTAAAGCATATATCTTGCCAAATTGTTAAAGAACCTTGACATGAGTCCTTCATTCACAAAGAGACAAATGCAAACACTCAGCATAAAGTACATCAACAAGCTGAACTCATCACGTAAACCAAGAAGGAAATAAAAGACAAGGTTTGAGGAGGGAATGCTGGAGAAAAGGTTCTAAAACACGAAAATTACAGTTCCTAAACTTCTATTGCTATTGCGTATATATCTGTGTAACAGGAAGTAACAGAGATCTTCAAGATTACCAGAAATCAAGAATTACTATAACAGACGTTTAGTTTCCATGTACATAGTATTGAATTTGTAATTTAACATATATAAATCATAAGCTTTTTAAAGTTCGCATGAGAAAAAGATGAAAATGATAATCACCTTAATTTCTTTTATATTAGCAGGCAATCCGGCAACACTTCAAATCATGACGTAAATGAGGTACCAATACCATCGCAACTCTCACACCGCAAAATACAAATTTAGTAGATTTATGTACAAAAAGAGTAGTCCGAGAAAACTAATCAAGACAACAACAAACCTAATATTCACAAGTATGCGAATTTCAATTACTTCTAAAACACCAAAGTCATCACAATCACGGATAAAAGTTACAACCTAACTCAATCAAATCCCAAGCCAAAATAAAAAAAAGATCGAATAAAAATTTTAAATGGACAAAAGAATAATAAAAACTTGTAAGAATAAGAGGAGAATAAGATATGGTTAATGGTATTACCATAACCAACTAACACAGCACCACCAATTGTCTGCTGCATTCAAAACAAGGAAACATTGATTATTCTACATACATCTTAACTCAAAATGGTCGAGTTAAGATGAGGGTTTTATGATTTGCTACAAACCTGAGGTGGTGGCGGTTCTTGTGACTGATTTCTTATATCCTGATCTAAATCTTCTCTTCTAAAATACTATTTCTAACTGTTGCGAAAAAATCAATCGAAAATCAGATTTTGAAAAGTAGAAAAAATAAAGAACCAAAAAATCAAAATTATTTAACTTTGATCGAAATTGGATGACCGCTGCCATGGTGGGATGTCCGACTGAAAAAATTGACGCAAAACTAAATTACTACAAATACATTGACTTAGAATAGCCAAAGAAATGAAACTTCAAACATAATGACAATCAAGATGCTTCTCGTATCGTCTTCAAACAAAAATTTTATGCATATGATGAGTAGCTTTCACTTACCGAGTGATCATCTATGTTTTGGCCAACCATAACATGAACAACTATGATTCCCGACCACCAAAGAAACTTCCACATGGATGCTTGCTCCACCTCGACAACCTGCCTTGAACCCTCATCAACCAATACCTTTATGGATATAACTTCCTGAAACATGGTTCATTTAGTAATCAAGATAAGATAATAACTGGATAGATGTAGAAGACTTGTGCTATAGACATCCAACCCTGTCGCAACAAGTTGCAACTCACTAAAATCACAAAATCTTGACCAAAATCACGAAAGGAAAAAGAAACCCACACTGTTTGAGAATTTTAAAAGAAATTTCTTGAGACAAGCCATTACTAGATCTCGGGGAGCAGGATCTGGATCTTGTACTTGAGTACGCCCACCAACATCACAAAAGCATCATCAATCGTAACTGACAAACCCTAGCTTAAAAAAATCAAGAAAGAAAAATAGATATTGTCATGACTCATATTCAATCGTACCCCTCTTGGTTGATTATTCTTCTTGTTTTATAAAACACCAGCTTGACTTGTTCTATGACTTCTAGCTCAACAATCAGCCCTACCTTCACACGGAAAGAATTGAAATCGACCCTTATCCATCAAAAGTACCTTAGCCTCGTTGATCTTTTTAGCAAGATAAATGCTCCCACCCTGGTCAGGATGGTTAGCCACCATCACTCTCCTGTGTGCTTTAATCTTCTCCATGACTGCATGTTCTCTGAATGAAACCAAACCAAACACAAAATTAATTTTGCTGCCACTTCTTTAAAACAGTTGTAGTCATTTTATCAACAACCCAAGGATATGAACTATTGCACCCGAATTAAAGCATAATAGAACGAAAATTGAGCAGGATTATAACGGGCTCGTTTATTTGGTCTCCTATTTGATTCAAAAATCGAATAACAAACTTTTAAAAAAAAATTTACGGAACGAAAGGATAACTGCTTCCTAGCTTCTTTATCTCAGTAGTTACTACCAAGTTCACTTGCTTCATAGTCTCTAATTTGCTAAATATTTGATAGTGTTAAATATTTATGTGCATAAATAAGCAAATCCATGGTAAAATTCCCAACACCAACACCCCCACCCCCAATTGTATGTTTCTTCCCAGTTGTCATATAAAGGTTAATTTTGCAGCCTATGAATCTACACAATTATCTTACATACTCATCAAAGTATTAAACACAAATCCAACAAAATCCATAAACCAAACTAAATTTGATTCTAAAACGAATCAAACATCAAATTAACAAATCCTAGCAAATAAACAAATCACACAAATCTGAGATGAAAATATGCATTTTATGTGATCTTAATAGAAGATGAAGATATGCATATTAGTTACACATTTATTTATTATTTTATTTTATTTTTAAATTATACATATTGCTATAGCATCTCTTCGATGCTAGATAAAAATCTTGTTATTATAACATGAAAATAGTTGGAGTCATTATTTAGTGCAAAAAACTGTCATTCGCAAACATGATAATGTACTATGTGCATGATATAACTATGGATAGATCGAATAAATATTTTATTTTTATACATCCCATCACTAGTCTTCGTTAATGCATTTAGCGAGGTTATTTATTTAGCCTATTTGTCCAAATCGGGCACCACCAAAATTACTCATGTGTGGGGGTTATTCATCTATCGGACATTCATTTATCCGTAACTCATGTTAGCCAAACCGAGCGTTGGACAAAATAAAGATTCAACATATTGGACCGTTAAGGGTGTCGTGTGTTATTTGGCAAACGATATGGTTCCATCTATGGTTCTTGACTTGCCACGAATAAATCTCTCCTAAATCGATTTTATTTTATCAACGCTCAGTAACACGAAAATCGAACGCTCAGGATCGTCTATTGCAACCACTCAATAGTCGCCGACACGTGTCCCTAAATATAATTGTCAAACTTTCGCAATTTGGATGTGATCTACTCAACTGATTTGAGCAGATTTCCAAGAGAGAAATAAGGAAAATAAGCATTCCTTCCTTAACTATCTCTTCCATCCATATTCCGTCCTCAATTATCTCTTCCATCCATAGTAACATAGTTCCATACTTCCTTGAGAATACTCTAGCGATTTCAGCTTTGATCTTATAATGTGATATACTTGTTCGGAAACGGAAAACGGAAATTAAAGCATGTGTTGCAAAACTCAAATGCTTTATCTTTTGTCTCAAATTCTATCACAATTGCAGGAACTTGTTCCTTAAGAACATTAGAGTGAATCAAGCTAACACGGTCATTGAAATTTATAATATTAATTAGTTGTCTTATCGTATGCTAATTCTTGTGTGGAAAATTAGAATTCATATGGTTTTCAAAATCCATTCGTACAACACATAAAATTAAATTAGGACATATGAATGTTGTATTATGTCCAATAATAATTACAGTATATTACTACTCATTGACATACACAAAAAAGAAGAAAAGAAATCTAAAGCATAACTGAATCCAAAAATTACTTATATTTCATGAAGAGGAAAAATACCACCTGTTGATGCTCCATGAATAAAAATGAAACGCTACTAATTAGTGTCTTTAAAGAAGACGACGCACCAGATTAAGGAAAATCGAATATTTTCCTTATTTTTCTGTTAGAAAATCTGCTCAAATTAATTGAGTAGATTACCTCCAAATTGTGAAAGTTTGGCGGTTATATTTGGGGCACGTGTCAGCTATTGAGTGGTTGCAACATAGGAATAGAGAATTTTAGCAACAGACGATCCGGAGCCACGAAAATCGGGGTTTGAATAAGGGAAATTTTCTCTTAGAATATTTATCGGATCGCGACTAAAAATCCCTCCATTTTTTTTTCATCTCCGCTCTCGATTTACACTAATTTCGATCCCAGAACAAGCTCCAAAAATTCTCCCTCCCACACCAAAATTTCAAAACCGCAAAATTGGGTCTTAATAACAGAAACTTTTCTATCCCAAAATTCAACTAATTGAGCTCGAAATTTCCTCTCTATTTTCATGTCCCGCTTCCAAATTTGGTTCCAGATCTCTCAAAACTTGAATGATTTTTCGTATAAAAGAGGCCTTCAACACAATAGTTTTCATTGTTTCCCAAAAGAGGATTTTTTGTTAAGGTGATTTCTTGAACCCTTAACTTGTTTCGAATTTTTAGTATTAGGGTTTTTGATTTTTGATACTACGATTTGTTGTTTCAAAAAAAAAAAAAAAAAAAGGTCTTGGGTTTTAATTTTCTCAATTGACTAGAACCAATTACTGTGTTTTCATAATAGTTTGTTGTCTATTGTTTGGGAAAGGTTTTTTTCTTCTTAGCTAAATTCAGTTTGTGTGAAAAAGTTAATGGTGGTACAATAGTGTATGAGATTAAGCTTTTCTTCTCTTTTATATCTTTTATTTTGAAGATTATGATATCTGAGTTGGAATCTTCATGATTTAGTTAAAACTAGATCACTTTTTATTTATTTTTATTCTATTGAGCTTAAATGCATATATCAAAATATTATGTGTCCAAGATTAAGTGAGGTTTTATTTCTTTTGGTTTGTAGAACTGATACGATATCTCGGTTCAGAGCTTGGTTCTTCTGCAGAACATCAAATATCTCATCTTCTTCTTCAATAAATCTGTAAATATCTTCCCCTCATCTCTTATAAATACCTCTTATGCTTTAGGTACATCTACTTTCAATATCTTTTTTTTGGCATTTGATACAGGATTGTCTTGTAACACGGGGTTTTTATTCTTGGTCAATTTCGTTATCTCACGTAACATCAAACACGTCTCAACAAACATTCTCAGGCTTTTTCACCAGTATTTGCAGCAATCGGTGAACTAATTTTAATGTTACTTCCATAGATTCCTCTGATGCGTGTCGTAGGTGCAATCAAATTAATTAATATTTCCACTTAATTAAAACTAATATAATGGAAGTCAAGTTCGTTCCCACGAGGAGCAAGAGATTCTAGTTGTAAAAATTGTCACAAAAGGGGGGATGTATAAAGCAAAAGAAAATAAACAAAGAATTAAAAGATAAAGTTGAAATCAATAAGAGAGACAAGATCAAGGAATCATTCTTCGTTGCAAAACAATGATTAAAGTTATGTTCTTTTCTACTTGTTATTAGTCACAAATTACCACCAAGTAGGTAAAGCAATAGATCGAGTGCTAAACCCCTAAATCCCTTGTATCACTCTGGATACGGAAGTTCTCGACTACCGGATTCTATTTACCAAACCACCCTAGTAGTAGATCACTCTAGATGTAATTTAAATAAACGCATTAAGATTTATGAACTTATTAGGTTAATATTAGTAGTTAGACTCTTAGATCAAGGTCTACTTGCTAACGTTGTTTTCACACACAATTGCTCCACGGAATCCCTCCCAAGGTCTCGTGTTTGCTACTTATGTAAAAAGAGTCAAGCGATTACTTATCCCCTAACTTTCACTAGCTTTAGATCAAATTAACAAATCAATTTAGCGTGCACTCTAAACAATCTATCAATCAATCATGAATGAATAAACATTCCTATTAGTAAAAACAAACGATAATCATGTGAAAAACTTCAAGATAGAATTGAAACAAAACTCAAATCATGTATTAAGAACTAGAATTCATCCTCAATCAATAAGAAAATTAGCTACTCATGTTTTGGAAATTCACACAAATAATAATTAAAAGGAGAATTTTCAAGTTCACACAAATAATTAAAAAGAAGAATTTTCAAAAGCTAGCAAAAACACAAGTGTTGTGTGTGTAAAGAGGTGTCTAAAAGATGTAGAAAACTTCTCTATTTATAGGCTTCAATATTCTCCAAATCTTCCAAGGAATAGAACCCTTTTCCTTTAGCAATTCAATTTCCAAATTCAAGTCTTTCTCTTCTTCCATCTTCTCTTTCCAAATTTGAACCCAATTCTCCATCCAATTCCTAATCCAAGTCTTCACACCCATGAGAGAAGTCCAAAGAAAATTTGGAATTTTGGCGTAGGAAAAGCTGGTATTATGGCCTTAATCCGTAGGAATAGTCGCCGTTTGCCGCTTGAGTTCATTCTTGTCAATGGTATATCCGACTAATATTAAATCGATCCTAAGTTAAGACTAACGGTTGAAAAGGGTCAAACCGATCGATCAACTATGTCAAAAGGAGGAAGTTAGACAGCGAGTCGGCTATGAGTCGCTCTAGGTGGCCGACTTTTGTCTTACTCATTTGAAGCTGGATCGGCTGGATCGGACATCGCCGAATTGACTCGGGTGCGAGAAAAACCTACGAGTCTTGGGCATGTCCCAGTGTTTTCCGGCCAAAGTCAGGCCTCTCTTGACTCCATCCCTGTTCAAATCCTAGCATACATCTAATTCTTCCATTCTTGCAACAAAGTCACTGCATTTACTTGTAATGACTTCGAGATCCTCCATCTTAATTCCCCGTTACCACAACCATCACCACTCCACTTGCTCCTTTTTCTCGACACTGTAACACCATTCCAATGTTGCCTTCTTATTCCACCACGGACTCAATTGTATCTGCAATTTCTCTTCAATACCCTCTCCATCTTGTCACATCCCATTGCGACCAACCACCATCGTTCTGGTCATCTCTCAAATGATCTTGAACTCCAATCAAGCCTTGAACCCATCTGCTCTTCTTACGAATCCCATCAATTTCCAACAAACAAAGACACAATTCCTAGGCATACATCTGTTGTCTTCAAATCGCCACCATACCCATTTCATTAACAGCATCACTCTTCCCTGCTTAGCAATCACCTTCTGAGCCAATTGCTAATCATCAACAAACTTTAACCACCATCCACAAGCTTAGATGAAACCAATCGACATACCTCTCTTCATCTCTGAGTTCTTCTCGGCTACATCCTTCAACAACAATCGAATCAGATGACCCATTCTTTCATTATTCCGAATCGAAAGTAAAAACCCCTAATTCCTTTGAACTCAACAGCTACAACCCATTTGTTCTTCATCTTGAATTCAGGCTAACACAAATCGAACCCATTTTCTTCCCTGAATCTTCTCTGAGACCGACAACAACTTCATCATCATTTTACAGCATCACCAAACCAATCGATTCCAGCAAACCCACAATAACAACCTCAATCTCAACATCAATTTCAACTCAACCTCATACCCATCTGAGCTTTCTCATCGTCTCTTGGTTGAACATCGATCTCAAACCCATTTAAGCCAACCCATCTCTTCAATTGCACGACCCCTAATTCTCTACCTCATCAATTCTCTCGAATTTTTAATAGCAGCAGCAACACGCTTAAGTTATCTCTTTTTCGGTTCTTCAATTTCTCTGCATCTCGATCTTCCGCCATGACAACAAACAAGTTCATCCATC